>JALDNG010000478.1:0-139566 GCA_024349245.1 Neodontobutis hainanensis | reverse complement strand
TATTTTTTAAGTAAAATATAAATGCTTGTCAATTATTGAATGTCATAAATTTGACATTTTAAAGTGGTTATTTTATGATTGAAAATTTCATTCATATTAGTTTAATAAAGGTATATATCAGAATGTTAAATCATCTTAATTTTTAAAAAAGTGGGAAATTTTCCGTTACTTTAGTATATTATCATTTCTTTCACTAAGTTTATTTAAAAGCGTAAATTAACGATTGATCACGAAAAATTTTGATGATGAAAACACCTTTGATCAGTATAATAAGAAATAGAGGTTTAGGCGATACATCGAAAAATTTATAAATATTTATACTTTTACGACTAATGTCACACTAATTGTTAAATTTATAATGATTTATGTTTATTCTTAACAATTTATGCAGTCAAACTTAATTATGTTGACGTTGAATGAAAATTGTTCAGAAAAGGAATGAATGTTTCGATATCATAAAAATTAATCATCTTTTAAGAATAAAATCAAAGTTGACATAATTGAGCAAATTTAGAATATCTTAAAGAAAAAACACACGTAGACATGAATTATTTCAAAATTATGCCTTTTAAAAAATGGACATATTGATAAAATTTGTACATTGAAATGGCCCTTATCGATGGTTGTTTAAATCTAATTTTAATCATTAAATCTAAATAATATATATCCTAATTTTCACATTTTTGGATTTTAATTTCAAAGTAATATTAATTTTTTCATATTTTTTCGATTGAGGAATCAAACGAACCTGCGTGTCTTTCCGATTTTCGTGTTTTTACGTCCTCGAGGTTGGTTATTCTTCTCTTTTTTTTTCATTTCCAAAACTTAATATCATTAAACCCTCTCATTTGTTAAGTTCATTGTTTCATCTGGTACAAAGTTGTTAAGGAATCTCTCTCTCCTCTCGACTTAAAAGGGAAAACTCGCATATGCAAAATTTGTACTCCAGGAATCGTCTTCGTCTCGTCAACTTTCATTCCCAAAATTCAACAACTTTTTTTACTCATTTATTGGTTTAAATGTGTGGCTAATTATATTTAGCATGTTTCATAAACCTAACACGAATGAAAATCGAAGTTTTTAGAGAATAAAAATTCACGATCAATTATTGTGATAAAATAGAAATATTATCAATTTGTGGCTTTTTTTGTTCGAATTTTGTTGTACAACCAAAAATATTAATTTTTCAAGAATAATCAGTTTTGCTTTAACACATTATTATTTATTTTTAAAAAAGAAAATAAAAATATCACATTTTACAGAAATTATTGAATTTGGAAGGAATGAGTATGTAAATCACAGTTTTTACAGTTCATGAGGTATTGTTATTCTAAACTATTCAGATATCAAACGAATGAAGATATAATTTTTGTGTAAAAGTTATTTAAAATTGTCATTTTAGTGGGTATTCGTGAAATGTTCTGTGGGCACCCTGATTATATCTAATATATACTTCTTTGAGATATATTTTGATGCAGAACAACAGACAAGGTACCAGTAATGCCGCGTCGACGAATAGGATTATCCCGAGTGTGAGAGAGATACCGACATCCTTTGATTTGACGATAGAATCTATGACTACCCACAGTGATGAAAGTACAGCACATAAAATATATTCGGCATATAGAAATGAGTTTATGAAAGTGTGGTTTCTATTGACAATTGCATGTTTTGAATATATAAAGATTGAAAATAAGAAATGTAAAAAAGTTGCGTTAAATAGAACAATTTGGAGTAAAAAGATTGTATAGATGACCATGTTTTTTAGACGGCATGCAGAGACGATTATCGATACCAATGAAGTGACCAAAAGAAGCCCAACATGCATACCTTCAAAAAGTTTGAAGTAGTTTAGCACTTCAATTCTATAGTTTTGATTTAGTCTGACATGATCAGGGTGACTTTTGCCAATGTCTAAGTTAAAAAAATTATCGTTGCTACCATCAGTTCGCAGCATCTACGTCGAATTGTATAGCATTTTTTCAAAATTGCGATTATCAAGATAATCTATAACAAAAATAATGATGAATTTATTTGATGTTCTTTTTAAAAAATAGAATTTTATAGAATGTTTTTAATTGTGTGTGCGCATGTTTTTTAATAATCCTTTTTTAGTTTTACATTCATAGCCATTTTTATTTTCACGCTTATATGAATTTAATTTTTAGTAAACTTAGAAAACATAAAAAAATTATGGTTGAAAAAATGACGAATTTATCCCGTTTACTCATATATAACAATACAAATACGATATGTAATATCGCAATTATGCAATTTTCGCACGAAATCATTTCTTTAACAAACTATCATATTATGTTGAATAAAAGTGTCATAAAGCACATTATACCTGCATCAGATTAGAAAAAGAATAGTTTTATATTATAATTTTATTCGCACTAAGAAATTTCATTAAATAATACTGTTACACGTACAAGAAATGAATCTGTGTTGAAGCATTGAATAAAGTATTAATAAATTTTTAAAACTCATAATTTTTCTTTTGGTCTTTTATCAGAAATCAAGAGTGTAAAAACAGAATTAAAAATTGTTGATGAAAACAGACAAATGATTTAAGATCACATGGTATAAAGACTTGTTGTTTAAGCCTAATTTTATATCATATTTGTTTTTGTTCTTAAACATTTTATTTTCATTTTTTTAAAAGCGAATACCATGAAAATTACAAGAAAACATGTTAAAGTATTCATTTATCAATAACTAAACTGAGTAATGTCGTCGTTTTTTAAAAACCTCGGACCATAATGAGTCTTTTATAGAACAGCGTTACATTCAAAAACATGGTTTTATAAACCTATAGCTTCCTGTTTTATCGTTATTTCGGGATAAACATCCTCAAAATTTCTTATTCTGAACTAAATTAATTTTTTAGGAATCAATCAAATATCATGAAAAAATATATTCAATATTTTTATGAAATTTATTATTTTATTCATTAAAAAGACAGACTAAATTTTTTTGAATAATCGCTTTGTAAAAAGTTATCTGCCATAGTTACAGGAACGATTGTGTTTTCAAAGAGCATGCGCAATAATAACTTTCTTTTATTTTTTATAATCAACTTTAGTTTTTAAAGGTTATTTTTTGAAAATATAAACTTTTCTTAATTAAAAATTCATATCAGTATTATTTTTCTAATTAATTGTTTTTTGATTGATAGAGTATGAGTAATTACGTCACGAACCTTAATACATATATAAATTCAAATATCTGTAAAGTTGCTTGCATAAAAAATTAAATATGTTGTCCATAACGCATTTTTGAACAAAAAATGAATGATAGTTAGGTTTTAAAAATCATCTAAATGAATGACCTGATTAACTTTAATGCTAGTTTTTTGTATTCATTTTTAAAAATTAACACTTTTAATGGAACATTTGAAATATTAACGAGTTGAAACGAGTATCACTTAAGCGTTTATTCCATTAAAGCGATTAAAGTAAAATCAGTCTTTTAAAAAAGGAAAAAACACACCTTTAACGCATTGATATTAAAATGATCAATTTTTCATAAAAACAATAATGAACGAAATTTGACGAGTCGGCGCAATGCTTATGTTTCTATAAACAGAAATCTTTTTCATCTCATCATTCTACAAATCACGTTCTACTCTTTAATCGTTGATATCTATTATTTTCGTCTGGTTTTTCATATAGAAAATATGGTTAGTTTTGAGATTAATGTTTTTTATTGAGTTTTATTCTTAATTAAATACGACTAATTTGTTTTTTAATTAGATTTCTTCACACATCTGCTCTTAGATGGCCTCTAGGTCTTTCTCTTAAATATTTTTTTAAAGTAATTTATCTTGAATTAAATATGAAAATTTTCTTTTGTTTAGAAAAAAATTAACTTTATTTTTGACATAAACATTTTATAGTTTTTTAGGTATTATTACCATTAAAAAAATACAAATTATCAATCTTATAATGTAAACTGTTTGCCAATTTAATCAAAATCTTGTTCTAATTTTCTAAAATAATCATCATTCATGTCAAATTATTTTCATTCATTATTTCTTAATTATTATTTTTTTTGAAAAGATCATAATTTTATCAAATCGTTCAATTATATCTTTAGACACTCAGAAGTCTCTTTTCAGACAAGTTTGATCAACTTGCGATAACTTACATAAATTATCAATTAGATGCGAACAAAAGTTAATCTCGAATACAAATAAATTTATTTGATTCAACATAATTGTAAATGATTTATACTCAAATTTTTTATGTTCTGGCTTTTTTTATATTTTAAATAGCATATTATTTGATAAAATTTAAGAAATAATCTAAAATGAGAATAAATATATGTCATCTTTTTATATCTTTAAGGCATTCAGAAAAAAATCAAAAGAAGTCGATAAAAGAGAATTTTTAGCAAGGGAGGTAAATTTGTGAAATATTATAAGGTACTGCTAGTTTTGCGTTGACAGATTTAACACGAATCAAGATAGGTTCATGATGAATGTTAACAAGAAAACCAATTTAAAAATTTTTAAGTATTTTTTTATTTGTATTGAACACACTATTATTTGCATCATAACTGTTGTAAAATTTCATGTCACTTGTCTACTCTCAAGATAAAACAATGAATATTATGAAAAATACAGTTTTATAACGTAATAAGTTATCAACACCAAATGAAAATAATGATGCGTAGATATTACAAATATAACCTATAAAATTTCTCTTGAATAGGTATCTAGTTCTCATTTATATATATTTTATTTTTGCAACATATAAATCATTTCCGTCTCATTGATGATTTTTTTGTAATTTGACGCTTCATTCTTTCTGTTCATCAGTAAAACTTCAGATAATTTTAATACGAACAATGCATCAATGTTCATTTCCTTATCGTTGGAGATGAAGATTGTGATTAGCTTTCTATTTTAATAATTGAGAAGTTTATTCCAATGTTTTTAGGAGAATCTAGTGATGCCTTTTTCATCACTTTGGTCTTCTAAAAATATCAATAGCTACATATAAGGTTTAAGGCATTTTTGTCAAACGCTGTTTCAATTTAATTTTCTCAATACAGGTTATTGATAGGCTCAAAATGACATGCTGTGAGCGAATCGGATATTTTTTTACAGAAAAATTATCTTTTGTATAATTACATAAATCACCACTACCTAAGTAAGTGCTTCAACGATTGAGCCGTTTGATTGTGGATGCGTTGTGAGGGTAAAACATCAAATGTTTTTTGTTTATATTATCATACGCTTGGTGATATTAAAGATTCAACATTATTGGCCATTGTTCCAAAAATAAAAAATATCTCAAGAAATGTCAAAAGTGCGAAAATTAAGGAAATATCTTTTTATTTTTCTGGTTTGTGGTAAGTAAATCTTTAAAAGGGTATCTGTTGTGATAATCACAGGTTTTTTTTCTTTTAGGATCATAACTCACAGATATTTAATACATTTATCATTATAAACATGAATTTTATTTTAAAATATAAATCTCTTAAAATCTATTTGTGAAATATATTTTTTCTGATCTCTTGTAATTTGACAGAAAATACTCTTTTTACAAAAAGAAATAACATAATGCAAATAATTCATTAAAAATTTTTCTATTTTAAAGTGTAACGATGAATGGTACATTAGATGACTTGAATTGGGATGAACTTTGAATATTCGGTCATTCCTTCAATTTTTAACAAATACAGTCATTTGTTTTCAATTTAAGTATACCATTTAATAACAAACAAGATTTATATATAGATATAAGAATTACTGTTTCAAATAAGACAAATCATCGTTTTAAGATGTTAAGAATAAAATTAAAGAAATTCGGTTAAATTTAATAGTTATGCAAAATATAAATCTTTGGCAGTTCTATTCACCGTAATCATGCTGGAAATCAAAATATTCGCAAATTCTTCGCTGATTTTCTATCTTACACTATTTCTCTCATATCATTGCCATAAGTGTGTTTATCTATCTCAATTGAGACCATTTATCACGTTAGCCAATATATGAATGGCTAGTTTTGATAAAAAATATCTCGGATAGAAAAATATGTAATATTTGAGAATTTTGCTAATTATTGATAACTGTTCAAATTATTTTAAATGGTGATAATATTCAAACATATTAAAAAATAAACTTATTCAAAAAAAACAATATTTTTGATGTTTATCAAACTTCACACGTCTTTTAAAACATAATTTAATTCTTAAACGCAATTATATATTTTGTATAAAATACAAACGAGGAACGTAAGCTAAAGGAATTATCTTAAACATTTAATTTAAAAAACTGAAAATATAAATTATGAGTTCAAAATCTTGAGACAAAACACGTGCTTGATTAAGAAAATTTGGCATTCAATATTTTGAATAAAATATAGCATCCTAAGATCACTTGAATGTTTACAGAAACACGTGTGCTTTTATGTTTAAATGTTGATTAACTTTTTTAAAGCTTTTTATGAGGAAATGGACACCTATTGAACGTTGAAGTGGAGTATCGACGCTTCAAAACAAACACAATTGAATTTTATTTATACATCCGTTAGAGCGATTATATATAAGGCATCGAATATGTCCACATTGACATTTTTTGATTTTTTTAGACAGCGAAGAAATACATTTAAGTTCGCTTGGTAATTTTTAAGAATCTCTTTTAAACAATGACACACCTCGATGATTTTTAATGATTTTATCGTTAATCGAAACAAATAGAAAATTAAACAATAAAACATTTGAAAAACCATAATTTTATATAAGGATATATATTTTCGACGTACTTATTCATGGAAAAATTGAATGATCGACTTCTTAAAAAAATAAATTAAATAATTTATGAATTCCATAGAAGTTTGATGAAAAATTCATCTTGAGCATCGTATAATACAGTGATACAGAAATCCTGAACACTAAATTACCAAAAAGATTAAAAACACTTTCGACGTTGATAGTTACTTGCCACATTTGTTAAAAAATCGATTAAAAGAGTCTCGTCAACAGAGAAAAGCATTCACTTGAATCAGTCTAAGTGTAATATTATCTTAAACATCCGATTTTTGCTAATATACGCTGCATTTTGAAAATTAATAAGATGTTAGTTTTCACTAAAAATGTGTAATATTATCAAATCATTTCGATGGTTATGAGAACGACACAATCTCATTTTGATATCTAAAAATAAATCCAGATATGAGGTAAAAATTTGAATCGTATTAGTAATAAACTGTTTAACCTTGTGAAAAAGTATTTTTGGTATAAATTATATTTGTTTTTTATGTTCGGTATAAAAAATATGCATATCTAATTTATATCTGTAAGATTATCTCATTTATTTTTTATAAATATCAAAACATATTATCTACTTCCATCACCTCTTTAACTACCTGTTGTTTTTTAAACATTAAGAGTTCTTCACACATAAATTTATCCTATGTCTTTTTTGAAAATACTTGAATGTTCAAATTGGTCTTAGAATTGTCAAAATATTATTTTCACAATACTGTCTGCATTTAAAAGGATTTTTATGGCTTTGAGCGACTTTATTATGATATATAATTGGAAGAAGTATCTTTTTTTTAAACATAAGAACATTTTAAAAATGACAAAGATATCTTTCAAAATGCAAAAGAAAAAAAAGAGCTGAATTACAGAATAGTTTACTTAGTTTATTCTTGTATTAAATATAAAATGCTTGGAGGCAACGTGAATATAAAAAAGTTCCTCTCCCGAAAAAAGTTAAACGTGTTGAAAATTGTGAATTGAGTTGATTAAGAAACATCAAACTCGTAAAGATGTGCCAATGAGATGCTACATATTTTTTGAAGCGATTTTTAACTTTTGTGATTTTCTATAGAAAATTTCTTTGAATATTTTTTCAAAGTTTTTAAAAACAATATTATTATTTTCGTTGATGTTGCATGTTTTATCAAACTCCAATTGTGTTTAAACTCTAAAATACATTTGACATAACAATTCAGGATATTTTTAATTTCGAATCTTGAATGAATAATTATAATTAAGATGGTTTCCTTAAAGAACACTTTTAAGGATATAATGTGTTGACCATTAGAATTTTATTGAATAAACCTTGTTTAAAAACAAAATTTGCAGTTTATTAATTCAGAAAAACTGTTTCAAATATCGAATAAATATTTACAGATTTACCTATGTTGCTTTGTAATAATTAAGTTCTCGTAAAATATGATCTGAATATATGTTATTAAAGTAATCAAGTGTTTTTCTATTTTACCAGATCTTTATTTATAAAAATAAGTACTTTTGGTTTTCTATCATATTGACTGTTAATTTCGATAAATCTATATCAATTTCTTTTCATCAATCTAATTGATAAATTTTGTTCCTTTAATAATTTTTATATTATAAGTCGAGTAATGGTCGTCTTGTCAGAAAATTTTGTTATGCAGAATTCTGAGCTTTTCTTATTGAGTCACTTTAGTTTCAATTAATATTCTATCTTTGAAGCTGATTGTATACATAGGCGATGATGATGTGCAGGCAGGCACGTATAATAGCTATTATTATTATTATTCAAGCATAATATTATCAAATGATTATCTTTGAATTATTCTTATAATGGAAAAAGTAACGATGATAAGTTTGCCAGAACGGGTTCTGCAAATTCTTGCGAAAACTATCAACTGTAGGAGATACTAAATTAATAAATCTTCAGAGTTTACAACTGATACGCTTATTTTCCGGGGGTGAAACTAAATTATCATCGAAGATGAGAAAAGCGTGTTCTTATTCACAGATAATATCAATGTGCAAATTAATCGAACTCAAGAAAGGTTTTCACCCATAACTCTATGAGAATATATTTTACGATTTTATTCGAAAAATTGTTCTCGAGGGCGATACATTTATTATCTTTTCTTTAAATCTCATATTTGTAAAAAAATTCAGAAATATTTATTTTACTGTGGGTAAAAATGGTTACTCGTCATATTTCAAAAAATTAACAGCCTATATAACATGTAAATTTATGAGAAAAAATATTGAAACGATGTAAAACATTTTTAAGGTATTTTATTGTGACCATCTCATAATGGAAGAATATGATAAAAAGATTTATTTTCAAAACCAACGAATATATTAAGACACTTTTTTCATTTGTAGAAAAATAAAATTTCAATGTTTAAATGGAAGATTTAAAATTGATATAAAATCTTTAGAAAACACAAATAACAATAAAATCACATCTTCAATATGTCGAATAATGCAATAGAAGAATCGAGCATAGTTAAAAATAAGCTTAAAGTTAAACGTATATTGTTATACAACTGTGTCAGATACTGGGCATTAATGATTCTTTTTCACAAGTTCACATCAAAGAAATAAAATTTCTATTACTTTTAAATTTTGAAATATATTTATACTTCAATGAGTTTTAAAATTTTTTTATCTTTGTTCTTGATTAGCATCATCTATGTTTTTGGTTTTTTAATAAATACTTTCAAAACTTAAGAATTATGAATTTTTATATACTACGATCTAATTGACCTTTTAAATTAGGATTTCATAAGTTTTAAATGAATAAATTTATGTTTCTTTAATATTTAATAAAATATGTCAAAATAAATTTAAGGTAATAGAATTTCATAATTTTGAATTATATTATCATTTATTTAAAATAATTAGAAAAACAAATTGTATGACATTGACAGAATGATTGATTTAATGAAACAAGCAAATATCCAGAAAAAATTTAAAAACTCTTAATTTTGTGTCTCCCGTAATGTATAAAAATTAGATATTTTAATATTTGAATGTGTCGAAATTCAATTATTAATTCTTTGAATATAATATTTATGAGGTTGAATAAAAAAGATGATATCATCAGATTTCCTTTACGTTAAATCTATCATCGAGTATTTCCATCCAATAATTTTTTAATTTTTCTGATCAAATATTTATAGAATGAAAGGGCTTATTTTAATGTTGAAAAGTTGGTTTTACTTCAAATTAGCATCATCTCGTATGATTGATAAATCGTGAAATACATAGTTGTAAAAACATAAAATAGACGGTTACAAATACATCTTGCTGACTTTCTCGTGGTAGAATCTGTCCTAAACTCAGAGAAAATGCTTTGATGACAATCATGCATCTATCTTTTGAAATAAACAGTAAAAAATTAGTGATTGATAATAAGAATAACGTCATAACTCAATAAATAGAACTTAAATATGTTTACGTTTCAATTTAATTTAAAATTATAATTTTCATATTCGATTATGTAATCATAGATTTATTGTGACATTTTTAAATTTTTTCCTATCCATTGTAAATACACAGATTGATATATGAACCTTCTTAGTGGTTCACATCTGAGAAAAGTTGGACTGAAGTCATAGTTTAAAGCTTAGGTACATAGAATATTTAGATATAAGATAAAATTCAAAATATTAAAATAATAAATTGAATAAAACATTTATAATTATTGTAATTTAGAGATAATTTATTCACTGATGAAAACCTGAGAACTCGTTAGGAGTAACAGGTGAAACTGTTTCTAACTTATTTCAATTTTATAAAGATGTTAACATTTTATTATCTTTGATACAGGTAAAGAGATGACCCTACATCAAAATAAACAATTAACTAGAGGCATGATTGCCATAGTAAGGAACTAAAAAGGTGCAGTATTGAGTGAAAGTAATCCTCCACCACTTGATATTTGATAAATCATAACAACTGTGGTTATTGACGATGTGGATCTCAGAGTTAAAAAAACTGTAGAGCTTCTTCAAAGAGAGGAAATCGACTTGAAAATGCTCGATGACCGTTTCTAAGTGCTTTAACGTTCTCCTGCGAAAATATTTCAAAGATTTATAAAATATCGATTATTCTAAAGTTTAGCAAACTCAGTTTGAACTAAAATTTATTTATTTATTTTTAACTTGTCTTGAATTGTGTCGTATTTCAAAATTCTTTGTGCATAATTTTTACTTTTCTTATATGTGTATTTACGATCAATATTTGTGAATTAACGAACTCAAAGTATGATTATTTTGATTTATGTTGTCCTCTTCTTTAATAATCAGAAATTATAAAAAAAAATATTATTTAATTGTTTGTTTGGAATAATTTTAAATCTAATATTTACAATTGTCAGACACTTCTGGTCATCACCATCCAAAATTCTCTTAAATAAATTGATCAAATGATTACATAAAAAAATATAGATTATTGCAGTTTCATTAATGTAAAAGATAAAAATATACATCTGATTTCGTGTCATTTTGATAATATTACCTTAAATCTAACAAATAAATATTCATTTTTATATTTTTTCAACAGAAAACTTTGTGTTTTTGGATATTTGAGATTTTTCATAACTACATATTATTCATCATTTTTAATAATTCCGTTCTTTTTTCCAATAAACTGGCAAAAATATAAAAAATACTTTTGATTTTCTGTATCGTTTTTACATTTTGTGACTATTAAAGTATCATATCGACGAGCTTTGTTGAAGAAACAATATTACACGAACTAGAAAGATGTTATTAAATTGAATGAAAATTAATTTGGAATATAAATGATCATACATGCTATTTGATCATAATGTTTGCATCGATAAGAGGTTGAATAAATATATATTTTATGTAGAAACATATTTTCAGCTAATTTAAATAAAAAAATATCATTTTGTTTACTTTCCAATTTTAAGATGAAAATTAATATTTCCTGATCTAAGACTAAAAAATACGAATATTCTTTTTAAAAAAAGCTACGTCTCCAAAAATAAATTTATCTAATTTCAATTTTTTTAATTCGGTAAGTTGATTAATAAATTATAGAAATCGAAAGTTTTTTTCCTACAAAATTTAAATGAATATTTATTTGATGTTATATCAATACAATGAATTTTTTAATGCATTTTTTTAATTGTGAATATGATGAATGGATTTTATCAAACATATTCCTAATTTTTCTTAAATTAAATAAAGTTTTTGAAAAATTTATTGAAATATTATATTAGCTGGTTTGAAATCAATCGAAATTTTAACCTGCACATGTTTTTTATAAACGGTTTAAATTAAACTTAATGGACAAAAAACTCAGATTCAGAAATAAAAATTTTTTGTCGATCAGTTCAATAGCATCACTTTGTTTTGTCTCAAATACTTTTTTATTAAACTCTTAAATTCAAAAAATATGATAAAATATGTTATTTATAACGTATCAAAATATAAAATTCATGTTTTTCTTTTTATTATGTATAAATAAATGTTTAAATAGTTTGTAATTTAGTCAAATATGTTTTTCAGATTGTCAACTCATTCATTTTTTCGTTGAAAATCACTTATACATGGGAATATCTTCCACAGATGAGGTTAAGTTAAAATGCATAAAAATTTCGAAATATGTAATATAAATAAAAATAAAATTTATTTATTGAGTTTGTATATTTAACTTAAAGCTGCAAGCATTCACAATGAATATTTATTTCTAAAAAGTTAATTTATAAGAAGAATTTTTTATTGTGCTTTTGAGGTTATTTTAAATCTAAAAACATATTCTTGTATGTTGGTCATACACAATTAAATAAAGAAATATAATCGTTAAATATTAAAATTAAATCTTTAACCTATATATATCAAATCAACATTCATAAAATAAAAAATACATGAAAATAATTAATAGTTGACAAAATAAATATTCTGTAAGAATTAATTGAAATATATAAAACATATAAATTTTACAATTAAATAAATTTAGGCTAAAATCTTACTGTTAGTATTCATATTAAAGAGTAAAAATTTAATTTAAATTTAGTGAATATTGAATTATTTCATGAGCATAAAATTAAATATTTTAATTAGATTTATTTTAGCAAATTTAAGATAATAAAAAATTGGCAATTTAAATTCAAAAATATTAAATCAATGATCCTCTATAAGGATTATTTTGTGACTCATAACCCTTTACATTCTATAATTTGAAATTTAAACAAAATTTACAAAAATAAATCTTGCTTTTATCAGTTATTTAATAAAAATAAAGATTTTGTGTTTGTATATGACGACAAAATTTTTCATATAATACAGGGATTTAGTGATAAATTCAACAGAATGATTTAAAATTTTTATTGTCGTCTTCTTAAAATATTTATAGATAAGAATTAAATTTGTAAAAAATTATAATTTTTATATTATTGAAAAAAAATATATACCTATATCGATACTTTAATCAATATTAATAACGATTTTTCCTAATTTATTTGAAAGAATTAATTCTGAAATCTTTTTGTGAACATTTTTGTGACAATCAGAAAAAGAGTAAAAAATAAAAAAGAATAATCAAAAATTTTAAAATTCAAAATCTGAAAAAAATATCAAAGTATCTAAGGAATTTTAGATTTATAAAGACATAAATAATCTCTTTTGCTCTTCAATGCACATGCATTTATCTCCTTGATTTAATTAAAATAATTTTGGTAATTTTTCAACCTCGAATCTTTAATCTATTTCATAGTATAGCATGGAACGTTATACATATTTGGTAAATTCACAATTCCAAAATTTTCTATCCATTTAATAAATTGTAAATATTTTGAAAATAAATCGCTCAATGTTGGGGCGAAGTAAATTTAAATGTGTTGAATTAAGAACCAGGAATAAACAATTCATCATACAAATCAGGATCAGTAACAATTGAAATAGCTCCAGCCTTTATTGATAAACAATATTTTTCATTTACTCAGTCACGACAAATACTTTTTTTAAATGAAAGATAAAAAGATATTCCTTATATTGATTAAACGTTTCTTAATGAGAGATCTTAGGACTAAAGCCAAACCCGTATTATGTGATATTAAAATATTTTCATAAAATCTATGATATGGAATTCGTATTGTTGTGTATCATTGACAGAAAGAATCTATAGCGACTGCAGCTTTATTAAGTTTTATAAACTGTTTTTTTTAATTGACAATGTCAAAAGGTTAAACTCTTTAATATTATGAGAAAGTAATAGGTGATAAAACGACTCTGTTGACTGTAAGAAAGTTACACGACTGTGAAATAATATTTCACAATACAAATATCAAGCCTTAATGGAAATTATAGGGTGGTTCCTAAATTTTTAACATATCAAAGCTCATGCGTGTTTGAAAAGTATTTTTGTTTGATAAGTATGAAGAAAAATTTATAATTTCATTAAATTGTCTTGTTCTGCAAAGTTTCATTTTATCACATCACAAGTGACCAAGTAATTAAATTTACTATCACGATAAAATCAATATGATCGCATGTATTTTAATAAAAGCTTGGAAACATAGTTTCTTCATAAGAGGTTCAAAATATCAAAATTCGTATTTTACTTTTGTAGTTAGTTATATATGAATTATTATTTTTAGAATTGTTTGAGAATATAAATATAGAATACAATAAATAATTAAAATAAAATTAATTTAATTCTTTTTTAACGATAATATGTTCGATATACAGCATTAAAAATATTAATTTTCTCAATAACTACTTTATAAATGTAAATAAATCGCATCAGCTATATTTTTCATTATAAACATAAAAAATACTAACAGGCCGTTTTACGTTATTTTTCAAAAAATAAAAAACGAATTTATTTTTGATAATATTTATTATATTTAAAAGAATATTCTTCAGTTTTTGTTATTTATGAAATAAATAATATATTTTCATTTGAAAATATATGAAACTGATCAAAACAAGAAACAAATTCCCGTGTTTTTTGGATATACAAACAAAATTTTAAGTACTTGACAAATAAAAGCATATATAAAATTTGTTGAGGTACACCTCATTTTAATACACATGATAATACAATCAACGTATAAATATATTGTAAACAGATGGTACAAAATAGAAATGTAAATTTTTTTGTATTTTTACAAATATATTCAAAAACAACATTATTTTTTCAATCAAATCTTCCCATAAATTTTGTTCGATCAAATATTTATATATTAATTTATGTTAAAATTTTAATTTACCCGGTGAAGAGACAGAATTAAAATATGTTTAAAAAAAGATAATTAATTAACATGTTTTGATTTTCGATTGATGAAATACTTTATGAGAATATTGTTATTTGAAAAAAATATATTTCTTAATTCTCAAACAAAAAAGACTTTTTTAAATATAAAGTAAATATTTCTTATTCACCTCTGATTATGTATTTCAAAAAATTTACGAGTTTTATTTATAATTTTAATACAAATCAATGTTATTTTTTCAAATTTTAAGATAAAATATCAAGATTGATATTTATTGAAATTTTTCACTTGTTATCTGAGTTCTATGTTAAAAACTAATAAAGAGGTAAATAATCATGATTATTCATAAATAAAAAAATAAAAATCTGAAAATATTTAAACAATTTAACTAATCGATAGAATATATTTGATATAAATTTGTAAAAATTACCATGAAAACCTCTAATTATTATTATTAAGTAATATTTTTAATACATCGTCAATACAATATGGAATATATAAATTTGATCAGTTTAAAAATTATTTATTTAGAAGTATTAACTTGGTAAATAATACCGGAATCAAGTCTTTTTGGAAATTAGTTCAAAAACGACAAATATATTTATCAAAAAAACTTTTCTGATAAATCATTTGTTGATATTAATTCAGTAGAATTTAACAAAAAAGAATATATTGATAAAAATTCAATCACCGATTATTTTCAAATAATAACATTAAAAAATGAAAAAATCAGTAATTTTCCAAATATACTCTACAATTGTATTTTGTTTGATTTATTTTTGTTATGAATAGCTTTCTTTAATTTATTTAATTTATATGAATAAATTATGTAAAATATCAATCATCAAAACACATAAATCTAAGAATTTTGAAGGATAATTAATAACAGTTCTTACATCGAATATATTTCAATATGACAATATTGGAAAGATATTTTAAGTCTTGATAAAAACAATATAATTTTTGTTGAACTGATGCCTTAAACATCGATATCATGAGAATATTATAATTTTCTTTAACTTGATAATATGTAATAAATATATAATTCATCCTTTTGAATTATGAAAACGTTAGAAAACTTAAAAATAAAAAACTATGATTTAAGAAAATATTTTTTCTTTTTATTTGTGAAGAATTAAAAAGGATTGATGTAATTTCATCATAGATCATCAAATTTTATCGATTAAAAAAACTATGTTGCTTTTGAAACAGATTGAAAATAATTATTTTAGATAATTTATTTTTAAACATTAATTGAATAATTAATGTAACTCCGACGACATTCTATATCATATGAAAAATAAAATTAGCTTGAAGAAGAATATCCTATACTCCGTCTATATATAAAAAGTGCCCTAAATTGAGAATTTTTTGTTGTTATAATGAATAATTATCTTTTCAAATCTATTTAAAAAATTTAATATATATAAAATCGATATGAATCTTAACTGAATAAAATTCATTTTCATATTTATGAACATAAAAAATTTAAATGTTTAAAAATAATATTTTTTAACTTTAAAAAACCTGTTCAATAATACATTTATGATATAAATTTTTTTAACGTTTTACAATTCAGAATTAGGTTATTCTATAAACTGTGTCAATAAATTTACTTGAATTACGTAAAAAGTTTGATCGCATACAATGGCAATTAAACGAATTTCTATTCATTTGAGTCATATTACATTTTATCAACTGAAAGACAGAGTAATATTGACAATAATTTATTCTTTAAGAAATAATTTCTGATTTTTAAATGAGAATATGATTATTGTTATCTATATATCTAAATCATGCATACCCTCATCAATTGTTCGAATAAATATAAAACCTTCTGTTTAAAGAAATCTTTTGTTCATAAGTCTTGAGTATCTTCTGAAATGTCCGATAAAAAAAATGTTTCTATAAATTCATTTTTTTCCAATGAAAGGAGAAATTTCACGGGGCTTTTGTAATTAATGTGACAGGAAGAAGATACCATTTAAAATCTTTATATATATTGAATCACTCCATAAATTTCTTCTAAATGTTTCTTAAATGGTCCTTTGAGGCTCTTAAAGTTCAAATAAAGCATGGATGCAGGCATGAATATTGACGATGGTTTCAGTTTATCAAAACAGGTCATTCGGATTTCAGAAACATCACTCTTGAGGAGTACAAACCTCCTGCTATTATGAATAAGTTATTTTTGTTAATCTTTGTTTACTTTTTATTTACAGCTTTTAACTTCTAAAAGAATCTAATCATGTTCACACTTCTGTGCCTTTCAGATCATACTATGAAAGAAATGTAAAATATGTGGTTTATACAGATTTTTTAGTTTTAACTCGTCGATTGCTTCATCGACTTTTTATATGATTGATGCGCTCCTCGTTTTTAGGTCCATATAAAACGATCTTAGATCATATTTGTAGCTAGATAATATTGAACAAATGTAGTATGTTTGATGTTCCTCTCTGAGCCGCAAGATTAAAACTTATGGGTGAAAAACAGAAACGTTATGAGATAAAATTTCTTATGGAAACAGAAGTAGCTGAAATCTTCTTCCAAAAAACGCAGTGTAGGAGCTGCTGTAATAATTTTGTTCAAAATCATATTTTGATACTTTTAGTATGAATCAATAAAAAAAAACTATGGGACGCTGATAAATTAATCGCTCTGCCAATGCTCCCGCAAATCCATAAAGTATTGGGGCATATTCTACAGCGGGGATCGAATTTTGTTTTGTATATGGTACGAGCGCATTGATGTCAACCTTTACATACCCATTGTATTTTTAAATCAAGCCCTAACAAGAAAACACATGTAGTGGATTATAGTTTTTGTTTGATTAACACCCTGATATATAGAATGGTGAATTTTAAAAATTTCGACTCATATTTTATCTCGAATTATGATTTGATTAAAGTATTATATGATGTAGTTGTTTATGGAAAAATTTACCTTGAATATAATAAATACCTCTAAGATTTATGTCTACATTTGAAGGCCAACTACTAAGAATATATGAAATAATAATTGATAACATCACTTAAGGTATGGCTTTTAGTTATATTTTAGAAGTTATAAATAGCTTTGCTCTCTGATTTGCTGAATGGGACAGGTCATATTTTCGTCGATTATCCATTGAATTATGGTTTGAATAGAATGTCTGGAATTGCTAGAAAACGACTTGTTACATCAGCGTTGTTATGTTCGTTAGTATTGTGGTTGCGATGTAGAATGTTTTATTGCGAAATAATTTTAATCCAACTCATCAGTCTGTTAGCAGTCATAATAGTATCAGTTTTCTTTGGCTGAAGAAGTTATAGCAAGAGCTTTTAATCCGTAATTATAATAAATTAACGTCGAAATATTAAATCGATAAAATTAATTGATTTCTTATCTGAATAATAATCGTTCCCTATGAATTTATCCCTATTTATTGCTAAAATTGTTGAATTTTGAAGTATTTGCAATTAATGTATCACTGTTATCAAGATAGCGATGAAGCAGTACGGCTCTGATGCATCTAAGGGTAACATTAACTGGAATTGACCGGTCAAAATGTTCCAGAGTTAGATCTGAAAAAAATAATGTAAATTTGATTTAAATCTTTTTTCGGTTATCAAATCCACTTCTCCTTCGTATCCTTGTAGGTGAACTAATACAAAGGTACTGCAATCTTCTAAATATTTGGTATGAATGTGTGTTAAAACAGCACTCTACTGAGGTATCCCTGTTGACTTTTGATGTTCGTCGAATTTTTAATTGTCTTGAAGTCATCTAACTTTTACCTTTTTAAAATACTTTGATTTTATAAGGTGTGACCCAGATATGGTACAGAAGACTGTGCTAATTTGTATTTTTAAATATCATTTCAGACGGTTTTCGTCTTCTCAATGAGGTAAAACTTGCAATTCTTCAGAGCTTTATTCAAATCTTTTAGACTGACATGGATATCGTCTAAATAGACGGGGATACTCTCTCAAATCTCAAGTTAGCTTGTATATAATTTCGTCTAAGTAGCAGAGGTTGATTTGATCCAAAAAGAAAGTCTTTTTTGCAGTTAGATAAACTGTTGTGTACAAAGTGAGGGGTGTTTCTCGCTCTCTGTATGCACTTTGAATTGATTGTAAGCTGAACCTAAATCGATTTTAGAAAAATATGTCTCATTAAGTTTCACTAATACTCGTTAGGAAGTGGAATTGGGTATTCGAAGTCAGACAAATATGTTTATCGGTGAAGTTATAATCACTAAAACAGCGAATTTATCCGTTATTTTTACGAGTTTGAACTAAAAATGGTCTTTAGTCATTGAACTCATCTTGTTCCCCTATCACTTGTAACTTTTAGATTGAATTTGGCGTTGACAAAATGTGTTTTTAAATATGTAAAAATCCTAACTTGCAGAAAATTGGTTTTTAGTTAGATTTGAACTGAATTTTAGGTTCCACGCTTTTTCAAATATCCTTGCTTATTCTTCCAACTTTGAGGGAGAATTTTTAACACTGTGGTTTGCACTTTTCTTTATAGTTATTTCCCTCATAAATTTGATTGGTATGAAACCTATATGTGGGTTTAACCATAGAACCTATAGAAATCTGAAGCCATAGTATTTCGTAAATAACCATAAGATTCTGAAATTTACCTAATGAAATGTAGAAATCGAAGAGAGGACTATTTTATTCTCATAGTTTGCTTGTTTTGAACACGTTCCTAAAACTGATAATGAAGATCCGTACATCGTTTCAAGAATTTTAATAAAAATGTGTAAAATCCTACTATGTCGCTTCCAGTTTTCAATAGACATGGAACTAAATCGTTAGCGATAATCGATTTCAAAAATCATATGATTATTTCCTTATTAAATCTGCGTGAATATTTTTTTTATCGTCAATGAAAATTAAATTAATATCTCGATGAATGTGTTAATATTTTGTATTTAATTATTTAGACATTGTAGGCTGTTTTAAAGTGTCTCTATTTTTGATAAAAGGTAACAGACAGAGTGAGGAAATTTACCATAACTTCGTGAGTGACATATATGTTCGCATATTATGCATGCATCCCAAAACCTATTTTGAGAATTATTTGACTCGTTTGCTCTTTTTCCTGCAAACATCAGAATGTAAAAAAGTGATGTTCTCTATCGATGTTTTACTTGCGTCATCCAACCATAGTTCAATTTCTTCGACATCTTATAAACTAAAGTGTTCTGAAATTTTGCTAAAACTTGATTTAAGAATAGGTTATGGTTAATTTCACAAATAATAATTTCTCTCCAAGCGCTTAATATCAGTGAAGATTTTAAGTCGCTCACGAAACAATAAACTTTCTATAATCGAGGTGTAAAACCTTTATTTCCAGAAGTTCAGATTTGTCTTGTTTATTCAATCGTTTAAAAGATGTATTTGAGAGCAAATAGTCCTATAAATCTGGTAGATTACATCACTGAGCTGATCTGGATAACCAATGTTACTGATTGTTGAAATTATGACTTCGCCTCTCCAAAGGTTAGAATTATTAAATGATTGCTCTACTATGTCTCTTAAGAATCTAAAGAAGGAAAAAATAGAGTTAGGAGATAGAGTTTCTCCATCTTTGAATGAATTCAACCAGCACTGGTATCTCCTCTGCCTGTATCAGCATATGTGCTTGAAATTTTATGCAAGCATTAGTACTAATTCATCAATTGTGCGCTCATCTCTCTTTGGCACTATTTTTCATGTATATATCAATATCATCCATGCGCTCTCGAAAGATGTTATAATCTATAACATTTTAATATTTCATAAAGTATCATGAAAATTTTTTATTTCATTTTGGTTGAAGAGTGCAAAAAAAGTTATTTATTTGTGTTTGAAAGATTTTTTGAATGATATTCTTTATAAATAACTCCCAGAATAAATTAAAAGATAACATAAAAACTTATGTCGAAAGTCATGGTTAATACATCATAATATTTAAACTATTTCGACCAATAACTTTAAATTTATCGCGATATCTCAAATGCCACTTTGAACACTTATGGTTGATAATTGTATGAATTAAATGACCTTAAAGAATTCTAAAATTTAAAAATAAATAATAAAATTTGTTTTATAAAAATTCAGAGAGATTTAAAAGAATGATTTTTCAGAAAAAAGAAAGAATTTTACCAAATTATCTGTTATTTCATAATGTAATATATCAAGTTTAAGAAAATTTTTAAAACATGAAAATTTTCTAGATAACAAGAAATATTAAAATACTTCTCTGTTTTTCCCATTTTTTTATCTCTGAGGTTCTGACAAATAACAGAGTTCAATAGTTTTTTATTTTAGTGATTTTCTTTGAAGCATAACTGAAATTCTCCTTTTAGCATAGACAATCACATCTATCATCTTTAAATCTATCAATAGATAATTATTTTATTCATTTTTGCTTAAATTTTAAGGTATATTTTTGGTACAATAATTAATAAATGTATATTTTTTATAAAAATAAAGAATAAGAAGTAATTATGATGACTTAGATTTTTGAGGATTTAAGTTTGTACGATGTGTTAAATTTTTATCCTCTTATTTATAAAAAGAACAATTCAATTGATTTTAGTCGTTATTTTTAAATATTTTTTGTGTCTTTTAAAAATACTTTGAAATCATATATTTTTAGAAAACTAATATGCTTATTTATCTTAAATAATCATTTTTAATCTTATAAAAAACTAACGATTAGAATGAATACATAGATTAGATTAACACATATTTTACTATCTTAAAAGTTAAAGATGATACAGATTTTCCAAAATTTTAGTGATTTTATTAGAATTATAAATAGCATCTGAATTATGAAATATTTCAAATTATTTCAAATATATATTTAATTTAACTTACGAGATTCGCCTTTTCCATTTTTTTAAAGTTATTCATTTTTGATCATTTTATTAGAATAAAAAAAAGTATATATTTTAAAATAATAGTTAACAGGTGATCAATTTACTCTGTAGGTATTATATTGATCAAGTATTTTTTTGAGATATTTATTATTGTTTTTAGAAGTGAAATTCTGAGATAAAATTTATCAAGAATATCTGAAATATAAATAATTTGTAAAATATTATTTTTAACAGAATATGAATCATAAATGATTGAAAAATATGATACATTAATTTATTCATTTAAAAATCACAAACAATATTTTTTGGAAACAAGATATTTTTTCCTCTTTATGGCACAACAGGAATCTTATTATGCAACACCAAGGTCCTGGGTTATGCTTATATATTACAAATATAATATTATCGTTGATTATGTTTTTTCTATTTTCTTTTCTGCTCTAGCGTACATCTTTTTTTTTGAAGCGTTGTCATCATCGTAGTTTGAAAACCTATGGTGTAGATTTTCTAATTATTGGTTTAATCTCACTGCTAGGATCCACTCAGATTTAATCTATTTTCACTTTTAATTAAATCTTATCGTGTAGATTCATTGTCTCTTACTGACGAAATTTGGTTCTCCATCCAAGAATTCCATGATTCATCTTTTTTCTTGCCTGTATATCAGACATTCTATGTTTCTATTAAATGATCCGCATGTTATCTCTGCCTGCTTCTTGGTTTTCAACTACTTAGGATAGCGGGCAAGATTTTTTTAATTGTATCTAGTATAAATAAGTTCATCATTAAGTCATCGTCTCAGACAGTGTCTTGGCATTCAATGTTATTTTTTTTGCAATGCTGATCATGATATAACTTTTAGATATTAGAAGTGGCGTGTTTCTTTTTCTAATATTTGACATTATATTTTCGAATGGGCATTTTGGTTTTCTTCGTAACTTTTAAAAGCATCTTTATGCTGTGTCAGTATGTTGATTGTATTTCTTTTTCTAAACTATACTGATTAAGTAAGTCTGACCGTTCTCTTAAAACATTCATTCGGCTTTTTAGATTGCTTTAAATACTCTGATGACCACCACGATTGCTTCGTTTCTGTGGCTGTGAAACAGGGATGTGAGGATGTTTTGACTTTAAAACTTATTGTAAAATCGATTAAATATGTGGTTATTAAAATAGGTTCTATTATCTTATATATTTGTCCACGCTACATCGAAAAGCTTAAAATTTAAATCAAGCTAGAATATCCCATTCGATCTACTTTTAGAAAATAGTGGAGAAATTAAAATCCATATTGAGTACTTGTCTACAACTACAAAACATAATATTTGATCAAATAGAACAGCATAATCTATATGTAGGCAATTCTAATGTGCTTCAAGTACATCTTAGATATATTACGGTGTCTCCGGATTTTTGGCGGGGTTTTTGACAATAGCAACAAGCTTTTAAATGTTTTTCGATTTGAGTAAGAGTATTCGAAACACCAAACATACAACTTAGCAATGTATTTGTTATCATGAATACTATAGTGACAACTGTACAGGTTAGATAATGTAAACTTCTTCATTGTGTCTGTAATCACCATCAAATGTCAAAACTTCAACCCATTTCTATCTATTGAGATTTTATCCCTTATCTCGAAATATGGTCATAATTGTCGTTCAAGCCTGAACTCTCCCGAACTTCCCCTAAAATGGAAATCATCAAATTTTTGAACAGTTCATTGTTAGAATTATGCCTTTTTAGCTTCATGTTTCATATATTTGAATACACTAAATGAACTCTAAGAACACGTTTCTTTTCCATTTCTTAGAATAATTCGTTTTTATTTATTGAATTATCATTTGCATAAATTCTAATTTATCATCTGAACGTTTGAAAGGCCTGATTTGTAAATAATATTGTATATTTGTCGTCTGAGGAGTAACACCCATTTTTAGATTCACAAATCAGACATAACAGACCAGGGATGTTTTGTTTAAAATTCATGATCTTGCAGCTTGTTATCTGTTCTGATCATGAATTCTTTTCAGAAATTACAAGTTGAATTTGTTTATGCCGTGAACTATTGTAAGAGCTTCCAGTTCAATCGTATCATAATTTCGCAAAGTTGATGAAAGTGATTTAAAAGCAAAACTAAGTTAGAGTTCTTCACAATCATATTCGATATGTGGTAAAATAGCCCCAATCACTTAAGTTGAAGCATTAGTGTCTGTGATATGTTTCAGTTCAATTTCATAATGTTCTTATCAGATGAAGACCTTAAGCTTCTTCTCAACTCTTATATAAGCTTTTGTTAAAATTCACCCTATTTTCAAAGTATATATTTCTGTAGAGTAGCATGCAAAGGTAGAATGCTATCGGCTGTAGGCCCTCAATGAAACGAGAATTAATTTGTGCGCATTTGTATTTTCTGGTATTGGCATAACCAGAATGGTTTTAATGATCGATATATCACCGTAATATCCATTTTGTAGATGATGTGGCCAAGATATCTGATATTTTCTTTGAAAAAATAAACATTTTGATTGTTTTGTTTTCAAACATATTTTATTCAGAATAAAAATTTCAGGTTTAAAGTTTTTTAAAGTGCTCGCTTTTTTTAACATCAGTTAAAATGATATCGTTAAGAAAACACGACACATTGCCCAGTTCATGAAAAATATTTATCAATTGTTCTTGAAATATTGAAGGGAAAATCATGACTCAAAACGGTAGTATAGTGTATCTAAAATATCCAAAGTTGGTAGATATCACCCGTATGTCCCTCTAAGATAGATCTACTTCCATTTTAAGGTGATTCTACCTCCAAATCTAAACCTAAATATGTTTGCAACATAACAGCTTTTTCAAAATCTACTCGAACCCTGGTAGAGAGTAATTTTTGTCTTTTAAATTAGGATAAATCGTAACATTAAAATCTCAACATATCCGTTTCTCCATGTTTTATTTTTGGTTAGTGCGATGAGTAAGGCAAAAGATATAAGTGTATTGGAAGGGTCAACGGATTCCTACAACCTCTCATCCACCAAACAGAAGATTAACTTTTTAATTTATCAGGGAATGAAATAGGTACTACGAGAGGACGTTACGCTCGTAAGATATGTATTCTTATGTAATTGAAGTTTGACTTTTAAATCATTGAAATGGCTAAGTTTTTTACCAAATATGTTTCGATCATTCTTAATCAAATCTTCAAGCTTTAGCCGTGACACCAGTTATGTTAATTTTATTTTCAGATTTTATTGCCTTAGTAAAATTCAAACTGATTTAAAACTAGTTGAGTCAATCGAAACCAAATATTGGATATTCTTAACTTGTCGTTACCACAAAAGGCAAATTTATTTCTATACTCCCAATCTGACTTCTACCGAAGAGTACCAAAAGATCGTGATCTTATTTCCAATTTAGCCTATATCTAAGAAGATATTTTTCTATTGTAATGTATTTAGGGATTCCCACAGCGATTTAAAGATGCAAAATATGTTCTTACCTGTGTATTAAAAAATCTAACTCAAACTGTAATAAAAACTGACTTTCATTTCTATAGATTTGGTCTCTTGTATCAGTGTATTTAGCCAGAAACGTAAAGAATAAAATTTGAATCTTTTCTGAAAACTTTAATAAACTTCTGTTTTCTTTAAAAAGCATGAGTTTGTGTTGTGTTTAATTTTTTCACAATCATCTCTCTTAGTCGTCAGAGAGTTGCAATAGTAATATTTATGGGGCAAGTCTCCTGACTGCACCTGAGGCAACGATTCGAAAATTAGATTTTCTTTACAAATTTCATTCATTCTCGTTGATCTCCTTCACAGTGAGGGATTTCGATACGTTTCTTCAGCATTGATTTTGAGTTGAGTCTAAGATTCAATAATCATCCCGCAACCTCAGAAGCTTCGATTAAAGATTTATTTTGGTCAACGAATCTGAAAATTATTTCTCTTGTATTTCGTTATTATTAAGGCCTATTATGAATTTATTCCTTATCATTTCTTTCAAGAGTTACCATACCAACAATGGTGGGCTGCACATCAGAGATTTGATTTAAAATCTTTAAATTCATGGTCTATATGGCGACATATCATGAAGAACTCTAGCTTTTATCCGAATGGATGGCGTTTTTTTCAGATACACACTGACATGATTATATATTTTTTAAGATTTTTGCATCATTATTCCCCTCTTTCGTTCTTTGACTGGTTAAAAATGGTTTACCACACATTGTGTAAAGTAATAGATTTATCTGATTTGCATTCGATTCATTGGCAATTACCTAAGAAGCGTGAATAATTAACTTTAACTCGAACTTTATAATGTAAATTACCAAATATTCTTTTATTCTTCAGCTCCATGAATTGAAAATGGAAGAATTTGCTAAATTGATCTAAACTGTATCTCGTTGCCATTATATTTATCGTATTCTTCACAACTTCGCATCACTGTAAGGCTTTTATGTCAAAAAATATATTTTATCATAATATTAAAGATAGGTTAACAGCATATTTTATGATACTTTTGTAATTCAACATTCTTTTAAACATTTTACTGATTCAACGAGACAGGCTTATCTATGAAAAATTAAATTGGAATTATTATCAAGTTAATCATATATTTATATAAACTAAATAATTAACGTATTTTATTTTTCTTATTCAATACATTTAAAACAATAAATTAGCTGGTAATTATTCTATAAGTAACATTTTTATAACATTAGATATTTTTTAAATATTCGATATACCACAAATGGGAATTTATTCTTCAAAATCTTTCAATACAAACAAAAAATTAGTCTATATATTATATACACGTTTTAAAAACAATTATTTTTCGATAAAATCGTTAATATTTTATGTCGATACAAACATCACTTATATAAACGTGAGTTTTAAACATAGCTTATCAATATATCAACGACTCCAAAAAAATCAATGAATTATAACTCATAAAAATTTAATAATAAATTCAATTAAATTTTTATATCACAGTAAACCTAAATGGATGATCAATAATTTTAATTTTAAAAATATTTTATAAAAAGGTAAAATATATTTTTTTCTTGACAGTACGATAATTTTTTTCTTAATAGAGCCCAATTTCTGTCTTTTTATTTTAAATTATTAAACAATATACTCAAAAAAATCTGTTTTAAAGTTGAAAATTTTTTTATTTAAGAAAATATTTTTTACTTTAAGAAGTCTTAAATAGCAAAAAATATCCTAAGCTCAAATCAAAACATAATTTTTGAAAATTTGTGATTTAAAGGAAACATGTTTAGCAGATTGAAAATATGTCATATGATAATAAAATTGAATAAAACATGTGATATTTATAAAATTCTCGTTCAAAATTTTAAGAAAATTGATTTGTTTCAATATTTTTTCATTTTGTGAAGACATATATTTCAATAAAACATAAAATACTTTTAGGTAATGAAATTAAAAAACTAATAATATTTTTTGCAATCAAATTATAAATAATTTTGTATTATATAAATCATTTTCATATTTATGAAAGAACAAAATATTAAATTAAATTTCATCAATAATAGATATTAGATTTATAAAATATTGTAGGGTACGTCAAAATTTTCAAGTCGTAGAACTATAAAGTAATTTTTAAATAATGCATGACATGAGTTTAAATTGACTCATTTTGTGAAATAACTCAGAAAAATATATTTACCTTATACCATGAATATTAGAAAAATTGAATGTAGTTTTTCATTCTGAAAATATAATTTTATGATTGGTATTTATTTCATATAAATTGAATAATCTTTCTTTTTAAATAATAAATATTTTAGTGAAAGGTTTGATTCATTCTTATTGATTTAAATGATATGTTACGATATAAAAATAATAAATTTATTTTGAGAACAGAAGAATTAAAAATCGAAAATTAACTCAACCTAAAATCTCAATCAACAATAAGAACAGAAAATTTATCCAAATTAGTCAAGTAAACTTGAATTTTGTTTTGAATTATAACATTAACATAACATATTTTCAAGATTATAAATATCGTTTTGTGAAAGCTAATGTTCCAAAATACATCTCTAATCCGATGAATACTGTCATGTCATTAAAATAAAGAAATATAATTTGTAGAAGGATATTTACAATGGTATGATAACAAAATTAATTATTTATAAATATCAGATAAGTATGTATATCAGTTATTTTTTCTTAAAACTAAAAATCTCAGAAGATATCTAATATCCCGTGTTTAATATATTGAAGCTAAATATATGTCTCATACCAAAGTTCGACTTTGGAGAATCATACATGATCGCTCGAGCAACGGATAAATTAGCCTTTAAAAATTATTTTTACAGAAATAACTTGAGGAATAATCAAGAAACGATACAACCCAGCTGTAAATGTTAAAAAAGGGCTTTACTCTGGCTATACTCCTGTAGATTGTGTTCGTAAGAACCCGATGAATCATTACAGGGATATAAGTCACTTATTCTTTCAAATTCTTTGTTACTCATTATTTATAATAACAAAGAACTAAATTCCGGAAGTTCTAATTTTGTAATTTGTGTTAAATTTCATTCACATCTTGCCCACATATATTTTGAGTGTGTGTAGTCGATCAGTACAACAGAAAGCAACATCAAATTTATATTCAATATATAAAGCTTTACAAAAGATTTAATAAAATATTTATGCAAATATCTATAAATATCATGCAGTTTAAGTAATTTTGTAAAATAAAATGAACATTTTTAATAAAACTAATTGTTAAAATTCTGATCTGTTTTTTTCATCAGTAATAATACTACATATTTAAGGAATCTATATCTCAATTATTATTAACTTTAAAATTTATGAAGAAACGGTTTAGAGGCGATATTTTATCAAATGCGCCTTTAAAGTGTCGAAACATTTGCCTTGTTATTTAATCAATAAGTGGTTTACTAATAATATAGCTTTAATTAATAAAGAAACACTCAGGTCTTTAAATTAATTATTAATATTTTATGAAAGTAATTTTTCTTAAAATCTTTTAATGTTTTTCTGAATAATTCAAAGTTTTTATATTTATTATTATAAATAGATTTAGGTCAACACGTCACATATATATTAAAATATACAAAACTTTTTAAACAATATTTTTATTTAATAAATTACTAAATAATTTCCTTTCATTCAAAAATAAAATTTTATTTAAATATGTATATTTAAAGGTATTTATTAAATAATGGTTACAATTATAGATTTGGTTTCAATATTTTATAAAAAATTTCTTTGAAAATAACTTTACATGTCTTAATTATCACAAAAAAAAGTGATATTATATTAAATTATATATATTGGTTCATACGATCTAAAAAATTATTAATTACCTTACACAAATTAAACGAAACAAAAATACAACAAATGTAATCAAAATATCAAGAATGATCATTTTTACTTTTTGAAAATAATAATTTTACTTTTGTATAAACCAAAAATCGTATGAATGATTCAAATAAAAGTGTATATCAAACAAAATAATCAGCTACGAAATATACCAGACATTTTTTACCATTTTCTAACTTAAATATTTACAGATAATTGATATATTAAAGAAAACGTTGTTAAACTAAATTTAAAAATTTTATATTATGGATATTTTATGTGAATAAGATAGCTTTTGAAGTCTTTAAAAACAAATTATTAGAAAACTGAGTGTAAATATTTAAATGTTTTACTCATTCAGTATACGTAACATTTTATAATTTTAATATTAGTATTTATTTAACGATATTTAATTTTATTTTGAATCAACCTAGTATGAAATTATATCTATCAGAAAATTATAATAAATATCAAATGTGTTCTTGATGTTATTATTTAACAAAAAATGAATATATCATTGTAAATGTAAAAATAAAATTTTTTTAAATTTATAATTATTTAAAAAACAAAAAAACATTTTTAAACATCTAAAATATTTCACGAGGAAATTTTATTCTTAATGATTTTGATCATATCTATAATTTAAATTTATATATTAAGGAATAAAAATTTACAAGTAAATCTCCACTTAAAAAGATAGATCATACCGGGATTTACATCGATTTTCGTCAATTTTTCATTCAATTTCGTCAAATATTTATTATTAATAATTTTAATAGCTTTTTTATTTTTGGAAAAAAAAGTTCACACAGAAGAACGGAATCAAATAATTGTAAAATACAACAAACTAAAAACGGCATCTGAGATAGCAGAATGGTTAATTTAAAACGAACATTAGTATCAAGTTTATAATCGTTATATCGGAAAATTGGAAGACTATTGGCGAATCCCCGATGTGGGTCATGAAACATAATGTTAAACGAAGAGACGTGTTTATCAATAAAAATCATGGTTAATGAAAATGCCTGTGTTACCTTTAAAGCCATTCAAAACAATCTAGCCACTATTAATATTTCGGTTTCGAAATCCACAATTTGTCAAACATTAAAAAATTTCCATCATACTCTAAAGCGAACAAGTTTAATACCTTAACGCCGCAATGATGCTAGAACAATTGAGTTAAGATATGAATATGCTGTGGCTTTTCTGACATTACTCGAAGAAGTAGATTATCGCCTATTTTTATTCATTGACGAAGCGGGATTTTGTGCAACAATGCTAGCTTGTAGAGGATACTCTAAACTAGGAGAACCGGCAATTGCCTCATCGCCTGGATTAAGATCGAGTAATGTTTCTCTATGTGCCGTATTTAGTAAGATCGGTGTTGAAAGATTTGAAACACTTCTTACTGCGTTAATATACATTGTGTTATGGCCAATATATGGACAGATTAATCGTTGAATTGGCAGCAAAAAATATGAATAGTGTTGTTTTGATAATGGTCAATTTCCCATTTCATAAGAGTGCCTCTATTCAACAAATAATCGCTAATAATGGACATTCTTCTGTATCTATCCTCCTTACTCACCTTTTCTGAACCTAATTGGGAACTGTTTTTAGAGAAATGGAAGGATTTTGTTAAATATACAGCAACACAAAATGAAAGTGTGTTTATGAATTTGATTACAGAGTGCGGGAATTCAATAACAGCTGACGATTTTTCAGGATATTGGTTAAAAATGATGCGATATATACGAAGATCGTTCAATCGCGAAGAGGAGATTTATAAAATTGATTTCTATAACTAAATATACAGACCAGTTGCGCATTAAAGATTTGTTTTTTACATATAAATTTTAATTATTAAAAATAAAAATTGCACGAAATATAATAAAAAATTGACGAAAATGGTTGGAAATACATGTATATAGAAGGGTACGTTAATCAAAATATCAAACATCCTGAACGTGTAATTATCACTTATTTCATCAATATTAAGCTTTAATTTCATAAAACCGATCATAATGTTTGTTTTGATTATTTGCGCGTGTGGTGATTTATAGGTTGATCCTTTAATAAGTTTTATTACAAATCTAGCCTAAGACTTGAACCTCTAAAGAATGTAAGATAGTTTGAGAGTTTTATCAAGATTTCTCGCACACATTGACCATGCTTGATTGATTTAGAGACTGTAAAAAGGCTAAATAGTTTCAGATACGTTCTGAAAATCATTTATTCTATAAGATAAAAGGAATAATAGGCAAATGATCTATTCCTACAGTTTTGCTGATAAGGCAAATTTATGAATACAAAATATTTATAAAAACCACGCTAACCAGGTATGCATCTTAGATATGGCAATCGCCAATATGTTAAAAAATTAAATTTTTTAATTTGTTAAACAAATAAAAATCATCCTAATTATTTCACAAAATTCTTTCATTGAAATGTTAAAAAATTTTTAATCTTATTTTAATATCATGTTTTGTCAAATAAACAAACAGCTGATTAAAATAAAATTTTGACATATCTCAGTAAATATCAGGCAGAAGTTGATACAATTTTTTCATATATTCAATTAAACAGTCAATGATAGATTCCGTCAATAGACTTGATATTTTATATCATTCGCAAGGAAAAATTGATAAAAATTTTCAAATTAAAAATATAGACAATAAGGAGAGTTCTACAATAAGAATAATCATTTGATGGTATCAAAAATACCTTAAAGAAAATAATTATTGTTTATAAATCTTGAATCTTACCTAAAAGTTAAAAAATCCTGATAAACGAAACTCAGGATGGAATCTAAACTGGTTAATTTAATAAAAAATGGATTAACTTTTTATTATTCTTCGCTCTAAATTTAGAAGAAAGAGACCTTAAAACGCATATTTAACAAAATATTTTTTAATGTGATCTTTTTTAAAATAATATCTCATTAATTTAAAAAACCTCTCAATGTATTATTTCAAAAATTTCGTCAAAGAAGAGAAAATATTTTAAATTAATGTTTAAAGTTTATGGTACGGGACGAGATTTTGACACCTACCGGAAGAATATTTTAAGGTTTAATATTTAAAAAGGAATCGGAGCTATGAATATTGAAAAGTTGTCATTCTACAGATTTTTTAACAATAAACTTCGAACTTTACGAAATTTTCTGTGTTTCAATGATCAGAAAGATAGTTAAAAATAATGTAATAATTACCACGTTTATTCGATCTCTTTGACACAGAAACATATTTCAAACTTTAAGCAACGAACCATAATTTTACGTCTTGCTATTATAGATAAAATCAAATCGTTTCAGAAAGAAAACTTCAACCATTTGCATTTGATCAAAAAATTTAAGTAAGTATTTATATCGCAAAAAACATTCATCAGTTAATTTTGAAAATCTTTATGTTATCATTAGTTAACAAAAATATTTGAATAAAATACAAAAAAACAATATATTTGTTGAAATTTTATCTTAAATTTTCAAAATAAAGTTATAATCGATGTGAAGAAATAATTTTTTTATAAAAGATGATATAGGAAAAATTTGCAAATAACTTACACAAAATAAATTATGATTCTGCGGCTTCATTCGAAATAAATTATATAGGCAGGTGAAAAATAAAACAACACCGTCATAAACCATTAAAGTTTTTAATATTAACCTGAATAAGAAAATATGAAAAATATCTAATGTTAAACTAGATAACGCTTGAAAAATATGTCAAGACTAAAGTGTAAATAACTTTAAAGAGACATTAGAGATTTAAGGCCTCTACTGGATGATAAAATGGTGAAATGTTTATTCGATAAAAAAAAGATAGAAATTACTTTAAAATGTTGATACAAGGAAATGACACATTTTATCGATATAAAAATTTTATTATAAAGTCGGTTTAGTAAGGAGAATCACATAGTAATAATATCATGAATCAAAGGGTAATCTGATAATTTTTACTTTAAAAATAACACACTATAAATAAATCAAACTTATCTAATTGTTTAAAAATCTTGTGGAACCAAACCACAAAATATAAAATTTCAAAATTACTATCTGAATATCGTTAAAATTAAATATTAAAAAAAATAATATAAGTGCGTGAATATTTTTCCATTTAAAGGAATCTTTTTCAAAATATTTGAAGACTTTTTTACCCTCTTATTAAATTTAATGCATAATAAGTCGATTGAAAGATGCTTTTTATGCATATTTGACTTAAAAGAAGTAAATTTGCAGACCCAATTTAAAAGGATTCTTACAATTTGGCAATTGCAAATAGTCATATCATGTAAATCAAATATAAAAAGAAAAATGTTTTCAAAATCATCTAGACGATATAATTTTCAAAATTATACGAATTTATTTCTAGAACATATAAAAAATCTGTTTTTTGTATCCTTGGTCTAATAATCATATGAAGAAAAACTGATAAAATTTTACAATATTCAATGAAAAATAATTCCAATTTAGTGTTATCAGGATGAATAAACATCAAAAGTGAAATATATTCATTTTAAAATAGCATATAAGTTTTCAAAAGTACGAGCGAAATGTTACAATATTTTTTTGAGTAACATCCTTGGGCAAATCGTCAAAATTTCCACAGATTAAAATCTTTATATTTGTCTATTAAGAGTAATTAAACTTTTTGACATGTTTCAAAGTTTATGCTTTTAACAGTGATGCATTGAAAAATAATATGTGGAAATGAGAGAGAATAATCCTATTATGATTTAGAGGAATGAAAAATTCACACGATTAGAGATAAAAGTTCATTTTATTTAAATTTTTACTCTATTAATCATTGCAAATAATTTAACAGGAAATTATGTATAAATGCTCATGATAAATGAACAACCTAATTTAATAAATCGACCAATCACAGAGCTTTTTCCCTCTTTATCATTTGCGAAAATAGATTACACTTTATCATCTTGAAAGGCACTAGCTATAGTATGAATTATTCAAAGTTGATTTTGAAAATACACGTTCTGCATTGAGCACTTGAGCAGAATAAACCCCAAACATATTATCCAGAGATTCAGGCTAATTTTCTTGCTAATTTCAAAGTTTTACATTTCTACGGTGCTTTATTTTTATTTGTTGATTAAGATTTCAGATTACATCAGAAATAAACATAAGAATGTTTTATAGAGTTATCGTGGATGATTTTTTATTATTTTTTAAATAATGTAAAAATAAAAAAATATAACTTATAAAACATCTTTTTCAAACTAATAGAAATTATTTTTGGATGATTTTTTTAATTATTTTTTCAAAGCAAATATTTGGAAGAAATATAAAATTGAAATCTTAGAAATTTAAATTCCTTCAATAAATTAAGCACGTGTGATAAAATTAGAAAAGTCTTGATGGAAAAAGAAAATATTGGGTTTGTTAGAATTTTATTGTTTTTTATTATGTAATTATAAATCTATATACGAAACCTCTAACGTCACATCAGGCATGGAAAGTTCCATTAAGATGGTTGAACATGGTTCATAGTTTCCTTTATTAATAAAGAAATGAAAACAGCATTTCGAAGAAATGTTATAGATTCTTATATGCTGACCAAGAAAATTCTTAGCGCGATTTTTTAATATTTTCTAGAAACTATATTTTTTTAAATCTTCATTGATTTTTGGGGAAAATTATATTTTCAATGATTAATATTAGTAGATGAGTTTACTATCTAGATTTAATGATTTCACATTTATTTTCCTGTCCCTGAAAGAATGATTTGATGACTGGATCAAGCTATTTTGCAAAAGTCTTGAAAGTATTGTCTCAGATAATTTAAGATAAAGCATTTTGGCATGATGGAAATGAGTTCAAAGGAAGATTCCAAAAAAAAGTTTATTTTTGTTTTTTAAATCATCAACGCAAGGATAAGTGGACAATAATTGGAAAAAATATCAAGGAATATTGGACAAGTACAAAAATATTAACATTTTATGATCATTAAGTTCAATTTTATTTTGCATACTAAATATTCACTGCACATCGAAAGTTAACATATCAACTTAAACAGAAATTTTTCTTAACTAAGTTGAATAAAAGAGAATTATATCTTCTGTCTCAAAGAGTTGATTATTCAAAGGCAAAATAGAAAAAGAACATTTCAAAAATTAAAACTGTGATTCTCAAGAGAATAACAATTTAAATATTTTTATATTTATCATAACTTCAAAAATCTGTTAAAATTCAATATTATTAGGATATTTATGTCATAAATTCAATGAAAGTCATCATATTATCTGAATAAGAGATATTTTTCATTGAAAGAAAACATCTTTAATAATTCATTGTAAAAATAATTTATCTCAAATTTAGAAAGTTTTTAAGAAAGATATAACTGTAACGCATAACTCCTAAGTACCGAGTGATGAGCATATACTTCGAAAATCACGTAGAATAGCTAAAAATCAAAAGGTTATATATGGTTATAAATTCGTGATGAGGAAACCTATACACTAATTTAGAGAAAGTATTCAATAATTATGACTTATACGACTCGTCATAAGGGCTTTCTTCCATCGAACAAAAACATCAGAGGTACGGTTACACAACTGGGACTATTAGAGAGTGAGTTTTTTGTGGATGAGAATGTTACACAATCAGTGTAATTGTGTTTTCACTAAGAAAGGATTCAGAAAGATAATTAATCGCTGAAAAGAAAGAACCTAGTATGCAGAGCATAACAGAAAAGCGTATATTGACCTAAACCCAATCGAAGAAGCCATGATAGATTTAACTCATTCGTGATATAAGAAACAATTGTTGCGTATTTACCTACATGAAGACTATTACCAACAAATATTATAAAATTATGCTTGAAACATTTATCTTATTGTTTAATAGACGTTAAATATAAAAATCTAACCAATATTTAAATAGTGTATTTAACTTAAGATTAAATGATCGATGAATCAATCTTAATTTTTTACACATAAAATAAAATTTAAAATCCAACTAAATTTATATTTCATACAACACATACTTGTAAAATGAAAAGGTCATAAACTCATAATTTTAACGTTCATTATTTATCGTCAGATTTTTTATCTATCATCTTTACATTCTAATATATTTTAATTAAGGTATAATAAAAAACACATTTTTGCATCTTTTAAAATGTCAACATTCTATCTTAGATGAGAAATATTCTGTAAACCTAATTTATGATTATTTTTTGAAAAGTTTGATCATTATTACAAAGCATAATTTTCAATTTTTGTAAATACATAACGTTAAACAAGTAATTTTGTGATCAATTTTACATAATATATCATATAAAGTTCATTTTTGTTTTTATTTTTTTCTTTGATTTTATTTTTAATAAGTGAGTTTTTTGAAAAGATTATAAAGAATGCCGATAAATAACAGAGTTTATAATCGAAATATTTCAGATTTTGATAAAAATATAGCTCTTCTCATTGTTTTTGTTCTTTCATTTCTTTTAGATTACGTAAAAAAATTGAAATTTTGTTTTAATTTGTGCAATGGTATTAATTTTTTGATGTTAAACAGCTTTATTGGCTTGTTTGGTAACTATGAATGTATAAACCCTATGATCGGAACCCAATTTTTTTTGGTGTAATGCACTTCAACTCTGTTTTTGGGTTGAATTTATGTGGTCTAGAGTTTGTGATTAAGCTTGAATATAAACTTGTGAATGTGGGTTTGATGTATTTAATCTTTCTTTCACTTTTAAAATTATCAAAGCTTAATTTTTTTGTTTTTATTAAAAAAGAGGATTATAGTTAAGTTTATTGAAGGGATTCAGATAGATTATTATCTCGCATTCAATTTTAATTTATCAAAAATATGTTTGATTTGACCAAATTAAATATTATTTTCTACGTTGGAAGAATATTCCCTTTTAAATATAGAATTCTACATTTGATAATAATTAAAAAATAATTATTTTATTTTCAAACAAAACTCACAGGTGTCATAATTCACAATTTTTCAAACTAAAAATTTCTTTAAGCAGCTATAATTATAAAAAAAATATTGATGTTTATTGATTTCTCATATATTTTTTTCAACGTGGTGTTTAAATTTTAATGGCATAACAAGTTTCAAAGAAAATGTAAACGTATTTTTCAGATTATTATTGAGCTAAAATCTATTAATATCAAGATATTTATTCATAAATGAAAAAATATGACAAAGAGCGATAATATACAGAGAGATCTAATGATATAACATAAATTATATGCAGAAATTAATTCAGACACACAGTCACATGTTCGAGAATTTCTATTATATTTCAGAAAAACTAGGTTAAAAAATTCAAGTTCTGAAAAATTTTGTCTAAAAAGGTCTTTAACGACCATTGTTGCAGAATCAAATATTTTTATTTTGTGAGGTTTAAATATTCCAATAGTTTGTTATTGATATATCAAGTGTAAAAATCGTTTTTATAATATCTGTTTTAATGTCATATGTTATTCAAGCTTTGTATCAGATACACTTCACATTTGATAATTTCTATAAGTAACTTGATTATGTTTATTTAGCTCTTAGTTATTTACTTTTTGTTCATATTGAGTCATAAACACAACAAAATGATTTAAAAAAATAAGATTGTGTATTTTTTACCATCTTTATTGTTGAATAAAGAACTTAAACTTGTAGAGTTATTAAAAAATCATAAAATTTTATCAAAAGATGATCTTTATATGTTTACCACATTTAAACTAAAAGATATCTCTAATTTTTATTTTTCTGCTCAAAAATTTAAAAATTTTCATAGATAAACCTTATAAGAGAATAATTTAAAGATACCTCAACATATGGCAGATAAATTAAAATTCCGCATATTTTAAAAATAAAATCTTTGTAAAAGATTTAATTTAGCCCGAACTCTTCAGTTCTCGAAGTTCTCTTCAAATTAAGCAATCTAATATTTGATAACAAGAGCTTATTTATTGAATTCTATCGAAAATATCTTATTAAAATTTATATATACTTTTATAACCATTAAAATACTGCTTAAAACTATTCTAAAAAGTGTATGTCATTTATGGCTTGCCCGATCACGAATTTTTTTGATTTTTCGACTGACAAATATTTTGTAAATTTTTACAAAAGAGGAATTCATAATATTATTTATATGGTTTTGAATAGCTCATTTTTAATATATTTTATGATTTTTATATGTATGGGAAATTTAAAAGTTGAAACTGTGTTGAAAAGTTTTATTAATTTAGGAGTCTTTTAACTCATTGAGTTAGTTAATTTTAATTTTTCAGCCGTTGGTTTACATACTCTTTAAATAACTTCTAACCCTGACGTTTTTTAATTTTTACTGATTTTCACCAAGAAAGGTTTTGTTTATTTCGATGATTGTGCTGATAACCTAACTTTTGAGGAATAATTTGCATGTAGAAATTCTTAACAATATTTTATTTTTAATTTTAATCTATTCTGCTTCTCAATTTTTGATGATTAGATTGTGATTGTTCAATGATTTCAGTTATGGTTTATGAGTGCTACTTGTCATTGTATGCATATCAAAAGACGTTTGGTAAGTATTGAAAGTAAATATTTTTGTTTCTTGTGTTTTAACAAATTATTATTTGTATTTGTTTTCAATTGAATTTTTTGTAATTTAAGCTCGAATCTTTACACATAACTCAAAATAAATATTAAAAAATCTATTTTGTTTCCAAATATTTTAGCATAGAAAAAATTTTTTTATCTAAAATATAACGTTATTTCATGAATATTTCCCCAACTTTTTGATACGAAAACAACAATAAAAAATAAATGTTCAAAGAAAAATTGATTAAATTTCCATCTTACAAAATAAGCAGCTGAATAATTTTTAAATTATTAAGGTATTATTTGAACTTTTTATCAAATAGTATTTATCTATATGATTCTTTAAATGTTTTTAAGACTTTTAATTAAATATATATTCACGTTAAAATGTCATGTAAAAATAGCTGTTGTTATATACAGATCAGATTTTCAAAAATATTATTATGGGTGAAAATTATTTATTTTACAAAAGTAATAGTTCAAATTTGAAAAATATAACAATTTGTTTTGTTAACTCTATACAAATATTCGTAGACTATGTTATTTTTTTCTCAATTAAACACTAGTACAGAAGAAAAACGTCTTTTTGGTTATTTCTCTGATTTTTTAAACTTCTTAATTATAATTTCTTATTAATTTCAATAATATTCTCTAATTAAATTCTTTTTCAAATATATAAATATCGTTTTTCATATTTTAACAAAAATTTGGTAACAGATCTATTTATTAATTTTATAAAACAGATATTTATTTTGTAATGAGAAAATTTAGTTTAATTATTTTTTGTTTTAACAACAAAATAACCAGTTAAAAGAAAATTTATGAGAATCATCAGCTCAATTATTTACTAACACATATTTAAACATGAATCATTTTATTTCAATTGATAAAACCAATTAGATAATCATCATATAATTTTTAAAATGGATATTTATTATACTTGATGAATGATGTTCAGAGAGTCCGTAACGGAATATTTTTTGATACTCTTGTAAAAACATCAATTTATGTGTGTATATCTTGATTTATCTCCTTCAAAGTTAAAATATAATTTCGAACACAATTATCATCAATTTAATGACATAAAGATCTTTAAATTTTTTAATTATAATGATAATAACAGATATACATGTTAAAAGTTATTAGTTTCAGAAAGAACAGATTTTTTTTTAATTTATCTTAAATTTTCTGTGATTTTATTCTCTTTAGGCGAACTCATATGGCCTATGTAATCTTTACTTTTTTAAAACTAAAAAATTTCTCAATTTCTAACGAGAGTTCATAATTTAGGAATTCTGTTTTTTTATGTATTTAAACGCTATTGGAATGAAATGAGATAATTTGGGTGTTATTTTATGTTTTTTTTAATTATCCTATGACAGAGGGATATGTTGTTCCGTTCATTTGTGATATTTAGCACGCTCTTAACAGGGTTGCCCATGAAAGAAAGGATGGGTGATGCTAAAATTGTGTTTATACACAATCTTGAAGGACAATGAATGATATCTTCTCTTAAATTAAAGATAAGAGAGAAGACATAGTTACTTACCGTGGAACAAATGCTGAAGAGAAAGTGTGAGTTATGCATTGGTCAAGGGCTGATATTTAAATCGAAATTAGGCTGCCAGACAGCTATGCCTTGTAAGAATAAGCTCACCGAAGAACGTTAAAACAGTGAGAACTTCTTTCGCACGGTCAAAATAGGTGTGGTTCACCCGTCTTTTCGTAGCATAGAATGTTTTTTGTATTTTCATGATTTAAAATTTTTATAAAAGTATTTTCCTAAACTACATAGTTTTAATTTATTCAAAAACACAAAGTAAATTTTTTCCTTTTGCGCCTTTGTTACTTTAAAAAATTTGAAAATAATTTTGAGCAGTAAGTCAATGAAGATATCCAGGAGGAAAATATTTATTTCATAAAATTAAATTTTTGATTTTTTGCAGTTTAAAAAATGTATTTTGTGTAATCTATAATAAAATCTTAAATTTAAAATTTTTACTTCCAAAACAATTTTAACAACTAGAAAAATATGAATTCGTATCTATTGTAGTTCTTATTTAAATGTTTGAAGGTATAAAGAGAGGGTCGGGATATCAAACTTGATAAATTAGCTAACATCATGGAAAATTGAAAATGTTTTTTTAATATTTGTCATAAATATTTGTTTAATGTCTGAATATATCACTTTTAACAAATTATCAAGTGAAACTTGTAATTTACTTTATATTAGAATACCTAAAATATCCAGAGTATAAGTTTACATTTAACTTTTAATTTGCAATTTATTGACATTTTTTTATTTTTTTGTCATAAATATATCTTTTTTTGATAATCCAGATTTTTCGAACTTCATTTAAAAGAGAAGATAGATCTTTTTAGTTAACTTTCGATTATTATCATAATCTTTACCTAATATGGAATCTTAAATATATGAAATTATATTATAATATTCTATACTATGCTTGGATTATATATTTTAAAATTATTTCAACAAAAGTTATCTCAATTAAAATTGTGAATGATGTTGTTAAAATATTTTAAATCAAATCAAAATTATTATTTTAAGAAATTATAATTTTTAAATGTAAAAATAATGTCATTCATTCTGTAATTATAGCTAGTTGTTATTTTTGAATAAAATATGATAGATATTGATTTTTATCTCCCACCAATTATTAAAAATATAAATAAATTTTGATTTTCGTGTGTGACAGATAATAATTATCATAGATTATATGTAGAATTTCGAGGACAGTCATGTTATTATTTAAACGTATTTACTCATATATTTCAGGATTTAACAGTGCCAATAATGTAAAAAGCTTGCATCATTTTACAGAATCATAGATGTTTTGATTTTTAAGGGGTAATTAATGAGGAGTACGAAACACAGGACATTAATGATTATTTTATGGTATCGATAATCAGAAAATAACAAGGTGTTACATGTTATACATGTTTTAATTTTCTAAACAAACTTTAACCCTGAATTTAAAATTGAAAATTTTATTGCATTAAAATATTTCCGAAAAGTACTCAAAAATACAAACAATTCTAACGTTTGGAAATAGGTTAAAACCTTAGAAAAAATATAATATAGATAAGAAAAATATAAAACATTGATTTTTGTGAAAATAAATTTCATTCGATTTTTGAAATAATTTTGATTTCAAATAAATTTATAGCAGTATTTTTGAAGTTTTTAAATGGTTAAATAATTATTTTTTAAATTAACAAAAAGTAATTTTTCTAAGTACCTAAATTAATATTAAAATTTTACAATACCTTGAACTAATTCCAAAAGTGACATTTTAATGTTTTTGAGATTTAAAAATAGGAGTTTACAAAAAATTATTTGGCTTTGTTTAGACGATACGTGAGTATTTTACCTATCAGAGTAATACTCAATTAAGAGGAGCGAATGAAACAATAAGATTTTAAAACATTTATTTTAACTATATTTTAAAATTGATTTAAATAAAGAGTTTTTAACATATTATTAGGTTTTTATAAACCTGTTACAATAATCAAAAATATTATTTCTTTCGGAAGTACAATTCATTTAGTGTATGATGTTTTTAAATTTTATTATTTTGGATCCAGCTTTCTTACATAAAAATTAAATGTTTATATAGTTGATAGATATAGAATGTTTATTTTGAAAAATAAATTTTAAAACATGATCATACTTCCGTAGATGTGTAACTATCCTCTGCCCTCAATTTTTATTTGAAAACAAAAAAATTAAGCCAAAATGATTATTTTTAGTTTCAAATATTAAGTTCACTTGATAAAAATTAGAGCTATTTTGTCAAAAATTTATATCTTGATTATTTATTTTAAAAAGGTGATTTAAAAATCTCAGTTATAGATTGTTTCATTAAAGTTAAGGTATTTTGATTATTGGTGAATGTCACATACTTCCGACGTAAATTTTTTAAAAAATAAGAATAATATTCTTGTTTAAAAACGAAAAGGGAAAACTATAGATTTTCTAATTTTTGTTTAAAAAACGTGAATATGGCTCTTGATAAAACTCGAATTTAAATTACAAGAATAATAACCTGACGAAAGTAAGAAAATCAGGGTAGCTTTTCTAGAATCATCAAAATATATATTTCATCAATATGTTGAAACATATTCATGAAATTCACATCAATTTTCTTATTTTTTTAAAATGAGAATCAGCAGATAAAATGATAAATTTAGTGTAGTTTAGAAAATATTTTAATTTTTCTTGTATTTTCACTATTTTAGATTTCTTCTGTTTTGGAAGTGAATGAATAATGTATAGGGTAGATAGTAGGCTGAATAAATCCCTTTTATAAATAAATTTAATACTATTTTTGTAATAACGATGCAAAACAGGAATGCCTGGTAAAGTAAACAGATCCCAGAAAGAAATGAGCAAGATATTAAAATAATGTTTTTCCATTTATACTGTTTTTTTAAAGAGTATTCAAATCCACAAAATATGCACCAGAAAGCTCCACATAGATAAATCCCAAGAAGGAATAATGGAATTCTAAATATTTCTGGAATATCACTATACTCTCTGATCGAGAGAAAAAGGCATGTTATCAAAGAGCATATAAGTATAAATCCAATTATGATTGAAAAAACGTAAAATGGAAAATCTTTATTTTCTTCTTTAAGATAAAACAAAACCAAAACTGTAGTAAGAGATATATTGGTAAGAATGAGGTGAAATACTGCCCATGAACAATTTTTTTCTCTAAAATCACATTTTTTAATATATTTTATTTGAACCATGGAAAAAGAGAATGGAATACTAATTTTGACAGATAATTTTTTATCAAATGTATGGGCGTGGAGTTAATAACAGATAATCAAGGAATTAGTAACATAACATTTTGGAAATTTTATAAACAGCTAACATTCGTGGGTTAAAAGAATCAATTTCCTTTATCAAAGGCTAAAGATTCTGATTGAAGTATTTATTTACCACATTTTAGCTTTTTATAGTTACAATATGAATAAATCTTGATATCATACAAATTTATACCTTGTTTATAAGTTAATGACAAATCTGGTTAAATTTTTTGTCGTACTCTTTTTGCGTTTTTAAAGTGGATTATAATTTGTCGTATTTAAACAATATTTTAAATATTTTGGTTTATACCAATGTAGATTTATGAAACTGTCATGTATGTTCAAATTTATATCAATTAAATGATGTACAATAAAATAAATTCATGTTTTTATGATAGATATAAGCACTTATTTGATTTTTCAAAAATATTAGTATTATATTTTTCAGATTATACATCATAGTGTAAGTTATTATGAATCAATGACGTTTCGAATTTTTTCAAATTTTAATAAACTAAAATATTAAATACCTTTTTTCAAAAGATAGTTTAATAAGTTAAAAAAATTTGATTTTAAAATATCGGATTGGTTGAAAATTAATAAGATTAGCAGTTAAAATTTTCATGATCAAGAGAAGCTGGAATTATCGATCAAAGTATTAGATTTTTTTAAAAAAGATAATCATTTAAATCATAGTATTTTAAATTGATATTTAAAATTATTTTTTGATTTTATATTTCCCATTTTCCTAGTCGATTGTAAAACATTCTAAACGTAGATGGCTGTTATTTGGGGAATGTATGAATGTTGTCTTTTTGATAAAAATATTAAGATTGAAAAATGTTCTTGAATTAATTTGATGTGAGAAAAAAAAGAAAAAATTAAAAATATTCAAAAGTAATATAATGATAAATTTAAAATAGATAATCCATTTGTTTTCTATGAGATTCATTTTTGGGTCATCATAATTTCACATTTATCTGTCAATATTTAATCTTTCACATGAAAAAAAGGTTTGTTTTCTTATAATTATTTATGAAAACGATTTATCTTTTGTTTTGAAATTTAAATTTTTTTGAAGAGGTTTAAGATTATAAAACATCAAAATTGAATTAAAAAAACGAAAAAGCATTTTTTTTAAATCTATCATGAATAATGATCCCTTTAATTTTTTATTAGTATGTTATATCTCGAAAATCTTTGATATAGGTTGGAATAATTTCTTTAATATGTTGTCTTATTTAATTCATAAAATTTTATCATTCTCATTTTTTACAAATATATTATTTAAAATAATTTCCTCGGGTTAAGTTTTAAAGATCTTAAGAAGAGTCAAAAATCAACAAAAATCTTTTTGAATAAAATAAACTCAATATATTTTAATGTTAGTTTCTTGGGCGTTTTTTATTTTTTGTAATTTTGGCCAAAACGACAAAAATGCGAATGGAACAAAGTAGGTAGACATGATTGAGATATTACGACTAGTCGAAGAAGTGACAGATTTAAGGACTGGATAACTCAGATTCGAGGGTAATAGCTTCTAATGTAGCAAATTCAGCTTATCGAAGATTACCAAAACAATCAAAGGAAGAAACTAGTGTTTTAGTTGCGTTGGTCTAAAAAAATAGAAACAAGAGCCAACTACGACATGATAGATTTCGAAAATGAAGATATGTTTTCAACAATTTGTCATAACTTTTTAAGTTGTACAACTCTTTAAAAAATTTATGTTAGCTTTTGATTTATTTGATCAAACTAAAAAATCCATCTTCATTCATAAAATAATTATTTTATGTTGAAATTTGAAGAATACTATGATTTCTTGAAATATTTATTTAGAATTATTTTTACTCAGAATAAAATATGAAAGGATTTTTTTAAATACGATTCGAATAATTTTTTGATGATTGAGATGGTCTTGAAAAGCATGGAAATTTGAACTCTTTTAATATCAGAAACTGGAGTTTTTGTATGAACTCTGGCGCTTAATGAACAAAGTAAAAGTTTATTTTTTATTTTTAAGATAATATTAACTCAAATTAATATTTGGATATCATATCAACAAATTATTGGGTTAAACTGTGTTTTTTATTCCTAAAAAATGCCTAACGATAAAGCTATCAAAGGTATTGAATCTTAAATGCAAGAGAAATACACCCATTAGAGTAAAATGCAAATTTTATGAATTTAATAACAAAAACATATTTGAGCAACGCTATTTTTTGAGTAATCTAACAAATGGAGTAATCCATAAAGATTATTTTTTATTCTAGGAATTATATAGATTTGTGAATGAGTTTTAAATATCTCAGAAAATTTCAAATTCTATGAATATTTAAAATCATAAAATGTAATCATTTTTAAAATCTGAATTTATTTTTGACATGACAACATTGCTGTATTAATGTAATTCGAGTGTATAGTATACGTTTTTTATATTTTAACGCGAAAAATAATTCTAATACTTATGATATTAGAAACTGCGAATTTAATAAAATTAACATTTAATCTCAGATAATTTTAATGACGAGTCAATCAACGACAAAAATTTGTCAAATTATAATTTTACATGTTTGTAGCGATTTGAATAAACGCAAATATGATAAACGAGGGGATAAATCTTCAAAGTCATGTCCACAAATTTTTAAGAAAGGTTTTGCTTTGACCAATACTTGAAAAATTATATAATCAGTTTATTTAACTTATTCATGTACAATTTTAAAGTCTAAGAATTTATTTCAGATAAAAAAATGATGTTTAAGACTGAGTTACAAAAGAAATATGATTGATTATATTGATATATTTATTGTTTTCCGATATGTAAACATGAAAGTTAAATTATATTGAACATAAAATACCTAAACAAAATTAATTTAACAAATTAAATTTTACTTGACAGAGAGATTTATGAAGGCAAGTATATAGAAAATAAATTTCGCATTTTCAAAATGATTATTAAAATAATATAAGGTATATTTCTTCATATACCGACAAATAATGTATGTTGGTGGATATATTGTATCAAAAAGCATATATTTCAAACCATATTGACAATATTTTTTTCAATATTAATTTTATTTATAACAGAAAATTTTATGTCAATAAAATTTTAACCAAAGAAGAATTCAAACAAATCAAGTCAGAAATAAAGCCGTAGAATACTTCAACAGGCAATTAGTTTTTAACAGAATTTTGGGTATTGTCCTTTAAATATTATCTATTTGTTCATACTACCAGAAACCTTATGAGAAGATGGTCTTCATTATTTTAAGACAAACGCGTAAGAAGACAAATAGGAGTCACAAAATCATAAAACAGCTAAATTATGTATCCAAATTCTAAATAGGTTATTTTTTAGTTTTATATATATGTGGAATATTCCAGAGTAATAATATCTTATAAAATGTAGGATTTTAATATAAAATAAATAATTTAGTAATTATTGTCAAGAAAAAGAAATTATAAGTTGAATTGATGATATATTTTATTTTGTTTTTTCGTCGAATAAATGAATTCTGATAAAAAATTATACCTATAAATTTATTCAAAATATTACACCTAAAAGATTTTCTCATAGTGTAGAGAAAATCTAAAGTTGATTTAAGGCATAGTAACTATTTTTTGATATTTATCATTTCCTCTGATTTAAAATGAGAAAAAATTTTAAAATTCAGACTTGTATGTTTTGTAGTTATTGCGTTTCATCTAATATTTGATAAAATTTCTTCAAAATTGTTAGTGTGTGTGATATTTATGATATTCACAGTTATATGAACAAAAATATATAAATTCCAAAAATAATGATTAAATATTATAAATCTTTTATTTAGCCAGAAAATTCATTGATATTTAAATAAAATAACATTCGTAATATGAAATATCGTTTAAAATTATGTGGGAGGTTTTATTTCAATTAAAAAATCAATTTATTTTGAACTTCTCAATAATATGTGTACTATCAATCGATAGAATAGTGCTCGGATCGCAAGGTATTGTGAATTGCTAAGTTAATAAACAAGCTACCTAATTATGACCAATTAACTAGTCTTGAGAAAATTAATATTTTCAAAATAATACTTTTAAAAGATAGATATAACAAATATCAGATTGTTTATTATTTCAATAATAAACGTGTTAAAAAAAAGTATTATAACAATAAATTGTCACATATATTATCAGCATGATAATAATTTTTTTGAATTAGATTATTTTTACTTAATTTTTGATAAAGATGTAAATTTCTATTTGTAAAGAATTAGAGTAAAAATTTATTGATTTCCATTAAAAATTGATTTTATGTTTATAAATAAACATTTTTTTAACTTGTATTTAAACATATCGATAAGATTTTACTTTTGTAAATACATTAAACTCAAAATCATAAATAGACAGCTTAAGATCTTTGATAGAAATCTTAATTTACATTGATAAAATATGCTCAATCCAATCGAATACTCTATTCCCACTTATTTTATAGATAAAATTATTTTCATTACATATGTGCTCAAATAATAAATTCCACTTTAAACTTAAATAATATCGCAAATTAGTATGAGACTTTCATCCATTTCCGATATTCGCTGGTGTTTTTTTAATATTATGGATCCAATTTTTCATAATTCAAGGTCTCAATTTGTGTTTACCTGTGACATAATTCTTAAATATACATTTTTATCTTCGTGGCATTCAAGTTTTAATCAGATAATTTTTTAAAAATTTTATCTAACAATAAAGATATTAAGTATGATCAAAATAATCACAATGAGATTTGATGAAATTTTAATCAATAAGACAATCGGCATTAAAGAATTTTTAAATCGAAAGATATTAATTTTTTATAAATTTAAATGATAAAAGTGTTGAGTGTTTAAAGATGAAATAACATTTCGAATACATTGAAGAAGATTTTAAACTATGATTTTGACTTTGTTGAATTTTACGATTTAATACATTATTTTGAATGAGCTATTAATAGAACAAAGCAGAACTCAAAATCATAATTTTTCGACTGACTAGGCTTAATTGGTTTATGACAATCAAATGAAATTAAACAAACGTAATTGTATTTAGTTTTAAGTTAGACCTAAATAATTTGAAAAATGATAAACAAATTTTTAAAAGCAGACTTCTAAAATTATTCATTTTAAGTAACGTTAATGAAAAGAAATGTCTATAATATCAAACAAACAGTAAATTAAAATCGTCAACGTTTTGAGAATAAAATTTCAAACAATTCTTTTTGAGAACAGACAGAAACTTGAAAATATGAATTTATTATACAATAAGAAAATTTAGTTACGATCTTTCATGATAAATAAGATTACGAAAAAGACTAGATAACGTGAATGTGTAATTTTCTCCGTTTAGAACCTTTTAGAAAAGCCTTAATGACAGATTTAAATTTTTAAAATATTGATCGTATTATATTTTGAAAAATTATTTTAGAATGAAACATTAAATATTCTAAAATGGTCTGTTTATAAATTATAAATTAGGTTCTGTACATAAACATGAATGGTTTTGTTTTCAATGATTTTAAAGATTGCCTGAAAATCTATTCAAATGTAAGTTCCTAATTTATATACTATCTGCTGTGCATCTCCTCTTACCAGGTCGTTCACTATTAGCTCCTAATTCTCTTAAAGCATACACGTACAGATTTCCTTGGTTTTTAGTTATTTGGGATTATACCACACTGATAAACTCCCTCTCACCTGAGCCAGATTGGAAAAAACTCTATTAGTCTACTTTCCTTAATGCAATGACGTTCTGCCATTCTTTTCCTTTGACAAACCGAAAGGGTATCTTCTACGCCTGTCATTCTTGAGACTCGAATATTTTTTGATAGGTCAAAATGACACAATATAATCAAATTAAGTTTATCAGTTGGCTTTTTTAAATTTTTCGTCTTAAAATAACAAGAAAATTTTATTTTTATTTTTACACAGAATATATTTAAGAGCGAAAAATTTTTTTTCAAAAAATAAAATTTATAAATATAATTAATGACTTTTTTCATTTTGAGTTTTTAAGAGTATAAAATGGCGATAATAAAATTTTAATGTGGAAATTTTACACTTAAATTCAAAATAACATAAAATAGAGAACGAAGTTTCTTTAAAAAATAAACATGTCTTGAATTATAAACAAAAAACGATCGAATTTCAAGCAAACATTGAATAAGAATATTAAAAATTCATATTTTTCATTTATATATCCAGATAAATAGTATTAATTCATTGTAAATTTTAAATAGAATGATAAATTTAATAAAACTTAAGATTAAAGGAGTTAATTGATAAAATTTGACGAATTTTTTAAATTCTTTAAACTATCACGATAGAAAACTCAATCAGCTATAATTATTTGTTCAATCGGAGTATTTTTTTGAAAATAATTTTTAAATGATAAAATTTTAAGGGAATTACAAAAGAGGTAAAAATATATGTTTATCATTTACATGAAACCGTAATTTCGTAATTAATTAAGGATAATATTTATTTTATTAGCGACTAAAATAGAGGCTGAACATCATCAATTAATTTATTAAACGTAAATAAGAATGGAAAAGATTTATAATTATTAAATTTTATCAGTTTAATTTCCATCTTATCTGTAAACATATCAATGGAAAATCACCTCTACTCGTTAAACACTAACTTTACATAATTTCACCGACAAAAAAATCTTTAATTCTGTGACTCTATGTAAATATTCACCAAATACCGAATCTTTGAGCCTATCAGTAAAATCAGTAAAAAATAAAATGACAAATAAACACAAAATTAGAATGCGTAAAACTGAGTATTTATGTGAATAATAGCAGAAATTATTCAAATTTTCACTTTTTAGAGTTTTAAACTTGACGTTAACAAAACTTTGAAATAACAATCCACTGATAGACCTTAAGCCATGGAGATATTTCGAAATAAATCTTTGAAATAAGGAAAGCCCAATCCCTGGAAATTCGAATTCGCCGTTATATTTAACTCAAATTGATAAAAAATCTATCAGATTGATACAAATTATTTTTAAAAATATCCCACATGATTCTTAATTATCATAAATAATTAATTTCTTTTATAGAAATTAATTTCAATTTAATATGAAAAAAATATCAACACTGTATTTCTATAATTATAATTAGATTATGTTTGAATATCATGATTGAGGACAATCAATGCTTAATCGCTTTTTGACTTTTTTTGATTCAAAAGTTTGTTTGCAAAAATTATTTAAACTAAAAATGCTAATATCCAAATAAATTTTTGAAATTTTAAGGTTATCAACTGACAAAAAATACATTGTAAAGACAATTAATTTAAAGGAAATATCAAAAAGGCAGTAAAATTTATACAAATTTTATTATGTAATAAAATCAAATGAAGAAATTTAAACAATCTAAACATTATTAAATTCTATAAATTGATATTTTTTGTGAAAATATTTTTCAAATGTAGCGTCGAAAGTTTTACTTCCAGCTTTTAAATAGTTTTTAAAATTAGAAAACGACATTAAAATATAAATTCAATAAACAGAGAACAAGTTCATGCACAACTATAGAATCACAGGTTATAAAAACATACTTTAAACAAAATAAGAAAGGCAGTCATTGTGTTTTAAAAATAAAAAAAATCAAAATCATATATGGAGTCCAAGAAAAAAGAATAGAAGCAAAAGAATCTAAAAACAAAAGGCCAAAAGCTAAAAATGAGGAATTTAAGTTTTCAAAATAAAAAAATCCCAAGTAAAACATCTGAGGCAATCAAAATCAAAAACAGAAAATCCTCGCTTTACTCAAATAAACTTCACATTATTTAACTTAATTTTCAAGATATATGGTTAGGACTTTCTTCAAAATTATTCACAGAAATTTTTTAAGCTTCATTGCGTATCAACCATTCTTAACTTTGCATGATTAAATCTAATAATTTTTATAACGTTGAAGGAAAACGAATATTTAACAACTTGACCTGTATTAGCTCTTTTCATTAACACACTTGAAAAATAAATTGTATTAAATTTATTTTTGTCAGAACAACAAGAAAACAAATATTGTACTTTTAAAATAAAAAAATTATCGAATATATACTTAATTTGAATTATAAAAATCCCACTTTGAGGAAAAGTATAAATGAGTGAGTGGATTGCAAGATGAATGAATTGATAAAAGTTCATGGATAAAAAATTCTTTTCATCAATGATACAATTTAAATATACCTTCTCAAACAATTATAACCACATTATTTCAATAATTACAACAAAATATCATTTATAAACCTTGGAAAATCATTTTGTCAGGTTATTCATTTAAATAAATCAATAATAATGTCATGAATATCTTGAGTTTGTTTAAAGTAAATTTATTGGATCCAAAAGTCTATTTTGACGCCTTATATTTGAACTAAATAATTCACTGAGCATCTTTGAGTTTCAATTTCAAATCCTATGAAAGTAAGAAAAACGTAATGATAAACATAAACACTTTAAATTTTTTTATAAATTTATATTTATAAATGAATGTTTACATATCCTTAATCTTTCAGAATGTTGAAATATTACTAAAATTATTGTTATATTGACAAAACAACTTGTGAAAACACCCATAAAAAAGTGTATTTTGTAAAGTAAATCATACTTTAAGATCCTTGGAATCAAAAGAAAGCTATATATAATTGGGTTTACTCACTGTCCTGCAATAGTGAAGACCATACTGAATTTTTAAAGAATAAAAAAATTAAATTTGACAAAACTCTTTTCATAATATTTATGCTAAAATTCTTCAATAACATGCTTATACATGAAAAAAATTTGATTAAATCTCTCTAAATCCAAACATTTCTCAATTAGTGATTCAAAATTCAATTCAGAACATTAAACAATTTGTGATTTTTAAGAGGATCAAAATTAATAAGGGGCAAAAAAATATTTTTAATAATCAATTAAGTACCTCAGTCCAACGAATCAAATTGGAAATCTCATTTATTTTAAATTTATATACAAACTCAGCTAAACATTGAACTTTGGCGTTGAATTCCTTTGATAAAAAATGATTATAGCAGAGAAAAAAAAATTTCCAAATTAAATATAATTAAGAATTTAATGTGGGTGTTGTGTTAAAGATCACGTGATATGTTTAATGCATGCTATTACTAACATGGAGGATAGCAAGTATATCAGAGTAAATTATTATAACTACATTAAATTATTTCTAAAAAATAAAATAAAGATGATTTAAGTAATCTTTCAGCAACTTTTGAAATGATATTTTTATGGACATAACTATTCTTAAAATTTAAATGAGGCGTAGGTACATACGTAGACAAGGGTATGGTCTATAGACAAGCTCTAAATTTCAAGTAATATTACCAGTTGATCCCATTTTTAGGATTTAATGCATCTCTCATCTTAAATTTAACGAGTGGTTAAAAAAGCTTTAAACTTTAATTCAAAGGTTAAAAACGATCTTTTTCCTTTTAGCAATTAAAAGATAAATATTTTCACACAAATAATAAAATAAATGTCAACTTTAAAAATATAGAACCTCAGAAAAACATTGAATCAAAATTTTTGGAAATAATTCGAATAGATTGTGACAATATAAAAAAACTTTAACTACCTGTTCATATTCATCAAAAAGATCCCATTTCTAAAATTTATGCGTTATAGAACCCACTGTTATCTGATGAATTCCTTTATTTAACTATTATAAGATACTTGATAAAAATTCAACATGATTTAATAATAAGTATAATTTAAAATACAAATATTTAGAATTTAAAGTATGATTTTTAAAAAACAGGCGTAGATTTCTCGAAAATAATTAAATTCAATGATATCTTTAACTGTCTATTTATTACTCAATATCAAAACAAATTATTCAGAAATCTTTGTGAATTGTCAAAAAATTACCTTTTTCTCAAAAGATATCCCATGAAATTTCTTAATTAATGACATCATGAACCAATAGCTCTTGTTTTCTCTCATAAAACTGAAAATTTAGATAGATAAATAAACAGCTGAAGTGAATATATAATATCATGATTTATCAGTTGTTTGAATCGAAAATGCAAAAAATAAATAATTTTACAATAAATTAATACTTTTCGATTATAACTCAATTTTTTCAAATAAACATGTAGGTCTATAGTTTTTTACAAAGATTAACAATAATATCACTGCATAAGATAAAATATTTGCTTAAAAGATAAAAATAGGAAAAAAAAATTTATAAAATAATCACCCAAGCTAGTAATGTCTGAGCAAGTTTCCTCTTCAAAATTATAAACTTAGTACTATTTCCAAACATCGATTTATCTTGTCGATGAATTTCTAAAAAAATTTATTTACGTATATTTTTCTGTTATAGTTTATTATATTTCGAATATCCACATGAATAAATGTATACAATATCATACTGAATCAAAATAAGTTAAACATAAAATTTTATAATGCTTCTAACATTTTAAAAATTATTTTTTACGATTAAGTCGTTTCGTTAAATCAACAAAATTAATATTTTTCGGTTTAAACTAATCAAAGTAAATTGTGAAAAGGAAATATAAAATAAATAAAGAGAAATAAATTGAAGAACACTATTTTTTGAAGCAAAATCAATTTTTTATTCAATATTTATCAAAGAAGTTTTAAATTATGCCTATTCCACATAATAGAAGAATAAATGAAAACAAACCTGGCGTTGATAAGAATTAGATATTTCCTGAATTTATCAAAACATATATTTTGAATCAAAATTTTCAAATCATTAGAAATAAAAAAAATGAGTTATAAATCTCATAAATCCGATAAAGACAGCCCTTGAGATTTGTTAAATTTAGATCATAATAATTGTTTCATGAAAGTATACAAAACCCATTTTTTGCTTGAAAAATTAATGTTTTCAATCAAAACCAACTTTTACAAATATTCTTCAAGCTATGTCACTTCTAGACACTCGAAGATTATCTCAAACAATGGTTAAAACTTTTTATTAAATTATAGAAAGGATCAAATGATAAGTATATCGCTTAATGAAACAATTTATCTCATTATATTACAATTTTATACATATTTAAAGAATCACTGAATAATCATTAAAAAATAGGTATTTTGAAGAAATACCCACAATTTCACTCGTGGGAAAAATTCAAAGTAAATTTTGTTTTCATAAGTTAATCAAATTAAAATCATGTGCACAAATGGTTTCATTGTATTTTTATATTTTAAATTAAAAACAGTTCAGACGACAGGAAAAAATTGCAAAAAATGCGTATAGTTGATATGAAAATTATATGTACAAATTAATTATCCTTTTTAGAGTTAAAAATGAAAATGATAAAAATAGTATAACTCAACAGCATATGCAAGTTCATAATATTAAAATTTTAACAAGTATCCGATTAACTCTAGGACATTATGATACGAAAATATTGGAATTTATATTAAAATCTATTTTTAAAATCCTTAATACTTTAACTAACATTTAGGGTATCAAAAAATTCTTCTTCAAGAAAATTAATTGAATTCATTTTATTTTAATTAAACACAAAAAATAGCATTTAATGAAAATAATTTTGTAGTTTAATGAAAGAATAAAAATTTTTTGATGCATTACAAGCCATATGATGGCATTATCGATATTTTGAACCTTATGTTATTTTTATTTATATTCATCACATATTTTTGTAATTTTCATTTTTATGCTGATTCAAGAAATAAGAAATATTGGTTTAAGCATGCGTTTAAGAAGAAAAGAATATCTAAAAACAGCTTATTTCTAACAACAAAAGTATAAGGTTTATAAAGGTATCATCTTTATTAAAATACGCAAACATTACAAAATTTCCATATTTTACAAAAAAATAATAGATATGCGACAACTAAATATTTTATTTAAACTATATCAAAACTATCAAAAACATTTTGAAGATATATTCACATCTTTATTATGATATTAAGTTTTTTTACGATTTTAAAGAATAATTTAATAGATATGCAGATTCTTTCAAAAAATTATTTTATTAACTATATTTAAAAGAATTTTATTTTGCAATGAAGAATAGCGTTAAAATATTTGACAAAAATTTGAAATAGCTTTTCAAGACTCACATCATCATCCTCGGATAATTCATCCTCTTCGTCTGAATATTTTGATTCATCCTTAAATTTATGATTTATATAGCTCTAAATTTTTCAAAATTAGTTATTTATAAATATCTATCAATTTTAGTCAAATGTGGACGAGCCCATGTTTTTAAAGCATTCCTAAATAAAATTGCATTATTTATTCAATATTTTAAGAAGAAATGAAAATATAAAAAAAATCAATCTTAAATATATTTAAAATATTAAGAAAAAATTTTATCCTTTTCACAAGAGATTATTAGCAATAAAAAACGCCGCAAAATATTTTGAGAGATTTACTCGAATACTAAATGTGGAAAAATAATAGAAGATATAAATTATGATTTTTGTTAGTGAATAAATTTAGATTTTAAAATTATATTTACTTGTTGATTGTGAAAATAATCAATCAACTTTTTGTAAGATTTTAATTAGCAAACGAATAAATACATCGCTCTTTTCAAATTTCCGTTTTAGTCTTTGATGCGCATGTTCATTCTTTAACAAAATTTTCTTAAATTATGAAAAACAGTTCTTTAAATTGGTTTTTTCATATTAAATAAAATTTTATTCCTAAGCTAAAAATACATCATTCGATGGCATTTCGTCATCTTTGTGAGAGGACAGATCTAATCCTTCTTCAGGAATCTAAAATTTATATTATTATTGAAGATTTAAACATTAGAAGAATATTTTAATTAAAGCATTTAAAAAATCAATTTTTATGACAGATACCTTGTTTTTAGCAAGTCGCTAACGGGTAATGAACTTTGAGATTTTAATTTTGGATTGATCACCTTAATATTCAGATTGTTAAATAATATGCAAAAATATCGTGAAAATATGAAATAAACTTGTACCATTTTTTGTATGTTATTATAAAGAATCATAATAAAATTAATTTATCGAATCTACCAAAGAATTTAAAAATTATAATGACTATCGAATCAATATTTAATCAGACAAAAAATAATCTGATGAGTTTTGATAGTCACATTGTGTAAATATGTCGAAAACCTTAATATATCATCTAAATTATTCTCAAAAATGTTATTTACTGGAAGAGGGATAAATATATAATATATCTATAAAAATTACACGTTTTATCTTTAAAATATTTATTTTTACTTAATCTCATATTTTTGAATAATGGAAAGTTGCCATTATTTTCCGGATGAAAAATTCTCGATAACTTATGATATTTTTGGGAATTTTTATTTTAGAGATAAAATGAACCTTTAACAAATCAAATGGACAAAAAATTATAAAAGGAAATTATTGATGAAACTGAAAAGATAAACATAATTGCGAGAAAAATTGCTGCACAATATAATAAGTGATTTTTGAGAAGTATATCAGATCAACGACTGCGGCCTAGTTGTGAAAAACATCACAAATTCTTTATAAGTTTTAATCAATATATTAAATAGATGTAATTATGTTTTTCGAATCCAAATTTAATATGAATATTATTAGAATATTTACAACTTAACAAAAAATTGAAGAATAACGAAACTATCAAGAAGTTTTAAACTTCTTAACCACTACTTTTAAAGTGGTGTTCGGTTTTAATTTTTTCTCTCATAAGTCAAAAACATCAAGCTTGTAAATATATCTCCAAATTAAATAAATGTGAATTTTTGATAATTATCAACTTCCGCAGCTTAAAAAGAATGATGTTACGAAGATCAAATTATAATAAAGCCACAAAATGAGTCGATTAATGTTTGAAAATAAAGAAAATTTTAATCACCAGTCTAAAATTCATTTAAAATCCTTCTTTAATTCTAAAAGAATTGAGTTTGAATAAAAAAGGAAAAATAAAGAAAATTATACATTATAAGCGAAGTCAAACTTCAAATGTGAAATAGAGAGAACATCAAGGATCGTTGTAAATTTAGTCAGTTGAATGAGTATAAAATATTTATGACACTTAACACATCAAACTTGCATTCAAAATTAACAGAAATTAATAACCAAATATAATTTAATATTCAAACTCATGAAATTATCTGTTATTAAAATAAATAAAACAATTCGAAATATTACTGATATTTGTTATTATATTAAATGACGATGAGAATAAGTTACCTTAAATTTAAAAACTTTTCTGATATGTTAAGAAATCATTCAGAGTGAAAGAAAATTCAATTACATCTATGATTGTGTTTTATAGATAATGGTAAAACTGGAAAACAAATATAAAGCAAAACTTTGGTTCTCATAAAAAAAAGTTATAAATAATTATTGTTTATTTCATTTTTAAAAGTATAAACCTTATTATTTACACTTACATCTTGAAATATGAACAGTGAGAAAAGCACATGATGTATCCTCATAAATTTATTCATCCAGAAATAATTATCCCCGAATTTCTACGAATTTATATCATCTTTAATCCAATTTCGACGTAATGACTAAGTTGCGTAATCTATAAATAGGTTTTTCATTTCCAATAATCTCCAACTATTAAGATTTTATCGATGGATCAAGCTTATATATTGTGTTAAAAATTTTGATCCTTTCATTAAGAGTTAAAAAAGACATTATAAAATCACGAATGGATTAGAAATAAGAGAATGTTTGAAGTAATTTAGATTTATATCTACTGAATTTATCTCAGTTAAAACGTGTTGATATTCCTGTTTTATTATGTAGACGTCACAGATTTGGATTACCTTTACATCTTAGTGTTCTGTTTTTAAGGAATTAATGCCGTCATTTATAAAATTAATTTTTACGATAAGGCGTGACATGAAAATAATCATTTAATATTTCCATGACTTTTAAGCATAAAAGTAGAGGGTCTTTGCTTTCACCATTTTTAATGATTAGAACTATCTTAAATTCTTTTTTTAATTATGATATGACATTTGTAAATTTCCCCTCATAATTTTTAAAGAATATTACTTTTATGCCATTTATTCGTTAGAATGTTTACATATACCTAATCTAAAAATATAAACTGTGTAATCAGAACATTTAAGGTTATATTGCATTGGTTAAACACTTGTTTTCGATAGATTTTAAAAAATTATCTTAAATTTTGAACATAGAATCCTAAAAATTATAAATTTGATACAGAAATGTTTATTTATGAATTATAAACCTAAACATACAATACTTCTCATAATAAACTCACTTCGACGGTTATCAAATCAGTTTTGTATATTTTAATTTTTAATAGAATGTGAAATTGGTGGTTTGTATATTTTTTTCGTTTTTAAAAAAAGTTAAAGATAGGCATTGACGATTTATAGCGGACTAAAATGGTAAGTTCTGCGGCGCACAGTAAAGTAAATGATGTATCATTAAAACTTAATTAGACCGATTCGTAAGTCAGAATTATCGAATACATTTTTCTCAACCCGAATTTCACGTTATCATTTCTTTTCAAAAAAGGTTAATTATTCCATTGATATATATACATAATCTATCACCAAAAATTATAGATGTTCATAAATGATTTTATGAGTCAGGCGTTTTACTGTTTTCTGGGTATAATTAAATCTATAGTTATTTTTACATTTTTTGACGAATAGTTTTTAAATCTGCTTGTTTAAATGTTGAGAATATGCCATATATGGCATAAATATTCATTGATTTATGTTTTACTGTCAAGTAGATATATCCATCCCGTGTAAAATTTGCCACTTATTTCGATAAGTACCTACACTATAGGTTATAAAATAAACTCAAGATGTCAGTTTAAATTATTTAATGATCTTATGCATAAATCTTTCTCTGATTCATTTTTATGATCTGAGTATTTATCTGAAAATTTTGATCGCTGTCCTACTTAAAATACTCTCTTAGTGTTGAACATATCCATTACTCTATTTGTGTTTTTTTTCAAGTTTACTGACATTGTTCAGATTTTAATCTTGGAACTGCTGGTTGTCATTGGACATATGTGCGATTTTAGACAAAGAAATGTATCAGATACGCTAATATTTAATTCAGAATTCAGGAATGACCTTGTTTTAAAGAATTCAAAGATTTTTTGTTTTCTTTTGCATCTAAAATATTTAAAGGTATAAATATGAAAGGGCGGTGAAAATGCGTCTTTATATTTCCATCAGAATGTAAATGAAATTTTTTGAAGTATTGATTTTTCTTCTTTCTCAAGTGGGACATTATGAATATATGATTTACAGTATTATGGTACCTTCAGAGAGAATTGCTATCAATAAAGCACTTAGTAATTCTCATAAGGTAAATCTTTTACAATATTTTATGAATGACTTTATGTCGACCTAGCATGTTAGGTACATTTTATGTTGCGCTATTTTTTTATAAACTGCAGCAAGCACACTTTCACATATAAACTGGATTATCAATTAAAAAAAAATTTAATAGCTTCATTCAGAGTACAGATAATTTAAAGAAAAGAACTGGCATTTTTCATTAAAAACAAAAAAATTGTTTTCTTTGCAGAGGACTTAAGTTCATCATATTTAAAATCATTGAATAATTTTGTTAGAATAGTCAGCGTAATTTAAAAAAATAATTTTTTCCATTTTTCTCAATTTAATCACGTAAAACTAACATTGTAATAATTTCATTTTTCTAACATATTTAAAGCAGAAGTTACCTTGATGATAGTTTAAACAAAACGATATCAATACTCTGTCGTTTAATTCATGTTAGGTCATACGTGGTAATATCTCATCACAATATTCACATATTATGTTTGATTTTTTGAATAGAAAGGACGAGTCAAAGCTATCAGAGTTTCTTATGAAAGATGTTTACCCTAGACGCCCTTAAGTAAAGCTCTGATTACTAGGTTCAGCGGTTTAGCTCTGTATCATTTTCGGGTCTCTTTATGAGTGTAAATACAAGTAGTATGGTAGCTTTAGACTCTCACCTTCTCTTTTGCTCACAGTTTAGCCGTTACACTGCGACATTGTTCACTGAGATACTTGGTGTGATTTTGTAAATACCTGATCGAAATCATGTATCTCATTGAAAATTGTTGATAGAATTCCCTCATGCTTCATCAAAATGAACAAAAATATAATTATTTTAATTCCTTCAAATGAATAATCAGAATTAATTTGATTTTTGTTCAATTTTTTGCTTTTTATATAGATTTAGGTTGGATTTATTTCACAAACATAAGATAGACACAATCTATAACCAAAAACACTTTATGTTATATATAGATAAAAAAATTATTTAAAAAATAAACCATTATTACTACTCCAGTGAATGAATATATAAACGATATAATTCTTTTGGAATGAATAATGAAAGAAATTAAAATATTCTTGATTTTCTGCCGGAATCGATGAGTTATTCTTCCTATTTGATTTTCTTCAATGTTGATAAGTTTACTACTCAGTCAAATTTTAACACATCCTATATTCTGAATATCTGTTATCATAAAATATTGGCCATATTTATCAGTAAAGTTAATTCTTTTAAATCAGTAGTATTGCTGGTATAAAATTCCTTTAATATCGCGCAAAATACTTATAGCATTATGTTATGCGATCAGTATATCGTAAAACGGTAAAGTCCAGTAAATTTAGCATATCACATTTCAATTCGGAAGATGTCTTGGATTAAATAATCTTAATGAACTTATACGTACATAAAATTTTTCGATAGATTTAATTAAATTGAACTCTATCGAGGTCAATTTTTTCAGTATATATTGAATCAAACAGATCATTATACATATTTAATTACGTAATAAAGCCACATATTTTAAATCATAGAAAACTACATGTGCTTACCTAAAAGAAGGTATGAACAATATTCACCAAAAATATTACCTGAACCTCGACAAAACAGGGAAAGATAAAATACATAATTAATTTGAGGCGTATGTCCGATTATATACTCGAGAATCGAATTTTAAAACTCAAAGAAATGACATTTTTCAATGTTACTAATATAAATTAAAAATCCTCACAGCCTGAAAAAACCTTCACGCCAATGTGAGCTACCTACTTTTGTTTAGTTGGATAATTAGGATACAAACCCCTATTAATTTAAAAATAATTACTTGGTTTTTTGGATAATAGAGAATATATCTCTGTTTTTAATAGATATATTCTCAAATGTAAAAGAAAAGTAACAAATGCTTTTTTTTCAAAATTAATGAGTCTGATAAAAGATTTATCTCAACATTTCTGTGTAAAATTAGAAAATGATAAATATATAGACTTATAATAAACATAAAGAGCTTAATGAAAACATTATATGAATTTTCAATCGAATGATAAAAAAACACTTAAAGATCATGGTTGTCTATATATATCGATCATTCTGGTGAAATTCTGGGATTTATAATATACTCGAACTTTGTACTTTCAGAAGTTTTAAAGATCCTTTTGATCGTTTTTCATCTTGAAAATGGATACATTAAGATTTTGAAAGCAATAAAACAATCATAGCAGGAAAATAAACGGTGATTGCAAGTTGTTTATTTACCAGATTATTTTCTGCTCTAAGCAAATTCTAGGTCATAATAATAAGGAAAAAATAGTTTTTAAATTTTTTGTACCAGAATTATATGAATTATCTTTAACCGAGACTATTTTAACATTTAAAACTTATTTTAACAAATGCGAATTCAAGACTGATCGTTTCCAAATGTATCTGGTCACTGTGATAATTTTACGAAATTATTTTTTGACTTTTTTATTTATTCAATCAATCTTATTTCAATCTGTTCATTAAAAACAATTTTATGATAATTTTTTATGTCTATTGACTTTATAGTTTTCAAAATTTTTAGACTTTTCATTTATCCTTACAATTCTTCGTTTATAAATTAAAAAATATACTGTCATGATATCGCATTTTTGAAAGTATTTTTTTGTGAATATGAAAGATTCATACTCCATAGACATTATTTTAAAAAACTTTAAGTACATTTATGCCCCCATTGAAGCTCTGTCTCATAGGATTTAAGCTGTTTTCGCTTCACTTAACCAGGTAACTTTTGTTCAGACAAACTTGATCTTTACTAGCTTGAGATTGACCGTCGCTAAAACCTTGGCTCGTTATTGACTTGTATAAGCGCCTTAAGATTCAAGCAGTGGGCTAATTTGGTTGAGGTAGTCTTAAACCTAACAGGGAAATCTCAGTATATTTAAGATATATTTGATATAAACTTCGGAATCAGCGACATTTTTATTTTATTCACATAAATTCAATAATTTTTATTTTAAGTTAAAATTTAGCGTCTTAGATATGCGAACTATGTTCAGTATATTGTTTAAAAAGTAAATTTTAAATTTAAAAAGGACGCGCTAAGGATGATATCTTTTACAATTAAAATAAAAGTTAGAAGTATCTATATCTTTAATATTCATAAGTGTTTGAACATCTATTACTTTTTAGAAACAAAATAAGTGAAAATTTCCCAATTATGAATGATTCTTACATTTAGATTCATCAGCTTTATATAATTGATGTTTTTAAAAAGATCTAAAACCACAATTCATTTAATGTGCTCAAAATATGAAATTTTAATTTAGAAACTATTTCGATTATAATTTTTGTGATTTTATTTTCGTATATACTTGGGAAATCGACAAAGATAGATGTTTAATTGTCATATTATATTGAATTACAACAATGTATTTGAAAATTTATGTGATAAGACAGTTATAAAAGCTATAATATATTAATTGACAAAATATTTTTGAAACTAAATAGGCTTGTAAGAGTAGAATAACAAAAAAATGCAAACAAATAAACCAAATATAAATTTGAAATTGTCCATGAGATGGGTAAAAATTAATGCCAGGTTTGTTGTGAGGATCACAAGAATTCTTATTGTTAATTAAAAATACCTCAAGATTAACAACAACAGAGGAAATGGCAAAAATAAATATCGAAACACCTTAATTTTCACAAATAACTACCTGAAAATATATCAAAAACTAACACGTAAAGCCACAAAAAATCACAAAATATATAATGAAGAGCCCAAATTTCGGATAATAACACACATAACATGCTTGAAATAGCAGAATTTTTAAATATTTTCTCATTAACTAAATTTAAAAATATCTTAACTTGTCATATTGTGAGAACCCCTACATGCGGTCAAATCGCAATATTTTGTGATCCCTTTTTTAAAAGAAGGAAGTCCATTTCCCTCGGTACAGGAAAACCATTCGACATGAGTAAATGCTACAACTATGAATACAAGGGATAATAATTTCCAGAAACAGGAAACAATCTTCAAAACTGCGTGATCGTTGTTGTCTAACATTTACCACAGTTGGCACAATTCCTTAATAAAGAATAAATCTTCGAAATCTACAAGTAGATAAAACAAACTTTTCATGTAATTGGTTTTATAAATAGATTCTTACACGTATTTAAAACAAATATTTTTACATTTAATCAATCCTTTAACAGTTTTGATGAATTTAAAACAAAAAAATAAAAAAATAAATGAATAAACAGATTCCTGTTTATCCTTTCAACCATTTTCTTTTCATGAAATTTCTTGCTGTTCAACCTTTCTTTAGAGTCTCGTCGAAATATTCAGGTTGCATGATATATCTGATATATCTCACATTAATAAAAATATACTATGGTTATCAGTGGATATTTAAATTAGCTTTCCTTTTTGTGTAAAACCTAAGCCGTTAGTACAATCTTATTAAGCTTGTTGATCTTGAGATAAATATTTTAACATATCCTTTGAGTTATAAAAATCTAAGTTGATTATAGGCGTACTCATTTTATGATTTTGTCTGCATTTAATTTTAGGGACGTTTATTTTGACAGATTCTTTATTATATTTTTTAAACACTTGTGTCCGTTCTTTTGTACCTGGTTAGTGTTTCAGTCAAAATCGCCTTTGATTCTGCGTTTAAGTATGTTTTAACCCATTACAAAATATTTCTCTTTTATATTTTTTTAAAATAAGGAGTTATTCATCTGATTCTACGACGTATCTTAACATCTGTTTATTGGCCGTAAAAAGGCAAGCTTAGAAGTTTTATACAAGTCCTGATTATCAAAAGGCGTCGTTTAACATTTTAAGTGGTTAATTTTGTACATTTCTTTTTAAATGTTCATATAAATTTATTAACTCTGCTCAATTGCTTGTGAATGGTATTTTCATGACATTATTAGATTCAATTATTTAAAATTATTTGATTTTGAAAAGAGTATTTCGCTGATTTCACCAAAATATCGTATATTTTGCTCCAAATAGCCAAAGTAAACAAACAGTGCTTCTAATTATTTTTATTTCTGAGAAAGAATCAAATTTAAAGATATTCACCGCTTTAGAGTGAGATTCTATCATTATAAACAATAAAATATACATGAATATTTTCGCATTGGTGGTTATTTGTAAAATTGAAAAATGAAAATTTTGTGAACATACTATTTTTAAAGTTCTTTGATGTTATTTTCGATATATTTGGTCAAAGATTGCTATCTAACATAAAATTTAAAAGGTTTTCTGTTACTTTAATATTCAATTAACAAGTGTGAAAATTTTGAAACATAGGTTTCTTAGAACGATTCTGGATGCTTACGATTTAAAAAATACAGTAATTTTATTGCCTATTCACAATAAATTTCTTATTATGTAAATTCTATCGTATTTTAGTTAAATTTGAGGTTTTTTAGCCCACTCAAACTTTTTACATTTTTCACTCTTGAAATCCAATTATTCAAAGGGACTTAAGTTACAAGTAGTCTTTTGAGATTGTTTTTTCTTTAATTTACCAAATAAGGTTTCTATCGTTTCTGCATACTTCATATTTCAAAAGAAGTCAAGATAGCAAATCCGTGATAACATTTAATTTCTTTTTTAAGCCTAATTTATACATGATAATAATCAACTAAATCAAGCTTAATCAACTTGTAACAAAGGGTTATATTCTGCCCTGTTATCTTACAAGTTTTTCATCATTGGTTTTTGGTTTTCATTTTTGTCAACAAGAGTTGTTTTTTAATTTTTTAAGATTCTCTGCTGATTATGGGAAAGTTTTTTTCCGTAGCTGATAAGGTTGAAGAGAAAAATATTCAACCTTATATTATGGTATCATAAATTTAGAATTCAAAATCATCTTTAACTTCCTGAACCATGTTCATAAACTGAAGGAATTTTGAACGATCTCATGAAAGCCTCAATAGCAGTTTTTATTGAAAATGTTGCTAGATTTAAAGATTTTTCATCCATAAGAAAAAAAAATGAGCGTCATACGTCATAAACAAAAAAATGCTTTCATAATTTAATGTTGTTCATATTGTAGCATACGTATATTTGAAAGATTTTTGTGAATATATTTTTGGTATTTTGAATCTCTGTTGATTCGAATAGATCTATTTTGTTTCTGGAAACCAACCCCTGAAAGATTCTATTCTAAGTTATATATAATATTTTAATCGATGTATCAGATTCATAACTCATTGCTTTTTTAACCTCAGCTTCGAAGTTTCGCCTTTTTATTAGTTAATTTTTTTTACTTAACATTCACAGGGTGCATCGAAATTTAGCTTGAAATTGACTCGGCGATCATTTCTTTCCCTTTTATTTTATTTCAAGAAAAGATTATCGTTAAATTATCGTTTTTTAGAAATCGTCTATGAGGGTAAGTGACTGAAAATTTTTTGACTTTTAGGTTCTTCGTGCACACGCCTATTTGCATCTCGGACCTTAAATCTACATGAAAAAATGTTTAAAATGTCTTAATAAATATCACAAATTGATGGGAATTTTTTTATAATCCAGGAAATTTTTCTATATCTTGATCAATATTACCATAGAGATTGATAAAAAATCTAAATTATAACTTTGAAAGGCGATAAGCATAGTCTAATCCACATATGATACTGGTTCACTTGTATCGAGCATCACCTTTACTTCCGTATTGTTTATATCTTCTTGAAAACACAATCCATTACCATCTGTATAAATTTAAGTTTTTAGAAGTTAAAAAAATCGGATATAAACAATACATTTAGTAGGATATAATAATACGATTTGAATTGAATTCTATCTTTATGTTTTCTGGCGAACAAAATACAAAAATAGGAAAATTTTTGACATTAATCACATTTTTCGCATAAGGATAAGCATATCTAGAAAAGTCAAAAGATTTCATTTTACTATTTAAAACATGTTACCTTTAAATAAAATAACATTGGCGGGTTACTTTTCTAATTTTGTAATTTTCTCATACGAACTTTTTATATAAATCCTTGTTTGTAGGTACAAGAACTTATTTTTGAGAGTCAATGAATTAAATTTTATTTTATCCTTCATAATAATCTTTCTATGTTCCCAAATTTTATATCATTTATACTTTTGCAAGGTGAAAATATCGGAAACATTTCTATTTTAGATATTGCTCAATCAGACTTTGAAGTGAATTTCAGGTAGTACCTCATTCGTTTATCAACTAAAGCTTCGTTTGGAGTTAATTTTCCGGGAGATAAAAATAAGTTTCGAAAAACGCCGAAAGAAAAAAAGAATAAATTAATATAACTTAATTTGCTTCAGCTTCTGCGTGTCAGATTCCATCTTGTTGAAATTAGCAGAGTAAGTAACTTCTCTGCGTCGAGTTCAGGTATAATTTTGACGGATCTCTCTGCATCGGTGAGAAAAAAATTCGAATTCATATCTGATAACTTAAATAACTGGACAGATGTTTGGTTGAGCATTCATGAAAAAGTCTCCGAGGCTTATATTATAACTTTCAAACTCGTTATTTGATCTTCCCTGTTTATTAAAATGTTTTTATTGAGAGACACAACAAATTAGGATTATAGCGCGACGCCCACGTTCTTTCGAAGTATGACCAGAAAGCATTTGAGGACTCATCGACAGTCAGTTTTGATTTTATGAATAATATAGCCTGCGGAATATCTGAAATCGACACCACTATTAGAAGCTCCGTATTCGACAAAATTATCATAAAAATTTCTTCTTTAACTTGATATTTGTGCATTTTACTGTAAATGTCTCGATTTAGATGAAAGTAGCAAAGTTGCAGATAGATTTCCGGAAATCCGTGCCTGATTTCATATCTAAGTCCTAATTCGAAATCCGAGGTAATAATATTTGGCATCCGAGAATACTCTAAAAATATAACTGTTTCATATTAAACATTGCACTGAAGGTATTCCTTTTTACCACTCATCAAGCAATATGCACACGAGATATATAATTCTGAACATACGTCTACGGCCATTGCAATGAGACATTGAACAAACGGCGATTGGAAGGAACGAAAGGTACAATCAATGAAAATTGTACCGTTATAACTTAATAAAGAGAGATATTCGTTTGTATCCCATATCATAAATTTATGATGGTCACCATGAATTTCACCATACCAGTAGCGTCAAAAAGAGCTGTCCTTTTGATAAATTTATAAGCGGTTGATGAGTTGCAGAATAATGTAACTATTTAACATTTTGGCTCTTTGGTCTCTAACTTTAGCATACACCTTTATCGAAGGAACGTAAAACTGAAAATATCTGTTGTTGTTAAATCTGAAAGCATACCGTTATATGTTTGATGTTGAGAATATTTTAACTCTGCCGATTTTGAATTTATATATTCGTGAATAAATTGATCTTGTGTTTTTTCGTTTGAAACAACTTGGTTTGATTCCTTTGCCATTCTGAGACGTATATGTGATCCCTTTATAGTGTATGTTACATCATGCATGGTTAACTTAGCTGGACAGTTCTCGCTGCTATTTTAAGAGAACTTGTATTATATCTGGCTTGAAAATGTTTTAATCTTGTAGTATTGGTATCCCTGATTCTCAAATTTGATTTTGTATACTTCAATTAAATCAAAATATGCAATTTTAGCCTTCTGCTGTTATTAAGTTTATCCCAATATACCAAGCTTGAGATATAAGTTGAATTTTTCTTTCGTCGAGAAAGCATATGCTTTTTTAACACTTATCCCGTCCAGTTAATTTACGCTGTTCTCAATGTTATTAAGAAAGAATTACTAAAAATACTGATTTTTCAAATTTCAAATTTGATTAGTTTAGCCTTTAAAGGAAACGAATGATGATGATCTCATCAGATATATATTCGAATAAGATCTATTTGATTCCCTTTAAGCGTACCTTCCTCAACGATTTTTAATGAGTACGCGATTTAAAAAGTAAAGTATCAGATAATCGTTCCTCAGGTTTTTTAAAAAAGATCAAATGTGATATTATTTTGAAAGTTTTTAGATCACTGGGCATAAACTGAATATATTATATTTCGTTTCAGCCATACCTTCTTGCCCCAACTATTAAGAATTCATCAGTGTGTTATATTTGCTTAATCTATTTCATAGAAACCCCGAAATTTTTGTTTTGTTGATTTAATTTTCATCAAGAGATATAAATTCAATCCATCCTAGTTCATATTAAATCGTGTTCCTCACGACAATATTGGCTGTTGAAAATTGTGTTGATACTATTCAGTTATAATATTTAAAGATGTGAGAAGTTCATAGATCATTCTACCACATACGTCCTGTCTTACATTCAATTATATTTATTTAATTAATAAACCGGACCCCTTAATAAAGGTGCGATTTTTTCTCTTTTAGATTAAAATTGACCAAAAATCAACTAAAGAAAATTCTTTATGCAATTAGATTATAAAAATAAGCTCAGAAGAGTCCACAAGATAGAAATTAGGAGTAAATTTGTCTAAATTAAAATCTTTATGTCCTAATTTTATTGAATTTTTTGCAATAAGAATCTTAAACGAGTTCAAAGAGCAAGTGAATGGTTAAAAGTGTGTGAAAGTCACACTTATCAGTCATTTTCAATGATTAAACAGAAAATTACGAATGGCTTATGGATTAAAGACATTCATCAACTTAAATAACTCTGAAACCTAAATAATTTCCATTCCTCTTATTTTCATATAATCGCAGATTCGACTCCTTTTAGCATATTTAGATGAGTTGAACCCTCGTTGACGTTTTTTAAAGGAATTTACATCAATAAATGAAAACCGGTGGAACTGCGTTCGCGGTTGATCTCCCTCCTCAAGAAAATCTCGTCTCATTTTCTCTCATATCTAGTTGTTTGAGGTTCAAATTCGCTTACCCTATCACTCCGTTCTCTGTATGCCTGTCTGTAGCGGCCTTGCTTATGCGTTTTTGACTCCTTGAATTAAGTGCGAAGTGAGAAAAGTAAAAGAATAAATAAATTTAGCTTGATCGAATCATAAAAGCAAACATATTCAATTTTATTAGCATGATATTATGAAGATTTTATAACAGCTTAAACTTCAAACATTGCTGATATGTGAAAATACTTAAGGTGTGTAAATTTTAATAGTGATGAAAATGTGATGTAACTTTTATATATTGCTATCATATTTGTCTATTTCAATGTAGGAAATACCGTTTCTCCATCTATTCAATAATCTCAAACTTTTTTTGCCAACAGATGTCAGAAGAACATTTTTGATTAATTAGATATTCCTCGGATTTTTGAGAGGATGTACTACGCACAATTTACGCGATTTACGAAAAGAATAACCATGGAAAACGAACATCTTTTTTTCGCTTTCAGTTAAATAAAAATATTTTGATAGTATTGATTTCAGAATTCCGAAATTTTTTGTACCCTTTGAATAATATTCTTAAATATTCAGATAACCTCTTTCATTAAGAATATAAATGAAGGAGTCAAACCAAATCTTAATTCCAAGTGTTTCAGAAAAAGATCAAGACAGAGGATAAAAAGGCAAAATTATTTTGTGAGAAAAACATTTAAATTTACAAAATATTTTATAAAAAGACACAAAGACTTTGAATAAGCCCAGCATATGTGAAGTTTTTAATGTTTTCTTAGATAAATAGAGGAGATGGTATTAATTATAGCGTCTAGAGATACAGTATGATTGAATTTTTTATTTAAATCTAAATTTCTGGCTGGACACAAGATTATGAATAACGTGATATTCATAAAGCAAGAGATTAACCCTCTATGAATGAAGATATAAAGAATAACAAAGTTGCCTCACCAATACTAAATTCCTGGTTCTGTCAATTTTTAAGAAAGCCATGTCAAAATCGGTTATTTTTAGATATACTAAGGAATCTTTGATTAGAAATAGACTAAAATCACAAATAAATAATGAGTCATTTCGAAGCTTGGATTTAAAGTTTTATTTTGTGATCTTGTAAAATTTATGATCATTCATTGAGAAATTGAAGGAATTTTTCCAAACACATAAATTTTTGCTATTTTATTTATTTAGCTTATTTATTGAATTATACATGTAAAAAATTTTAAATTTTCCTTTTTATGAATACCTTATCAAGCATTTATGCGTGATCTGTTGATGTTAACTGTGTTTTTTTACTTTTTAAACTTTATTCGAAAAAATGGATAAACCCCCGTCACCAGATACATTGAAAGTTTAATGATTTTAGATTCTTTCATGAATTAAATGCTGTCTTTAATCATTACATGTTTTTATGTGAATTATATTGTTTCTCTCGTGTGGTAAAAAATGGCTTGATTTATTTTATGTATTATGATGAATCATGATTTGCAAAAATCTAGAAAGTATTTTCAAACAGAATCAGAGTTAATTAACTTCTCTACAGAAGTTCTTTCAGCTTATCGTTTTGTCTTTGACACCCCACTTCAGAAAGGTGTCTCAATTAAGTCTTAAGGAGCACATTTTGATATTCTGGAGCATTAAAACACTACTCTGCCTTCATATAATTAGTATATCAATCACGTAACATCAGAAGAGTTTATGGATGAAATTAATGTGAAAACGGATTGCATTGTGGATTAGTACAGAAAAATACTTGAAAATACCCTCACAAAACCAGGAATGTGTTGAATACTTTAAGACCGAATGATTTTTTAAATAATTTTCACAGTTTAAATCTCTCTTTTACAAAAACTTTCTGTTTCTGAAAATCAATTAAATTTATCGATACGTTTATTTCAACAAACTTTAGATCAGCACAGTCTGCACACATTTATTTGTAATGTTACAACCTACAAATTATCAAATGATGGGTTTCGATTTGATTTTTGGAATCTTAGTTTAAAAACACGTTTAATGATAAATTTAAGACATTCAAAGGTATTTCTACATTTTTATTCATTAGTAGAAAATTTAGAAGTATGTATCTGGTTTAAAGCTTGAACGTATTAATTTTTTGTGTGTGAACATTTTGCCTTTTTATGTAAGCGTACCTTGATTGTGATTTTTTGAATTATTTTTTGTAACCAAGTCGAAATACGAAAAAATAAAATAATCTATACTTCAGGTTATGATAAACTTGAGAATTTCCATCTTGGATGTAAACATTTTTCATGCGACTATGATCATTTTAAATCAATAAGCTATATTAAAAAATATGTAAATTATTCAGGTTGTTTTTTAGATTTTTTCTTGTAAGCCATGTAAAACTGTAACAATACGAGTAGAATATCATTTACACAAACAAGCCAAATATATATCAGGTAAAAATCAGGAGTCAAGTGCATTTTGGGGCTTGCTTTAACGAGAGAAGCACATGAAATCTCTTTTCAGATAAATAACTACCTCGTTATATACAATGACAGAATAAACACAAAAAGTGACCAATGAAAATACTAGATATTATCAAAAAGTTACATGAACACACATCAAGAGCCAAAACATAAAACATCGAACATTCGTGAAGTATGTAATGAAAAGACATCATTTCAGATAAAGATTTAAGCACAATGTTGGAAATTGCAAAAGCTTTGAATATTTTTTCAGATCCTTGGTTTAAATAACTCCTAACTGCTTGGATTCAAACTGCATCTACAGTCATTCAAATCACATTGGTAAAAAATCCCCTTTTTGAACGAAGCAAGTCCAGAGCCCTGACTGCAAGAGAACCAGTCCACTTGAATCAAGGTTGATGTTAAGAAACACAATGGAAACAATTTCCCTATAAACCCAAGAAGCTTCAAGGCTCTGTGATCACTGCTAGAGGGCATTTAATACTCTTAGCATAACCCCTTAATAATGACTAATTATCTAACATACAATTAGATCTAAAGAAAAATCTGCGCCCATAGTTTAAAAGATATGTTATATATGCTTAAAACACATTAGACTCACCTTAATCAAGGTTTTAACCACTTTTGTGTGAGACAGAAAATTATTTTTGTTTTCTTGGATTGTCTAATATTTGTCAATGATGAATGATTTTTGATCCAAGTTAAAGTAAAGGTCATGTTAAAATATACAAAATATTGAACACACTATGTGGTTGATTATAGGAGGTTTTAAGCATTAAAACAATGTTTCAATCATGTTCTTAAAATTTATGTAAAATATAATACATGACGATCATCATGTAAAAACCAATTTTCAGAAAATTTAAAGGTATAATTTATGTAAGGTTTGAGAATGTATGAATTAATAAAATAACTATTATCCATGGCATGGACTTTTGATTTTGTGAAGTTGGACATTAATTTTCAATCGAGCTTTGATGTTTGAAATTTTTTGTTTTTGATTCGAAAATTAACATGGTGAAAATAAATCGAAACGCTTTTTTGAATGTTCGAACATTCGAACCATTAGTTTTAGCTTTCTAGTGTCAAAATACTTTTATAAACTTCCCAGTGTTGTGGTGATTAAAAACGCAATCTTTTTTAAGTTATCCTTATTTTTCCTCTTTTATAGTTCTTACCTTAAATATCTAAGATTTTTGAATTGTAAGGATGAGTCAAATCTATCCGGACGTTTTCCGAAATACGTTTCGGTAAAATTGACGTTCGTGGATAAAGCTATGCTCACAAGGTTTTTCTGTTCGAGATAGATTAGAATTTAAAAATTCAGTTAATTTCATTTTTCATGAATTTTCAAGAGTTTGATGGCGAGAATTACCGTTTTAATCCTTTTTCCGTTTCTCTTTATTTTCTTAAAAGAAGATAAATAAAGTGAGAAAAACGAAAATTTGAAAAAAATGATGTTTTATTGAAAATAAACGAATCATTTTAAACAAATTGAGTAAATTTCTTTTGCCACTTGACTCGATAGTATTCACTCAATCGAGAGGACAACTATGTCAACACCATCGTAATTATCTGCAGTTAACTTTCCTAGCTGGAGAAAGGTTCCAAAGTTCAATGTTTATTTTTGACTAAAAATCCTTATAAAGTTAAAACATTGAATCATAATAAATATTTTAAAATTTTTGACAATCGTTTAACTCAATGCGAAAATATAAGTTTTTTAGTTGCATTTAACTCGTCACGAAATTTCTCAAATATTTGACTGTTTGAATCGCTATCAATTAATATTTTAGGAAACTTACCCGTTAATACTTTAAGATATATTGTGCTGTTTTTGTTTCTAGTGTTTTTTTAAGAATAATGCAGTGGGTTGGGGTGATTTTTTTTACTTCAGTATTTAAAAAAATTTGAACTAGTATCCTAACCATTGAGTAGTTAGAGTCGCTCTCTGTGAAAAATCATAAATCTTATCCCGGGATATCTAACGCTCGTTTATAAATGGACAAAATTTGGCTCTGTTTTATTTGTAAATTTTTGTTTCAATCGATAAGCAAAGAATCCTCTCCTCCTTGATTGGCAACAGTTAATTTTACTCAGGCAAGCCAGTAATTGTGAAGATTTGCCTTCTTCAAAACGGATACCAAGTTTAAGAAATTCAGTTTTTGTCATTTCCCGGAATATCTTTATTTGATCAAATAAATATCAGCAGATAAGTCGTCATTTCTTTTTTTGGTGATGTCTTCAAATGAGGAAGTCGCACTCAATTTACAAATATTTTGTTTTTCGATCACGATTCGAACAATGTCTTTGACATCCAGCAGAATTAAATATTCAGTGGTGATGAGAGGTTTCATAGCTCTAGCTAAACTGAGAGAAACCATACATTATCCTTTCTACGGTTGTTATCTTATTTTTCTTGTACTATTTAAATATTTTTCATTTTTTAGCCGCTCAAGTAATGCTTATAAACGTCGGAAGAATCACATCGAAATGACCTTTCTGTTTGTTCCCTTAATAGCGCCTAATTCATAACAACACTTGAGATATCGAAATTACTTTTGTGGCTTTTGACGTAAAACCAAGCCTTAAAAATGATCACCATTCTTTGTTTTCAAATAATTATTCTCGACATAGTACATTGTCCTGGTTTAGCTCTTTGATTAAAATATTTTTATAATAGCTTAAATTAGCGTGGTAATAAACTTTTTAAACTGCTTTGTCCTGGGAAATTATGTGATTTAAATTTTTTACCAATCAAGAATGAGTCAAACCTTTTCGGGCATCCTTTCAAGGAGTTTTTAGTTTATTTAAGACATTAACTGTGGGGCTGTGGGCTCGATGTTTTGTAATTGGGTACTTCACCTCTGATCAATATCTTTATCCAGATACTAACATCTGAAGAAGGTTAGTGTGGGACTCTTCCGCTCTCTTCGTCCAATGATGGCAGAATTACCTACGTTGAATGGATGCTTTAAATATGATTTAAATTTGTGGGCGGAATACATCAATCCCAGAAAGAGGTTAACTTCATATCAAACCCACTATTCGATTTATTGTAATGTAATCATTGATGAAAAAAAATAGAATTGATTTTTGAAATTTTGAAAATTATTCTGAAAAAAATTATGTGTAACATTCATGATTCATCGTCTGAGGCAGATTCTGATGAAAACTTGTTAGAATAGAAGGCAGGAACTCTTTAAAAATATGTGTTAACTTTTATAAAAGACATTACTTTATGTTCTTGATAACCATAGACAAGGCTTTTCAACATGTCATTCTCCCATTGACGGATTAGCGAACAACGGGTCAATAACACCTGCTCAATATATTCACATCACAATTATATTTACTTGACTCAAAGTAAAATTCCAGCATCTTAACATGAGAAATGAGTCTTTTGGTCCATGCTAAATATATTTTCCTAAGTTTTTCAACATTTGTGAAGCTAATATTCAAATTATCCTTTTAAACTAAAATGTAGCCAATAAAAATTTTGAAAAAAGTTTTCGATTTTTGATTTTACACATATTTTATGAGGATGTTAATTTGGTTTTTTATGTCTGTATTTTCATCTGTAAGATGAGAAGTCTGGGTTTTACGTGCACTTAAATATATTGAGGAAAATCCATCAAATAAATTTCAAAAGCATTGATTTCTATTCGGATGCGCGTCTCTATTGATATCATTTAAAAGTTGTCAAATTTACATATTTAAACAAGGCATAAAACATTTGTCAAATCACATGAGAGAAAAAGCTGTAAAATATGTCTACATTGTTTAGTTTTTATTTTAGAGACTAAAATAAGTTTTCCTGGAAAATCGGCAAATTTCAAGAGGTGGGTATATTATAAAACGCCAATAAACATATGATTTATGATATTTTCATTCTCAGTGCTATTTAGTTGTTAGTTCAAGATGAATCAAACACACGTGTACATCCTTCGGAGGAAGTTACATCAATATGTGTTCTCGGTCAGAACTCTGCCTTTGATTTTTGCCTTTTGAACGTTAACATCCTTTAGATTGCTCTCCTTCAAGCTTTATTTTGAACACATCCTACCCCTGTCCTTTAGAGTAACCTTACCTCGGGAGGTAATGGCTATTTTGGAGGAAACAAAGCACCCAAACGCATCTTTAAACAAGTATACATTTAGGGAAATTGATATATATACTTGAGGACGTTACAATAAATACAACATTTTCTGCAATTTTAGCACACTCCGTCAATAAAATAATGGCTTTTTCTCAAAAACAATTTTTGAGGTTTCTTACACTTTAAACTATGAATCTTGTATCTTTTTGAAATTCAAAAGAATCTCGTGTTACTTAAAATAAAATGTCTTCGATTCGATGCTTTCTAAAGTCTCTCCATTTCAAAAGTAATCTCATCTATGCAACTTCTCAGAATATCACGTAAGTGCATGGTTCTCGATTAACTCCATTTTTATCAAACGATCTTATCGTGTTAATTCATATGATGTTACATTCAGAATAATTTGCGGTTTTGAATCGTCGCATAAACGATTAAAAAGAAGTTAAAAATAAAACATACCATCTAGATTAAATATTTGTAGGAGAAAACCAAATCAACAGTTTAAATAAAAACAATTAATTTAGTAACCATAAATAAGCCATGTCTACTTTATTTGAGTAAATTATTTTATCTATTTTAAAACACATCTTAAAATTGGCGTGTCCGTGCTTCTTATAAATATCAAGTAAGGGATTAATTAATCGTGTATTTTTACCAAATAACATGTAATACTATATACGTATTGGGATGAAGGGGCCAAATCTTCACTTTTATGAAAAATACTTTTAACCTCATAAAATCTTAGTAGCTGACGTTGTCTTGCGCGGTGGAGTTTTTTTGAAAGAGTAGCGTATTGTTATTTTAGTTGTCTATCAATGAAATTTTGATGTTGCAAATAAATATTTATAATTATTTTGGATTATGATGATAAATCGTGATTTTTCTCGTTCCTTTACGGTGTGTTATTATGTCTCAAGCATATAATTATTGTGTGAGTGTAATTTTTCACAGATAGTACATTAAATGGTTGATAGATTTCTTGTTTTCGCTGAATAAAATGAATAGTTGCTAAAATCAAGATAAAAGGTAAAAAATTCATGTCTAGTTCATTTTTAAATATCTCGTGATTTTTTAATTGAGCCTATTGTTCATATTATTTTGTGAACAATTGAAATCATGGAAAACTGTTTAGAAAATTTTTACCTGAATGAAATTTCAAAATTTTTCTTGTTTTTTGTTGATATGCATGAAAATTTTATCGATTTACTGGACAATCGAATTATTTCAGGAGTTTATGTTATTTTGTAAATTCAACAAAAAAAATTGTCTCAAAGCAAAATTGTTCGAAGTCGTATATGGACGGTTTAATAAATTATTAAAAACATTACTGTATTTAGCTGCGTTAAAAAACCAAGAGAAGGATAATTTAATTATGTTTTTAAAGTCGCATAACTTGTCAGTTTTTCTTTCAAGTTCAAATATTTTAAAATTCAAAGCAAATATAAGAAACTAATCGATTAAAATGGTAGTTTAATGGTTCCGCTTCAGAAAGTTACATCATAGTCTACGCTCTTCAAGGTATCTATGATGAATGAATAATCAAGGGGGTAACTGATAGGCCGTCCGCATCCCTATTATTAGATAACTAAATACGTGTTTTTTGATAAGAAAGCAAAAAATTACTGCCTTGAAAAGCAAACAAGCTCCAGAAAGAAATACGCATCCAGCAAAAAGCATGTTGATTGGTTTATGTTCGTGGACTAACACATACTCGATTCCGCAATAAATGAACCAACTTGCGCCACAAAAATAAATCCCACATAGAAAGAATGGAGTTCTCATAATTGAACTGATCCTTTCGTAGTTACAAATCAGCCGAATAAAAAAGGTTGTCATCGAACACACAAATATAAACAGGGAGATACCCCAAAAAATATAGTCTGATACGTCGAAAACGTTATCTCTTTTAAAAAACAAAACCAAAACTAATATGAGAGCAACGTTGGTCAGAACAAGATGAAATATTGCACAAGAACAGCAAGTTTTTTTCTTCATGACATTTCCAATATCTTCATAAATATTCATTTTTTAATCCAATTAAGCGATTTACATTCCAAAGAAAATTAATATTTATCATAATCTATGTATGGCTTTGTATTTTTAAGTGTAAATTTATTTATCCCATTTTATATTTTTCCCATTCAAACGTTCATTTTAAAATTTCATAAAAAGTATTTTAAAAAATTCATGCGCTATTCAGCCATCACACTTATTAGTTCTTTAATCAAATGCGAATTTATATTCTTTTTATCTCATTAAGGTTATTATTTTTTAATTCTCGGTATTTATGAAGAAAGCGTGTCAACTTTTAAGTCATTAGATTTTGTTAAAACTTTTAAGAGTAACAAGATACCTTCAACGTTCGTATGATGATCTTACGTTAGTGTGTAATGTGGCGTAAAATCTTCCAAATCATTTTTTATTAAATATTGTGGCACTACCTTGATGAAAGTTTAAACTGTTGGCAATATTCAAAAAAGATTTTTTTTATTCAACTGATAAAACTTTATCAATTGAAAAACTCATCAAATTGCAAGTTATTGTGAACTTTCTTTTTCAATCCTAAATGAATAAATGTAGTTTTAACCCGATTAAAGTGTTATGATATATTCAAAATATCCTTATTATAAAGGCAAAAACAGCTTTCCATCAAAATTAATAGTGTTCCACATCAAAGGTAAAATACGAATAATCAATAAATCGTTAATTTAAATTTTCGCGCATGTGTGCGTGACTTTATGTGAGTACTGTCTTATCCCCTCATTTCGAACTTTAAAAGACAAAATTAAGAAATATTTCATTTTTGAAGAAGCTAAACCCATAGTTTATTTCAACAATTCTAACTTAAATGTATATACAACAAGTATTATACAATTTCGAGCACGTCTGTAATATTTTTGTCGTAGCTCGTCGTAAAAAAACGATTTATTAAATATTTTCGTGCATATTTATAATGATCGATTTTAAAATCAATACTTTTATTTTATTTTACTATGTTGTGCGATAATTTAATTTAAGATAATCAAATATGGTAGTTGCGTAATTCAATGTATTTTAAGCAGTTACAATTATTACAAGTAATCAATAAAATTAGAATGATTCTTGATTAAAATGAGCATTAAAGAATTTCACCGCTTAAATCTTGAAATGAAATGCATATCGGTGAAAACCCGTTGTGTCTTATGAATCAATTATTCAAGAGATTAGCTTTCAAGTGGTAGAAAAAACAAAGAAATTTAATCGAGTGTAATTTTAAACCATAACTATTTTAAACTCCAGACAACTGTACTCACTCATAGAATAAGTAATGTGTATCTGGTTAACATTTTTATCCATAATCTAGTCTTTCTTATTTATATAGCTTTTTGAATACCTTCAACGGTTAAATTTATAAGTAAATCTTCTCCTAGCTTCTGTAGATTGAACTAAATTCGTCACTTTAAAGATAAATGCAGATAAAGAATTTAAATTTTAAGATCTTCATAGAGAGTGAAATAAGAGTTATTAGACAAGGATCATTTCATGAACGGCATTTTTTATACTTTCTGTCGGTTTGAACGTTACTAGTTTTTGTTATATTCTCAGGATTGTAAATTAGAAATTTTCAGCTAAAGTTAAAAATATTCAGAACAGTGCACATAATTCTTTTCCATGTCACGTGTTTAGATTTTGAGGTGACATGATTTTATCAGTCAAAAATAAAATTTGTTAAAATTGAGATATTAAATCGAATATTTTACCTCTTTAAACTATATTTATTTTGTGCGAAGAATCCGATAAGAGTGTATGTATGCCTCAATAATTCATTATTGTTTCAAGATTTTTTGAAGTTGAATGTTAAGTATACCTAATTTGTTTTTTGGATGAAAATACCCTTCTGATATAAATTATTTTAAACCATAATATATTTACTCGAAAAATCTCCCAAATTAACAATTTGTAACGTTTAAAGTTCAGGGAATATGTTATAAATAACAATGCTAACAAGAATTATGACTTTAAATTATTCGCATGTTAACGGAAATTCGAATGAAAAAACGAAATTTACGCTTGTGCGCGCACCTGCGCGAGGGTGAATTGGGGATCTTTCTGAAAATTTACCCGTTAACCAACCTCTTCAAATTCCAATATTAAGGCTTCACACATGATAAATTAAATGAATAAGTTTTTGTTTGTTCGACTCCCACTTTTTTCGGTGCTCATTTGAGTAAATGTCAAAATCTTAAAACCCTAAAACACAGATCTAAATGGAGTTGAGTAAATACGGAACAACAATAAATCTATGTTGTAGAAATGTTTGATTTTTAACAAAACTAAAAAATTTACACTATAAAATATTTATCTTATAAATATTAATTAATGTGATATTTTAAATTTAGCATCAATTACTATTCTTTATTATTTGACACTTATTAAAGTAATAAAATCTAAAGCCATTAAGCGATACAATGACTAGAACGACATCTTCGAACAAAAAATTATCTTTAGAGTTAAATTATTTATAAACATATTGAATAAAACTACTTTTATTATTTTGTTTTGAAAATGTTATAGATTTATAAATTATATCTTGAGGTATCTCAACAAAAAACGATAAAGAGTTGTTTATAGCTCTTTTCTAAGGATTTTTATCCCCTCCATATTTTTTTAAATATGAGAAATTGGACCTGTGGGGCATAAGGGGTAGGTTGTAAATCACGCTTGCGTGAAAATTATTTTGAATAAGTTAATTTTTTGACTGACTTTCAGGTATCAAAGTTTATCCCCAGTAATATTCGCAGTGTTGTCTCTAATTTTTACCTATTCGAAAACAAATGATTTCGCGCATGTCTTTATCTTATTGATAATCTTCTGTAAGGCAAGCATTCGTAAATTATGTCAGAAATGGTAACTTAGATTGTATTATAGGATACTCTATCAGATCGGATGTCAAGTTTAAAAACAAATACTCTTGAAGGCTTGAAAGAACAGGGAAGAATTTTCGGCGTCTCTGGTCCAGGTATTCTGTATTAAATTCATCTCAGTGGTGATTGCCGAGCGTATGAAGGGTTTTGCGATGTACGAGTTGGTAGGTTCTACTTGAGACGCAGGTGTCCGTTGGCCATAAACAATTGATTGGTGAAATTATCCGATTACAAGATGATACTGCCACAATACAAGTATATGAGGATACATGTAAATATAAAAAACAATTTAGCGGGACTTTCGGTGGGAGATCCTGTGATTCGTACAAACAAACCACTTTCTGTCGAACTCGGTCCTGGAATCATGGGGACTATTTTCGATGGAATTCAGAGACCTTTGAAAGTTTTCCTGATTATTCTTATAGGAAATATCAGAAATCACAAATAGTATCTATTTAGAAAAGGGCATCAATATTAACTGTCTCAATCGAACCACGAAGTGGGAGTTTTTCCCATCTCCAGAAATAAAGGTAATAGCCTCCTTCCTTATTATGTTAAATATTTTTTTTATTTTTGTTGGAGTTTAGATTTTGTATCATCAAAAGGCAAGGTTTACATATGTGCATAAATTATAATCAGCTATTTATATAGGTTTGAAATGCCTAGTTTTTTGTTATTTTTAAAGTTGATGAAATTTTCATTGAGTGAACAATAGAACTGTTAAGTTTTAGTTTTTTATGCATTCGTTCAATCTTGACGAGTAAAGAAATATCTCAATCTTATCTATATATAATTATTTATGTTTTTCGTTTGAGCTTTTCAAAATAGTTTTCAATTTTCTGAACCAGTGCGGATAACTTGTTCAAATGTTTCCATATTCTCTCATTTATTAATGTTATACAAGTGTGATATTTTCATTAGATTATCAATTAATTCAGTTATAGTTGTTATTTATCGGTTTAAAGATGTAAAAAAATTTCCATGTTTATTATTGTCTTGGAATTGTGATATTAGTTTTTATGAGGGAAGCATCTTTTCGAAAAAGGTTAATTTTAATGCTTAAAATTTGCCCATCTGTGTGTCGAAATTACTCTGATATAATATTAATTTTATATGATTTAATGCAGCAAGATCTTGTGGCTTGTTTGTTTGTAAATAGCTACCGCTCCTTGAACTAATTAAAATAGCAAATTGGAAAACTATTTAAGATTGTGCCTTGGATATGTCGTCTTACAGCTGTCACTTTATTGCAATATTAGTCAATAATTTATTTGAAATTTGTCGTATGAAGACAAATAATTTTTTAAATAGGATAACATTTTTCACAAAAATCCAAAATCATATGATAAAATTTTTGCTTGCGTTTTAGACACTTAAATGCCTTATTCAGATTTTGAGTTCGTTTATTTTATTTTTCAATCTATAGGTGGGGACTATTATATCTGGAGGCGATATTTATGGATATGTGCATGAAAATTCATTGATAAAACACCATATCATGCTTCACCCTCGTTGCCGTGGCATGGTGAAATATATCGCTCCTCGTGGCTTTTACACAATAATAGTTTGTCTTTTAATTTTATATTTAAGGAGACGGTTCTTGAAACAAATTTCAATGGTGTGTCGATGCAACATGGAATGATGCAAGTCTGGCCGGTTCGTCAGCCCAGATGTGTTGCAGAAAAATTGGCAGCAAAAACGCCTCTTCTTACTGGACAAAGAGTTCTTGATTCTTTGTTTCCATGCGCCCAAGGCGGTACCACTGCTATCCCTGGAGCGTTTGGGTGTGGTAAAACCGTCATTTCCCAAGCCTTGTCGAAGCACTCAAATTCTGACGTCATTGTTTACGTTGGATGTGGAGAACGAGGCAATGAAATGTCCGAAGTTCTCAGAGATTTTCCTGAGCTCACAATTGAAATCGATGGGAAAACGGAATCTATCATGAAGCGGACTTCTTTGATTGCCAACACTTCGAATATGCCTGTTGCAGCCCGTGAGGCGTCTATTTACACGGAATAACAATATCTGAGTACTATCGAGACATGGGATATAACGTTTCGATGATGGCCGATTCTACCTCTCGTTGGGCTGAAGCCTTGAGGGAGATTTCGGGTCGTTTAGGCGAAATGCCCGCAGATTCGGGCTATCCCGCTTATCTCAGTACTCGCCTTGCGACGTTTTATGAAAGAGCTGGATCAGTAAAATGTGCAGGATTTCCAGAACGAAATGGAAGTATTACTATTGTCGGAGCTGTTTCTCCGCCTGGTGGTGATTTCACTGACCCTGTAACCTCTGCAACTCTTGGAATTGTTCAAGTTTTTTGGGGATTAGATAAAAAATTGGCACAGCGTAAACATTTCCCATCAGTAAATTGGCTGATAAGCTATAGTAAATACGCAAGAACGTTGGATGATTATTATCAAAGATTATTTCCAAATTTTGTATATGTGAGAACGAAAATCAAAGAAATTCTTCAAGAAGACGAAGATCTTACTGAGATTGTTCAACTAGTTGGCAGAGTGCTTTCATTCATTTTTAAGTTTAGGCGTCTCTTGCGGAAACAGATAAAGTAACACTTGAGGTGGCAAAACTAATTCGAGATGATTTCTTGCAACAAAACAGTTATTCTACTTGGGACCGATATTGCCCACTTTATAAAACCGTTGGAATGATGCAGTGTATCGTTGAATTTTATGACCTTGCGAAAAAAACGGTTGAATCTAAGCTACAAAACGACGAACGCATCACTTGGGCAATTATCAGGGAAGCGATGGGTACAAACATTATCTTCCAACTTTCAAACATGAAATTTAAAGTTTGAAAATAATTTAATCTTAGGATCCCACGAAAGAAACCGAACAAGCTATTCAGTCTTTTTTTACCGACTTCATACAACAGATTAGAACAGCTTTCAAAAATATTGTTGAAACATAGAAACACTACCAACTTAAGAATATAATCAATTCTTCTCTTTTAAAGTATAATAAGGCACAAAAATCCACTTTTTGTAAGTGTGGCTGATTTTTACATTAATCAGTGTTTGTTTACTGATCTAAGACAACCGTTCTAAGCATAATTTGATAAATTAAGACATTCTAGACATTCATCGTGACCGGTTCGTACCCTTCGTATCTTGTTTCTAAATGAAGGTAATATTTTGTAATTTCATTCCTTTTAATCTTCAATCAGCGACTTTGCCAACTAACGTTTTGAATATCGCTTCTATGTGCGAAATCTAACTTAAATTAGTGTTTAACTTGGTTTATACGCCATCCTTTATAGGCAATACATTTTTAAGAGCTACGCGTGTGCCCAGCTTATCAAAATATTTTGATAAACCTGAAGCTAATTGCTTGCTTTAATCGCATTTTTATCAGTGAATTCTTTTGGATGGGGTCGAGCTTGTAAAATATTTGGTTCATGGATATATTTAAATACTATCTGTTTCATAACAATTAATTGATTGCCTTCTAGATGATATTGGTAAAATAGTGCTTAATCAATCAAATTGTTCTTAGCTACTATCCACTTGAAAGTCCTCCTTAATTTTTGTGGATTTTAAATTTTTAAGATAGAAATAAAAAGATTTTGTCGTAGTTACAGAGTAATTTTTGTTTTTGATTGGTTGTTTCTGGCTTAATTATTCTTTCACGTTATCCCTCTAACAGAAGACAGAAAAATCTAGATCAACGAGTCTGGCATGTGGTATGAATCTAGTTACATGCTAATCTTTGAGAAAAACTGCTTTATTGTTTGGCTAGTTTGATTTGAGAGTGAAATTTTAATTTTTTATTCTTTAAAATATGATAAATATAAATTTTTATTATTTTTCAGATAGTACCTCATCGCGTGATGATATTTCTAAATCATGCTCGATGAGTTTTCAACTTTTCAAATAATTAGTGGAGGAATATATCATTTTAATTTTTGTGTTGAAAATATTTTACTGTCAAAGTTATTTTTTACCGAACGAAGCCGAGTATTTAAAAAGTTGATGTTTGCAGTATTTTTAAATATGCTCTTTTGAATAGTCTGATCTTAGGTGTCTTTGAAAATTCGGATTTTTCAATCATCCTTAATTTTCCTAAAAGGTATCTTTGATCCCATGTTTACGTCATGAAAATTTTATATTTACTGCGAAGAATGTGGTAATAAATTCACAACTTTCTAAATAGATGTTTCTCAGCAAAATATAAATTTGAAAAATAAAATTCTTAATTTTATTTGTTAATGCAATTCATCTTCATAACTGTTGATCCTGTTCAAGCCGAATCCTCTCATCGTTTAGAAATCATGTTTCCGATGTTGCAATAATAGTGGGGATTATTTTAGGGACTATTCTGGTCCTAAAAATGGATGAAACAAATTTGACAGAGTAAATACATCGTACCACTTAGCTTAGGTGGATACGATCCTAGCAGGAATATAAAAAACTTCTGCAATACAAATGTTAATAGTATAGCTACCATATGATATCACAAAAGGCATCTCTTATGTTATTATGCTTATTCTACGGGGGTTGGATATAAATTTAGATATATGGAAGTCGTTAATGGGCTTGCAAAGATTCAGTTTCAAAATTTTACAATCAAACAAAGTTAACATTGTTGCACCTATAACTCGTGCGCCTCAAATTCCTTTGAAAAATTTAAGAATAGTCTCAAAATTTAAATTCATCCACAGCGTCCAAATCGAAAGGAAAAAAGTACCGGTTATGCTCTTATGTATAGAAAACTTTAAAATGTATGATGTAGACAGCTTTCATTTTTTATTAAGGGATTCAAAATTTAATTTAAAGCCCACACAAATATATTTCAGGCTATAATTCTTATTGTATATCTGAAAAAAAATCATTGATAAGTCTTACCATAAAATCTATTAAATGTATTTTAACCATTATCGAAAATGTAACATTTGCGCATGTCAACAGAATTTACAAAAGCATTTTTAACACTTTTATGAATAGGTAGTTATCATTTAATGATTTTCATTGTGGTGACGCTTAACCTAAACTGAATCCTTAATTTTTTGAGAGATGTTGATATTTTCCTCTGAAACAAAATTACGATACAAATTTAATTCAGATAAATTTACATGTATTAATATCTGGTATAACCAAAAACGTGAAGGTCGAAAAATAGGATACTTTTACAAATTATAAATACTATTTCAAAAAATTTGATCATTTAAAAAGTTAATTTTACGCAATCATTCACGGTTAACAACACACATCACAGACCATTTATATTCTTTGTAAAATCTCATCATTGATACTTTTCTAAAGATATAATGTGAATTCTTTCTGGTATATATTTTTGACATATTTCAGGGAGATGCATTGGTTAAAATTTTTTTGATAGTGCTTAAATCATAAAAATTCAAATTTAGGCTCGATTATTTCTTAAAACTTAGAAATCACTAATTATAAGCTAGTGCGCATGGATACGAAATCAGCCGAATAAGCTCTCTATATTGTATATATTTTGGAAAATTCACGGCTTAAGTCAATTAAGTTATATTTGGTGTTTTTATAATATTAACAACCCTTTGATTCGCAACATATAAGGGGTTTATAAAACAGTCGTAAAACAAAAACAAATTTAATATTATGAACAAACATCACGAGCTCAACATTTAAAAAAATTAAATTTTAAATTTTCATAAAAATATAAATATTTGGAAAGTAAAAAATTACATCGTTCAGGTTCGGTGTACGCCTATTGCCTATTCCGGATATTTTTCCGAGGTTATTTTATTTCAATACTCCTATTTTATAACAAAAAATAATTAACTTTATATTTTTACTGGAAAAATATTTAACAGAGTTATGAAGAAAGCCTTTTCGAACTCGAATGAATATCAGGGTGAGGAAATTTATACAATAGACAATTGTAGCTTTTTGAAAAACGTACATCCTCAGAAGTTGAAAAGGTAAAATATTAATCTTTTTAAACTGATAGATGAGAACAGTAAAAATTACTAAAAATCCTATCCGCCAATGTTCACCGGTACAGGTATAAATTGTAAAATCTAATTTTAATTATCATCTTTCAGGAAATTTTATACATTTTCGAATCGATTTTTTTATGTTATAATTTTCAACTTTTAAACCGTATTCAGGATGTATTTAAGTTGATAAATTTGACTTCTCCCTTAACATGTAAACAAGTTAATTTTCCACAATAAAAATTCGTTATGTAATTCATTAAAAACCGACCACCTTCTGAAATTTGAATTTGACAATTTAATCTTCCCCATTCAAACAACATGGATTTTAACTTTTTATCGTCTAGGTGAAGCTTTATCAAGGAGAGATACAAAGTAAGCGAACCATAACGTCTCTGAAAGCGATTATTACCACTTAAATTATATACTTTCAAAAACATATTAATTTCAAGGGTGATCAAACGATCGAAATAAGGGGTGTGAATGTAAAGGGGGTAAAAATAAGTTTCTAAAAACGCCTAATGCCGAAGAAGAATACAAGAATTCAAATAAATTAAGTTGCTTCAGTTTCTATGTATCAACTTCCATCTTGTTGAAATTAGCAGAGTAAGTAACTTCTCTGCGTCGAGTTCAGGTATAATTTTGACGGATCTCTCTGCATCGGTGAGAAAAAAATTCGAATTCATATCTGATAACTTAAATAACTGGACAGATGTTTGGTTGAGCATTCATGAAAAAGTCTCCGAGGCTTATATTATAACTTTCAAACTCGTTATTTGATCTTCCCTGTTTATTAAAATGTTTTTTTATTGAGAGACACAACAAATTAGGATTATAGAGCGACGCCCACGTTCTTTCGAAGTATGACCAGAAAGCATTTGAGGACTCATCGACAGTCAGTTTTGATTCTATGAATAATATAGCCTGCGGTATATCTGAAATCGACACCACTGTTAGAAGGGCCATATATGATAAAATTATCATATAATTTTCGTCTAACCTGATATTTAAGAATTTTACTATATATGGCTTTATTTAGATGAATGTAGCAAAGTTGCAGATAGATTTCCGGAAACAAATGTTCTCATTTTTACCGCTCATCAAGCAATTTGCACATCGGATATATAATTCTGAACATACGTCTAAGGCCATTGCAATGAGACGTTGAACAAACGGCGATTGGAAGGAACGAAAGGTACAATCAATGAAAATATATGTTGTTATTAACTCTGAAAGCATACCGTTATATATTTGATGTTGAGAATATTTTAACTCTGCCGATTTTGAATTTATATATTCGTAAAAAAATTTCTGGGGTTATTTGCATTGAAAAAACTTGGTTTGATTCCGCAAGTATTATCAGACATATATGTGATACCTTTATAGTGTATGTAGAATCAAGCATGGTTGACTCCGCTGTCATATTAAAAGCACTTTTAATATATATCGTTTCTATATGTTTTATTCTTGAGGTTTTGGTATCCGAGATTCTCAAACTTGCTTTGGTGTGATTCCATCATTTCAAAATACGGAATTTCGGCGTTCGGCGGTTATAATATAGATCCATGTAAAAATTTGCCAAAACTGATAATTGATTAATGATGTAAGCTTTTTAAAGAGTGCCCTTAATTTCTTATTTTTAAATATCCTTCTGTTAATTCAGGCTTCTTTTTACCTTCAACTCAGTCTAAGTGTAAATTTTCTTAATTTTTACGTTTTCAAATTTTATTTCGTGGGGTTATACGTTATTCTATGTATAAATTGTAGCCGTATGTAAAATAAAATTTTCAGGGACAGTGATCGGTATATTTTCAGACAGATTAAATTTCTAAAATAGATGAACCGTACGATTTCTTATTAATTATTGTTATGAGTTAAAAGTAATATATGATCCTGGTTAAAAATTAATTTTGCAAATTTTGCATGAAAATTATCTCTTCCAAATCATAAAATAGGTAAATACCTTTTCCAAGACGATTAAGCACTTTTTTACTGGATATGATTAATCTATGTGAGGAATTATTTACCTCTTAAATCTAGCTTTTCTTGCAGGGTAATTTCCCTATCTTTAGTCTTTGGCATTTCTTTGAGACAAATATGAATTGATTTAAAATATTTTTTATGAAATATCTTCGTTCTGTCGGCAATCATCGTGGTTCGAAATTTTAACTAATATATATAATACCACAATGACAGTTTTAACAATGATTTTGAGAGCTTCCAATTCGAAAAGATGCGTTATTATTTATATCTACAAAGAACTTCATGAACTGTGGCGAAAAAGACAAAATACCTTCGAATGTTTGATAAAATATACACAGCTCATAATTATTTGTATTTCCTTGTGGTCTTACATTTTTTACTTTCTATAGCTTCTAAAAAGAACAATTTTAACGTGAATGGTTTTTGTAACACTTCATCTTTTAATAGATTTTGGACGAAAGAAAAAATTCCTGATTTAAGCACCAACAGACGGGAAATAAATGAATATATCTTTTCCAATCTAGATATTCGAAAATGTTGACTCAATTATTTCTCGCCAAATAAGTACTTTTATCAATTGTGTTTATGATTTGTGAAACGGATCAAATGTACTGATGAGATAATTTCAAAATATTTTTCATTAAATTTTGGTTTTAACAAACAATTTAAGTGGAAATACGATAGCAATGTAAGAACTATATTATGTAGTTTGTTACGATAATTTAACACCAGACGACGCGTGCGTGTTGATTTTCACTTTACAATAAGCCGTTGACTATTTCTCGACTTTGACTGATGAAAAACGATTTGTTAAAGGAGTTATTCGACCTTAGCCAGTAACGTTAGCTTACTTCTGAAAATTTATTTTTAATTGATTCGTTATTACAAATACGAATAAAATTATTAAACACGATTGGTAAATAATCGAAGTGTTTAACTTTTTGACGGTTTTAAATATCGCGTTCCTTTAAATTCAAAATCAAGAACTATGATCATTACCCTTAAAAACCATATTAGTGCACTCGTACGTGGTATAGTTTGTTTTTGAGCCCTATTAATGTAGTCTAGTGCGTAGGTCACTAAGGTGTCTTATTAAAAATCTCGTTATCAGGAATTTTTAATTTTATTTTGTGGAAACAAACTTCGTATCTCGAGTTAATTTAAATGGTGGGAAACAGATTTTATGTATTTATTTTTTGTGCTTTCTCAATGTTCATTGATTAAATCTGGGTGCATCGAAGGTCGATAACAATGCTCTGTTGAGATGAAAATTAAATTTTCACAGTCATACTACTGATGCAAAAATACAGAATCAAATTATTTTACAGCTAAACATTAAAATAAAACTGGATTCCTAAATTTATGTGAAATTACGCGTGCGTGTGAGTCAATGTCTCATTGGTACACGATAATTTGTTATATTTTAGAAGAAGCGGAATGCTGAAATAATATTTTATTAAAACGGTTATTTTAAACTTATAAGAGAATTCTAAATTTATTCACCAGTTTTTCGAACTTGTGGAGAGTATATTTTCTAAGAGGAAATATGTATAACCGTTTATTATGTATATTTTAATGTTAACTTTTTCTATTTTCACTTGAAGATGAATTCAGCTTCAAAGATTTTTCAATTATTTCAATTTATTAAAGATTCTCGAAAAGAAAGATATGTCACATGAGAAAAACCACGATAAGATAAGTGGGTTATACGAAGGGGTAAAAGCCATGTAATTCGAAGATGATCTGGAAAGTTTATTCACTGTGCAGAATAAAGATAAATCGATGCCGCTTACTAATTTTTTGTTCAGAATCACAGCAACGTGCCAATGAATTAAAGCAAATTTGACATCTTAAGGCAGACCTTCCTCCTTTAAGAGGAGTCAACTCGGGGATTTCGAGCATTTACGATCGAATTTCTAACAATAATCTGCTGAGCTCATGAAATTTGTAGCTGTATTTGATAAAAACAAATGGTGAATTTCTTAAATTTCTCAGCTCGTTGTAAAGGAGAAAAGTTACAGTGAGGTTTAGGAGACAATTCTACAAAATTTGAAACATGTATCTGGGTGCACACTGAGTGAGGAACGGCCAACGAGATTGAGAGATTAAGAAAATACTGGTGTTATCAAACTCGGTTGAAATAATAAAATTAATTTTCTGAAACCCCATTTTTTTACTTTCAAAGGTCATGCGATTATATATTTTTTAAAGGTTTGTACGACTCAGGATAAGTGGTATAAAATTTTATTGGCAAATACGACTATCGAAATACGAAAATGATGTTTTTATAAATTAATAAATTTGTATCAGCTCATTTCAAAAGGTTTGGCGGACAATGATTACAGTTTTTAATTTTCATGGTAAATAGTGCTTATTAGGGTGGATGACAAGGTCTGCAATGTATGTAAAAACACAACGAATTTCGTGCATTCAGGTACAAAGCAAGGTTTGTTCACAACATAAAGTAATGAGAACCTAAGATGTTAAAAATACAAAAAAATGCCATTGGAAGAAAGGTTATGAGTGGGGATTGGAGAAAAAATCTTAATGTCGATCTTTGGATTTCTAACTAGATACGCAAATACCATTGTTATGAAAGAATGTTCGTGTGAAAATTGAGGAGACCGTTTCAGAGATAGGAGACGATTCTTAAACTTAATGCATCTAACCACTTTATGAGACTGGAGCTGAGAAAATAAGTTGTATAGTTTTTACGAGATTCAACTTTGAGATCGATGAAAGTAAATTCGGCAATCACGGGTAAAACCCAGGTCCTTTTGTGGAGGGGAAATGAGTATTCACACTTGTTTAAAAATAAATTGAAACGTTTATTATTGTGCAGGAAAATGGTATCGGTGGGTATGTTCATTTCGAAAATTGATGCCAGTATCAAACCAACGATTTTCTTTTCGAATTTTGTCAAGTATTTTAAATTATGAACTGTTTGAAATCCTTTTCTCAAATTCTTAAGATCAAAACTGGGAGTTCATACCCAAGCTAAAGAGCATTCCAATAGGTAAATAAAGATAGGATGGACAGTTTTTTACCCTCAGCCCGAAAGACTGCATTTATACTTGTCCATTTGAATATTTTTTAAGTTAGCATATTGATTTTACCTTGACAATTTCCTTTTTCCTATTTGTTAAATTTTCATCAATTTTATTTTACGATTTAGATGAGTTATTGGAGCCATTTTTGTGGTTGAGCGAGTCGCACAGAATTTAACCAATTTAATCAAAACATAAAAACAATTAAATTTAAAAAGAGTTTAATTGTTTTCTTTAATTATTAAACTTCAGTTTCAACACACATTTGGGGTTAATTCATTGAATTCTTCAGATTTGAAGAATACGAGTACGTCGAATAACATCAAAAAAACTTTAAATGGATTTTTCGATGGTCCGCCGAGAAAAAAGGTTATCCTTTGGTAAACTATTAGATTTCAGGAGTTAAGTTCATTTTTTATTATTTTTTAAACCAGGTTGAGGAAGAAAGATCGTTCATTTTTCACCAATCAACACATACAAAGGCTGGCGAGAACATATTTTATTTTTTGAAATGGTAATTTGCAAACGAATGATTTGAAAGGGAATATTGTATTGGCGTATCCATATATGAAGATGATGAGATGTAAGACCCCAAAAATGTTATTTATCCAACTTTCTCAAGTACAATCGATTCGCGAATAATTTTCACCTCGCAATATACTTGGAAGTTTTGGTCTCAAAAGCTATTTTTTCACATTTTCAAATAAACCACAAATTTAATCGCCATCTACGTTAATTATATTAAACGAACTGATATTCGATACATAAAAACTTGAATGGCGAAATGAATTCGGATAGCGAAACCCTTCTATGTCACACTTATGCTCGATGGCTGTCAAAAAGAGAAGTTTAGTCAATAGCTATTTTATGAAAGTTTAAATCATGTCTTTTATCCAAAATTGACAACTTTATGGTTTATTTTTGAATGGTTACTTTTGGTGGTTGATATTACAATAAGTAATAAAATGTTCAAGTCTATAAAGGAAAATTCTTTATTTTTTGGCAAAGTTTATTTGAGTAAAACGGATTTTGACTTCACGCTCCTGTGCATTAAGACTGATTTTTTCTGTCTATCGACACGAATTCATTGATATCACAGAGTACCTGAAATGAATATTTTATCAATTTTTTATGAAATGCGATTCCAGAAAGCTTGAAAAGTATTTTTAATGAATATACATTACTCGAAGAAATTTCCACCTAAAAATATTAAAATTGTAGACTTCTTAGACTAACTTGCAAATTAATAAATTTTTTATTATTATTTTGATACTCATGTATAATCAATACGCTTTAAGAAGGGACGAACAAGAAAAAATCTGTCTGATTTAGAATGTGACGGTACGAAAAATGTCTCCTTAACTAATTTATTTTGTATAATAAACTTTCATCATACTAGTTGATATTTCATAAGTTGAATCGTCTTGACGATAAAATAAATACGGGAAGATAAATTTTAATGAGAAAACTAAAACTCTAAAAGAGACAAATTTCAAAATTTATGAAAACTCTTATTCTTCTACTATCGTAAAAAGCGCCAATGATTGCACAAGGAAAACACATTAGAAAATCAAAACTATTGAGAAAGTATCAAACATTAACAACGTGAAATATCTATTTAAACGATACTTTCGAGAATATGGAAGTTTTAAGATAATATAGATTTATAACTGACGACTTCTGGTTATCAAATTCAAAAAGGTGAAATTAATAAAGAAAAATAAATCAAAAAATCTTTCCCTGTTATTACTGAGCAAAATTTTTAAACGGTGAGACCTCATAGATTCTGTTAATAGGCAGTCATATACTAGAAATCTGTTTTTACCCGAAAAAGTAAATATTATGCAAAAATCTCTTAAATCTTTGAAATTTCAGGTTTACTTAATCATAACAAGAGCACGGATACTTCGAATAGTGATAATATTTTTGATTTTGGATAAAAATTCCTACCTTCATATTAGACATCAGGATCACCTTTCTGAAAAATAAAAAATATCTGAAAACTTACAAAAATTAGTTCATATTTTGATAAATTCAAAATAACAGTTAAGTAATAATGAGGTGAACAGAGTTTGTCTCAATTATAAAGTTTAAAAAATATAAAATTAACTCGACGACTCAAAATTAACGATTTTCATCACGTCTTGTAAATACCTTTTGCAAATAATTTACCTTGCCATTGATAAGTCAGTTTAATGAAGTTTTTATACAATCCCTCAACGTGTTTCAACAATAAATCGGTTATATCAAACCGATAAGACGTTAAGTGCTTTGCAACACAAGTTAAAAAGGGTAGAAAGTAGAAATTGAATAATTAAGCTTCTTTAATATTATAAAAGGCATGAGGCCAAACCCGTTAAACCTAGAGAATTTCTGGTCAAAAAAGTTTATCTGCGAATAACAGAGGCATTATTATTTAAAGAACATTATAATGCTATATTTAAAATCGACCTTAAATTACATTCAATAAGGTGTTCTCGAAAGAAAATATTCTTAACTCTCCTTTTAAATTAACCATTATACTTATATTAAATTAATTTCCTTCATTATGCAACCCGCAAAATCGAGTAAAATCTAAGACATATAGCATCAATATTTTTATGTTGTCACTAAAATTCTCTTACACTCACTAGAAGTAAGATCAAAGAAGAAGTTAAATGTATGACCCCATGCCAAATAGATGTTCGAGTTCATTTTTATTGGATCATTGACTGATTAAGAAAAGATAAACATTTCACAAATAAGAGCAAGTAGTCTAGAATTACTTAATGAGGGAAAGTGATTTTTTTAATTTGTAAATCTGTTAATGTACCTTGTTAACTTTAATCAGAAAAGGAAAAAATATTCTTAAGTTAATGTTAACTATAAAAATTTAAAGCAGACATCAAAAATTGAAATCGTAAGCTAATATTTTTTTATCAAAATTCGGCGAATATAAATATATTTTTTCATCGTCTAAAAGGGAAGAGATTTGTTATCGAGTAATTCATAAAGTGAATCTACGCAAGAGTTGAGAAATAGTTATTTTTATAATTAGCTTATTTACGTTCATAAAAAATTTTATCATAAATACACAAAAACATAAAGCTATGCGAAGAAAAATACTACGAAGAGTATCCATCAAGATAATATGTAATTTTTGAAATAAAAGTAAAATAAAAATTTCAAACTTATGAATTATTATTTTTTTAAAAATAAATGAAATTAAAATATTTCAACAAGTCTACGATTCGTTGTGTTTCGTAATATGTCGTATAAAATTAAATATACAGGTAAACTAAATTAAAAACGACAAACGATAAAAAAACTTATATTTCAATTATAATTTAACATAATTATTGGATAAATAAAAAATGATAAATAATTAGGATTAAAAGAATCAGTTAATTCAAAAGTAATCTAAAAAATGATAAAAAAACTTGAAATTTAATGCAGGAAATATGAGAAACAAATTAAATTTAAATTATCATTTATTTTCAAACCATCGAGAATCAGAGTAAAATGAGTACAAAAATCTAAAGTTATTAGAAAGAAAATACCTTATTATCAATAAACAATAAACTGAAAAAGAGAATCACGAAAGATTCATTGAGAATATACAAAAGGATCAAGTATGCCAAAGTTTGAAGTAACCTGACACTAAGAGAAGTATAATGACCCTCTTTTCAGAGACAGGCCTTAAATATTGGGAAAAAGAAAGTAAACTCAAATTTGCTTTATAGGATAAATATTTCAAGTCAAGATCAGATTTTAAAAAATTATAACTTTGTAGTACGCTGCTTGGGAGGAAATATAGCAACGTCTAGACAGTCCCCGACTTGGAATTTAGTGCTGTCAAGGGTTATATTGTCATCAATTCTATCCTGTCCGCTACAAGTGGTTCCTAGTTCTTTCATTTCAAATGTTTTAAGCTTGAAATTGGGGTATACCACAGAGAAATCAAAACAGGTCCCAACGGGTCGTGAAGAGGGAAACGCCTCTGTGACCAGCCCCATCAGTTCTCTAAGTGACGCGTTCTTCCATGTATATATTCTCAACTCGTTTTCTGGGTGTTTAGAATCTGAGTAGTCAATAGATTTATGATGTTTTCCGACGTTGCAATAAACCCTAATGAGCATCGGGCACGTTTTTGTTCTATCTATTTTATCAGGATTTACGCGGCGTTCAACATTTCGATTATTTCCCATACGTCGAATACCTCCATCCCTGTATGAAGTAGGTACACGACCAGATCGACTCCAGTTTTCAGACATTCGACGACTATAATCGCTCCGAGACGAGTTTCGTTCTTTAACGCCGAAACTTTCAGCGTCGAATTTACGCTTTCGTTCTTCGTACATGTTTATTTATACCTAAAATTATTTAACAACCACGCAGAATCGAATATTCATGGCGAAATAGTTTTCTCAATAATAAATCTAAGATGTTATCTATATCCTTATTTTAGATACAATGATAATTATAATGAATCTTTATATTTAGATTTTCTTATCGTGCGCAGACGTCATCCTCAATTTACGTTTGAATGCCAATTGCGCATCTTTATTCTATTATTGAGTTAGTTAAACATTAATTTTATTTATTTCCTCTATTCTGAAGACGTTTAGATATGACAAAATCTTTGAGGTAGTCCCGTGTGTAATTTTTACAACCGAAAAGCTCATACGTATTTACCATTAACACTATTTAAATTAACGCGCTCCTTCTTAATCTCCGATAAGTCTAAAGAGTTAATGATCAAATTATATTTTTGAGGTATGATAGCTAGTTTTGTTTGGTTGCTAATTAATTTCATTAAAAAATGTAAACTTTTAAATATTTGAAATGCTTTTTTATCATTATTGATTTGTGGTGTAAAGATAAAATTAGACATTTTTAGGACTTCTTGTTAATAATTTAATAGTTATCCATTCAAAGTTATAAAATATAAATTTATTTTCAACTTGTAGATTTTAAGATTTTGTATTCTCGGTTCATCTACTTACCTTCAATGCGAAATTCATTTTACTATCGTATTGAATCAACAAAGCTTATCTTTTTGTAATAGACTTCATATCGCAACCGATTAGTATCGTAACTTTTTAAGACGATTTTAGTATTTCAATAAAATTTTATAAAGTAGTTTAAATGAACAAAAGTTAAGACAAGGCTAAAACTGAAGTCCCTTTAATCGCATCATTCCTAATCTTGAAAAAATTAACGTTTCAAATGTTATATACCATGCTTGTCTTATACATTGGGAAATCATGAAAAGACTTATTACATTTCCGAAATTTAAAAATAACAGTTTTTATCAAATGACTTCATTGAAGTAGCTGTTGATGTTAATTTTATGATTATATTGCTTTTAATATTTTTCTTTAAAATCGCGTGCGTTATAACCGACATAAATACGTTGATTCATTATATGCTAAGACCGCCAAGATTTTTAAATCTCTTTGGATTTCTAAAGTGTATATTTTTAATGAATTTATTTTACGTATAGATTGATTATGTTTGGCATCAATAATTTACAGATCAATCCATAGTAATTTATACGTGTGATAATTTTACGCGTACGTTAGTAATAATGTAGAACCTAAAAATATTTAAAATAAAACAAACTCATAATTGATTTTGTAAAACATATTATATATGTTATGTGGGCTGAATCTGTTTAATTTTTATTTTCAATAAAGCAAACGAAATTATTTATTCAAAGTTATTTTTTGAGTTTCCCGATTGTATAAATAATTATTTGGGTGTAGTATCTCGTCAAATTTAGCTTAAAAATGTTTTGACCACAATATCATCTAAAACTAATAAAATCATGCCAAAATATAAAGAGAGCACCTAAACATCAAATAAATATATGATCAAGTTTATCAGTCTTCATATTTTCACTAATTTTAGTTCAATTGGAAGTCCTATTTAAATTCATCAACATATAGTTATAACAATGAACTTTTCTAGTTTTCTTTTATTTAATTTTGACCAGATGAAAATATTGACATCTTAGGCTTACCTAAGTCTTAAAACTTTAAGCAATGAGCACTTGCTTTTATACACTTGATAAGTGAACTGACTCTACGTGTACTAAAATCACGGATAAATTCGAAATAGCGCTTAATCGTTAAAGCATAAAAATTTATGATAGGCCAACGGTTAATGAAATCCGCATTGACAAGTTTTGATGAGCACCAATGATTTTAAAAATGAAGCTTTGCAAATATTTTTTGTTTAAAAAGTAATTTTTATCATAATTATTGTTACATTTTTTGTAAATAATTTTAAAGTGACATTGATACATTTCGGGAAATTATCGTTTTCGGTCGGTTTTGTGAAAGAATAAAAATGGAATATTTCATCATGAATTTCCCTTTAAACCGTAAACTTTGAAAGGTCAGGTGAACGAAAATTTCTTTGAAGATTAAATTCTCGTTTTTTGCCAATTTAGTTCTTAAAATGATAGAATCATATTTAATCAAAATGAGGGATTAATTGAGAAGACTGGCATAAATTGAATACCGATCTCTGTATGAATAAAAAATAACGGCCTGATAAAAGTGTCTACAGTGTACTTTTTTTCAGGGACGACAAACCTAGAGTATGACGTCCAACAATGTAAAGAAAAGCTGCGTCAAACTTTTCTGATCAGTTAATGACGTTTTTACTCTTAATATTCATTCATCTCCTATTTTTAGTTTTTGCTTTAACCGTTTACTCAAATCTACCTTTTGAATAAATGCACTTGACGAAATTTGATAACAAAGATTATTTTTATTCTTTTGATTGGATTTACATCAGTCTCATATGCAGGAAAGAAACGAAAACTAGTAAACTTATGCATCAACAAAAGTACATTATACGATATACTTCAGCGATCATACAGTTTATACAATTAAATATCGACGGTTAATCTATATTAACCGTTGTCCTAGATATTTTGCAATAAAGTTTCTTTTCTACAAAAACGAAAATTACTTAAATTAATATTTATCTGAATTTTTTATGATTAAGAATTTATATTATGAGAACGAAATATTTTTTATAATTTTCTTCTAATAAAAATACCGGAAAACAGCGATCATCTATTCCATAACAAACAGAATTCGAAGCTATTTTTATTGATTTTATGCTTAAAATAATGCACATGAATACAGAAGATAACTTTCTCATAAATTATTTAAATTGGTAGGTACTTCACCAAAAAGTGAGTTATGGAGATTTGTACTAAGATCTAGCTCTTGTCTGCGATTTTGTTGATTCGTAAAATTAAATTTTACGCATCTCAAATGTTTTGTTAAGAAAAACAAATCTTGTAGGTAGAGGATGTGGCACAGATTTCCGAAAGTTTTTGAATAAAAAAATATGTACTAACCGGAAATAAACAGGCGCCATTTGTGTCATCCGTTCAGAAATGTTTTTGTTAACTTTCGTTGGTTGAACGACAATATGAGAGCAATCAAAAATAGAAAAGATGGCATATATCACTTGAGGTAAAAGCTAAACACTATACAGTTCATTTCCCTTAAATTATAGGTTAACTCTGATTTTGTGCCTGAAATTTTTAAATATCCAAAATCAAAGCTACGCATGACAAACTTGGCGGTGATTGTGGTTATAGGAATGGAATTTATAGAATGTGCATCATATTAGCTTTAAAACTTACAAACTTAATACATTATTAATCAAACAATTGATGATTTTATAATAGCACGACTACTGTCAATGAGAGAGTAATTATTTTGACTTTTAATATTAATGAACAATTGTCATAATGTTTATTCATGTAGCTTAAACTCTATTAGTCTCGATAAAATTACTGAATCCACATTACCTTTATATTTTCCGCATTTGTGAAATAACGGAATGGAGTAAGAATTTAGAAATTATCATAATCGACAACCACGTGCATGAGTTTATGCGAAACATTGTGTCTTGTATAAGCAATGAAACTTTATTTGAAATAAATAGGGCTTCTCAAGGTACGACTGAAAATAACAGGTTTTGTAATTTTCTTTAAAGACTTTTGAAACTCCTATTTTTAGTATCTTGATGCATTGTTACCAAGAAATTATTCATTAAAAAGCTCGAGTTTATAATTAAATTTCAAAATATGAGTTGTGCACTGCGCCTGCTCTAATAACTAATTTTCACACCTGTGTTACATCAGGTTCAATTATTTTCGCTTTTTGGAAAAATGAATAATTTACTTCGATTAAATATGAATATAGTTGTTTAATGTTAGGCGGAATTTATTGATGAATTTTGGATATTTATGGCCGATAATAAACGCCTTCGAAATAATCTTAAATATTTTCAAGACAAATTTTTGAAAAATCTAACTAAATTAAAACTAATCTGTGAGGAAGTTGAAAAGCTGCCAACGAGGGATTCTTAGTTCGGAAAGAGTTTGATAAAATCTGAAGATTTACAGACAAGATAGATGAAGTGAAAGATGAGTTTAACTATTCTATGAAGCCTAAAAATGTCCTTATATAAAATCCTTACAATTATCATTAACAATTCTCAGATAAGGCGGTTTTCATGATAATTAATTCAAATTTTCGTCAAAGTTCGTTTCGTTTTGAGAAATTTAGTTAATGCTGACTCCGAAAAATCTATTAAATACCCAGATTCAATCATATTTGAAATTATATTTCTTGTCACGTGTTATTAGATTAATTACTTTGTGTTGAGCACACTAATATAATAACTATCAAGTGCCATTTAAGTAAAAACTGTCTGATTGTGAGTGAAAAACATAAATAATTTAACTTAAGATTTATATGAATTTTCCGAAACTGGGATATCGTTGAAATATTAGGTTCTCAATGTCTGAAGTGACCTGATTTGTATTTCAATCCTTGACAAATTTTGATATGGTTTAATTTTTCAAATTTTTTAAATGCTAACACTTGTAAATCGCTATTTTAAAAAGCTGAAATACCACAAAGTGTTTTTTATGGTCAGATTGCAGCTTATGTATTCAATAAGATAAAATAACACTCTTTTCACACATCTACCATATAATACAATACAGGAAAATCACATTTGCTGGCTTTTGAACAATACCCAAATCGCGATCTTTGATTAAATAACAGAATAAGAATAAACGCGTTTTTTTGTAATTTTAAACATGAGCTTAATCTTTTCATCAACATATTTAATGGAATAATTGTATTCTATGGTTGAAATTTAATCGCCTTTTCAATCAGGATTGGTAAAAAATGCGTTGATATTGCCTTAAGGAAGTTAGGTCTTTATCTGCCTTCTTTAAAAGTCTCCGTGGGAGTTCTAAATCCAATAAGAACTCTAATTTAGATTTCGCGTGTGTTAAAGAGTTCGAGGTTTGTACTCACTAAGACTCTGGACGTGTCCATTACCAGTTAGATGCTTCTAAATCTTCGCCACCATTTGTTCCTTGGAAAAAATTTATTTTGTTATTATTTATGTTGTATCATTCGAATCATCTCTATGGTTCACCGTGCAATCAACACAGAAAAGATAAGTCCCAGGTATGCATCAGTGAAGTTTAGTAATCGTGACATTTTAAAGTTTGACAAATTTAAACGACATGTATCGAAAGTTAGCGATTACTTAAATATGATAAACCCCCATACTGAAGGTAAAGCTATGAAACTATGCAGACTCTTATGATAATATCGAAAAGCAAAATTTGTGAAAAAAAGATAAAGGATTTTTTAAAAATGCGCATTAGGAGCAATTTTCAGAATTTCGCATTTCGGCGAACTCGAAGATTTTCGGAGATTAATGGGTTGATACACTTCTAACGCCACAACAAATATCTCTTCACGGTGATCGTTATGCCATTACCTGGAGTTTAAACCAATTACGACATTTCTAATGTATTCTAAGTAATTTATTAACGTTGGAGGAATATTGCCTTTTTATTTTCACTTGTGCGTGCACAAAATTTTCTGCCTGTTAATATTTTTCCTTCAAAGTTTTACTGTCGAATAACAAATCTGAACATTTTTATATTCCGCTCTACCGTCAAGTAACCTTTTAAAGAAACCTGTAAAACAAAAGTTAAGATTACAGATAAAATGATAGCTTTTTTGCTCAATTTAAAAAAAATTGAATGCTATTTTCAGTTTAGGAATTTTTTATCGTGAAAATAAGAACAACAATTTTAATGAAAAATTTAGTGTATTTTTAATTGTGTAAAATATCGATGTCGGCGGACACAGAAGTGTGTAGATGCATTTTTTATAATAACCAAACTACTCAGATATTGATCCATCAAAAAATCAAAACACGTTAAACAAAATGAGATTCTCAAATAAATCTACTTGAAACTGTCATTAAATTTAACTGATTTTTATTAAGATGACAGATTAAAATTTTTTGCTAAGTTTTTTCATCTATGAGGAGAAGGGATTTCTGTTTTCAGCACTTTTGAGTTCACTTTTTTGATTAAAGAAATAAAACAATTCAAAAAATATTAAGGGCTGCATTGTTACAAAATTAAATTAATTAAACATTTTTCGCGCACGCTCAGTTTTAAAAGTATAATTCCCTGCCTTTGACAAAATATGGTGTTTGTTTGTACTTAGGAAAGGTATAGAGACAAAAAATTATTATATTTTAGATCATAGCTATTATAAATTTACATTCAGAAGATATGACACATTATTTATAAATTAAACTAATTCATTGATCAAAAAATAAAAATTAAGTTCATCAAAACTCCCCTCGTATATACCCACAATACAAACTATAGTTTAAGCTAGAACTACCAATATTTAATAAAGGAAGATTAATGTACGAATTACAAATTTTTTAAATTTAAATCTTAATCTCAGTATTCATTGTTTATATTCAAGGAAAACATGTAAAATGTTCAGGACGTCTTGGTTGGCGCGATTTTTTTATAAGATTTAAATTATGCACATTTTTAGTGAGAAATCCTCAATCAATTCAGGAGTTTCCAAACCTTACGAGGAAAATCTTAACGTGCTTCTGAAGTGAGAATGACACATTTATGAATAAAATACAGAATGTCAAAAAATTGGAAAATTTTAAATGCTTTGTAATATCGGTCAACTCTGTCACGTGCGCAAAAAATTAACAAAAAATGGCCAACATGAATGCACCTACAAAATCTCTTTTTGAGCTCCTTTAAGAGAAAAGTTTTGCAAAATATAAAATAAATTTCCTAAAAATAGGTAAGTTTAAATAAACGTAAATCAGTTTTTATAAATTTTTATGGGTCCATGAGAGCTATCTATATCTTTCCTTTTGTTGTTTTCTCTTTATTTAATACCATGAATAGTCGTTCAATTTTTATTAGTTTCGATGTGGTGGAGTGAGTAAACTTGAGACTATTTTTTAAACATCCAGCAGCGTTTATGTTATTTCTACTTACGGGATCAGAAAACTATTTACTTGAGTTGAATGTAAAATTTTGTAAACTTAATAGTGTTGGAAGCCCCGTCCAAAGACTCCAACAAATCTGTAATTATATCAGACCATGGTAGAATATAATGATACCTTATCTTCCCAATTGGTTCCGTCCTCGTTTCTGTTAGCTATTCAATACAATTTTTTGAAATAAGTTCCTTCCATCCATGGAAGAATCCGCGCACCATTAACACGGCATCATCTGTTATATTTCCTATTCTGCAGTTTTTAAATCAAACTTAAAGATCGCACAAGGCTTTAGACAAGTCTCGTTTCTGATTGAAACATGGATTATATCAAAAGATGTCCAGGGATTGACGGATTAGGAGTGAATATGAACCATATCCATATCAGCTTTGGATTTTAAGGGCAAACTCTTCAGATAGATGTAAATGGTGAGGAAAATCCGATTTTCTGAAAACCCCGCTTCGAAAAGGATACAAAATTGTGTGGAATTTTTTTTCTTAATACATTTTTATTTCATGGGAAAATGCATAAAATAATATAATTTTTATCAAATTTTGATGGTGGAAATACTCCCGATGACAATCGATAATTTATAAGAGACTTCTAAAATGCTCATATGAGCTATGAAAGAGATATCAATTATTAAAATGCTCGCCTTTATTCGGTACGCGGTAGTTTTCCGCGTAAAAATTACAAACCAAAAAATTAAAAATACTATATTTCCAGAAATAAATTATTTTTAAAGTTATATATAATTTAAACGTACTTGAAAAGGAAATGCTCCTATAATGTGTGTGCGAGAATCCGAAATCCGGCTTAGATCCGAGAGACTAAATTATTTTCGCGTGAGTCTAATTTTCAAAAATATGCCGAAATTAAATACTCTTATTCGAGAGCCCCATTTTCAGTTTTATTTAACCTTATTTCATAATAATGTAAACTTAAATCCATAATGCAGTGAAAGGCCTACATCGACTCAGATCAAATATTTTAACTAAACAAGTTTACGATTTTTTAACTCTTTTTGACATTCGACAAATTTATTCTTGTGTAAATATAATTGAAAATTTTTGCTCATTCAAAAAATTGCAAATAATGTTATAACCGCGGGAATCGCGAAAATTTAATATTTCGTCATTTGTGTTTTCAATTTTGTTATACGATAAAAGTGAAGGAAATTTAGTGCTCATAAAACTGAAAGCTTGTCAACTAAAACATAACAACGACTTAAAATATTAGTATCGAATTTCAGTAATTATGTGAATAAAATTCAAGTCAAAATTTAATATTAACTAAATATAAAAGTGCAATTGTTTGTATAGACCATGAGGGTATATTATTTTTTCAACAACTAATACACGAGTTCAGTCGAGAAGTTTTTAATTTTTAACAGTCGATTATCATCAATAATTTTTGTCAACAGTTATTATATTGAAGAAATCACGGGTTTCGATTATCGATCATTTCTGGTGTTACGTACTGAGGTAGTGAATTTATAAAGAACAAATTAGTCGTTTTTGAATCGGGTAAACATGGCGATAAATTGAGGTAAAATAGCTTTCCATACTGATTGTGGGTACATTTGTATTTCCAAACATAGATGGTTTAGTAAGTCGTTTGGAACTTGAATGAAAAGTTGACTGTTAACCACTTACACAAAAACTGAGCTCTGATTTACCATGAAACCGCGAGGGAAAATAGTGGGAATATCATCGTTAAAATACGAATAGTAATGATGCAATTACTCACTCACTGGTAGGCATTTACAGCGTTCCTTGATTCAATTGTTCCTATACCCCCAAATCAAAGATATTCGCCCTTTTTCGTGTCATGGAAAAGCGTTTTTGTTAAAAGTGCCAATTATTAATTTACATATTGATTAGGTTGGTTGGTTGGTTATAACAAGGTGATTCTTGAGTGTGTACTACTCTGAAATTAGAAGAATTAGATTTATGTAAACCAAACCGTTTTCACCAGAATAAAAACTTATAAAAAATATTTTTTTCTTAAATATTTCAATAACTAATAAAAATAATTCATTCACGATATCTTACTACTTTTCACGAGGTGATTTAGAAGCCTGTGGTAGTTCGATAAAATATCTTAAGCTTTGAAATTAATTTTAAAATTAAGATGAAAAGGCGTCTGGATTTTTTAATATTCGGCATATTTTTTTTGACTTGGTAAAATTTTAAGGGGTTTTACGTGATATAAAAATCAATATTCCGCACGCGCGTGAAGATTATTACAAATTTCTTATTGAAAATGCTCTTATTTGTAGATAATGAAAGAAAAATAGACTAGCTAACTTTGATAGCGCACAAAAACGAGTTCAATAACTTCCATCTTTTCTTATGAGAAGAAAATAAGTAAAAAGAATAAAATGAGATAATTATTAAAGATGCGGTTAGTATCTCAAGTATAGGTTGAAAATAACAAATGAACAAAAAGAAAGTCAATAAATTCTCAATTATTATATTTCCCAATTAATATAGGTGGGGCGTGGCGATATTGAATTTTCATAAATACATCTGCCATTTTTTGAAATGTAAAGTTCCGAGCCGTGATGAATTTGAAAAAAACGCCCTGGATGTGGAAAATATTTTTAATTTTCAAATATTATATATTTCACGCTTGAAATTTCAATAATGTATTTTTAATGAAAATTTATAAAGTTCACCTGATAAGAATCTTGATTTTGTTATTTTTCTTCTATAACTGATAAAAATTTATATCATCTTTGTTTTACATTGATCAAAAATTTAAATAATCGTTTCTCATAATATTAAGTTTTTTGTGCTTTAATTTTCAAATGTATTTCATTCGTGGAACTCGCAACACCCTATTTTAGTTGATCTGGTTACATGTGATTGTATTATAGGGCGTTTGCAGATAATCATTTTTATTTTTGACAACCATTCATCCAGATTTAGAAGAAATGATGACCAATCCATTCAACCGGTAAATAAATCATATTTTCACACCTTAAACAATTTTAACGGAATTATCTATGTAAAATTTTTAACATTATTCCTATTCACTACAAGTTAACACCAGGTTAGATATATTTACACCCTATTTTTGAATATTAGCTTTCATAAATAAATTGATAGAGTCAATCTTAACAATTATAAAATAGCTCAGTAAATGGAGGCTGATAATATAACGCCAAAGATAGAATCAAAAAAATTTTAAACGACGTCAACATTCCTAATTGACATAACTCTTTGGAAATTATAAGCTTGTTTGAAGAACGGAATTTGCCAAAATTAAGGCTTACCTCAATGTTTATATGGTCAACAAATTTAAGATAATGACGATATTTGTAACATTTCTAGCCATGTAATACTGAACCTGCGCGTTATCTACTATTTTCTTTTATTTAAATGCCGCTGTAGTACGACCGATTCTCTCGACGTTGACTGGATTTATACCTTTTCTAATTATTTTATTCATTACTCGTAAAACTATATAAAATAAGGGCACATATTAAAAATGGTTGTTATTTTAGATTCACCATAGAGTTAACGATGGCTTTCGAAGTATTGTATAGTAGTAAGAAGTGCTTCTTTTAAATCGACGAATATTAGGTTTAGAAACCAGACAAAGTATTAATTTAAAGTTAGATATTTTTCGTCACAACTATATCTGGTACCCGTGCTGGTTTCCACAAGTGCGAATTAATGAATATTCTCATAGCATGTGCGTTTTTTTGATGATAGATAAATATGGATTCTGCCAAATTCTTATTTCAATTCGCCGTGTGTTTGGTTGGATCATTTGAATAATCGTAGTTAGGAAACGTGCGAATTAAATTTATAAATTTTGATGTCTCAAATGACGCAATTTACTACTCAAGACACGTTATTGCCTTCGCAACGAGCTGCGCACTGCCGATTTTTTACAGATTTTTCGGCCGCGGTATTTATGATATTTAAAAATGGTGTTGTAACTGTGGCTGGCTGCGGGCGACGTCGTGATTGGTGCAACAAATCACAAGTCGCGTATGTCGCGTTTGAGAGTACAGACGACGCGTTTATGATTAACAGTTTATATGTTCGGTTGTCTTAAAATTCTGATCTAGCAATTTTGTAAGCGAGGGTGGATAATAACTTTAAAAATAAATGGGGTCGCCACAACAACCTATACACAGATGAAATAGGCGTGAATTAAGCAAGTTCTATTGTAGCGAGGACGGGCCACAAATTTCCTCACATATGTACTAATCTTGATTCTTATCGAAGAGACAAAGCGTAGTAAAAGTAGATTTACCGTCACCCCTAAAACAAATGGAAAAGAGTGAAGGAAAGGATTCACGTGATGCTTCTCCCTCGAAGGGAATCGGGAAGAAGCTTAAGTACTCTGGCGCCCAGACGTTCCCTGACACTGGCCGGGTTTACAGAAGTCGACAGTCGGCCAGAGAGTGTCGGCAAAGGAAAAAGGCCAGATACAAAAAACTCGACGATGCTATTATGATCAAAGAATCTGAGAATCTCGAAATTCTAAGGAAAATCGAAAGGGTAACCATTTAAACAATACTTTTTAACACGTTTATATTTAGCTTCAACATTTATCGATGCTATTGGACAACGGTGGAACAATACCTCCGCACGAGCTGGAAACAATAAGAAACGACTTACATTTGTAAAATATATACTTCAATAAGATTGCCAAACATACTGAGACGATATGATTCTAGTAACCTACCAGGATCTTAATTTATATCACTCTAATTTAGATATGATTTTCATTTATCTTTAATTATATTTATCATAAATATCATCATCTAATCTAACTATCGATAAGATTAATATTGGTGGCTAACATTTATGTCCACGTTGGAAAAAACAAACTTGACATACCAGTATTTTCGGCGCTATGCGAAAAATTAATTTTGCTTTAATTTTAAAAATGACTATTAATGGCGTTATTATCATAAAAAAGTCTGTCATTACTTGGGGACAACCGTGAATCTAGAATATTAACATAATATATTCAGAAATTAACCTGTGTATACGTCAAAAAAGAAGCGATAAAACAATTAAAGTTAGTAAAATCAAGCTTTTTCCCTGCGCACGCGTTTTAGATGTTTTATTAGAAGTGATCCTTACACTATATCCCCTTCCTACGACTCACTCATCACTTGATTCTCTGTAACAAATATAAGGCATTTTCACTAAACTTTCTGATCTACCTGAAAATTATTTCGGCTTTTCATGAATATAGGTGTGTATTTGAGTAAGACTGGAGATAGGATCGGCCTAATATCTCATATAACTCTTAAAACTATGATTGACACATTTTCTGACGAATTCTAGTTTAACCTCAAAGTATTTGCATTCTTTCTCTTTTGTCTTTTTTCACTTTTAACAAAATAAGACAGTATCCTGTTCTTTTTATTGTTGTTACATTCTCAAACCTTTTTTTAAGACTGTTCCAGACTACAACTGGCACATTCCTGGCAAATAATCAGTGTTATCAATATTCTTACATGTTTATTTTTTGACGTAGAACGGTTTTGATAATTCATAACGCTAGGTATATTTTTATCTAAATTGTTGCACACCGGGAAATTGAATATCACCTCAGCTATCATTCGTTGAATGGAAGAATAAAAAGTGTTATGATGTCTATTATACTTTTACTTATCTTTCTTCGTATTGATTGATATCTTTAAGTTATTGCACGGAAAGTTATCTCTACCAATCCAGTCTTTCAACTGTTAAAGGATATCAATACTATGTGTTTCGTGCAATTTCTACGGCAAACTAGACAGAATTCGTTTGATGTAAACTGGAGTCATTATCTGATAAGATCTTAAAAGGTATGCCCATGCGTATCAAAGAAAAAGATTTTATCGATGTTTCTGACTTTGCGTCCTAGTTGGGAATACTTCGGCCCATTAATTATAGGCGTCCACCAACACTAACCACACAAAACCATCTACTGGGCCTGTATAATAAAAATGAAATCGCTGTCATGGTCGCTGTGGAGTTGGTCGTGGAAATATATGATATTCTTCTGGACGAGGCATATTTTCTTTACAATAAACGAATTCTTCCACTATTTTTTCACAGTCACGATGGATTCCTGGCCATCATACATGTCGTCTTGCAAGAGATTCCAAGACTCCAACTCCTGAACTTCGTTGATGTAAGCTATCTAAGATGGCTATGTTTTGAAATCTAAGGTATAATCATTCTGTCACAGAAAAATATAATCCGTTAATCAACTAATAGGATGCCATTTTATCAAAATATGGAATCAGAGTTGGCAATAGATGCTCTTTATTTGTCCAGCCCAAACTTGAACTTTTAAAGACAAAATAAAGTTTTTTATTGAAGCGTTATTTTGATAAGGATTTTTTCAAAATAAATATTTTAATGGTTCAAACATTATTTCCCAACGAACGTTCCTCTTGCGATTGGTCAGCGTAGGAGTTTAACAGCCTGTTCGATAAGTTATGAATAACATTTCCCTTTTCAGGTTTGTGGATCATTTCAAAATTGTAATCGGTTAGATTAATCCCCCATTTAACTCTTCTTCCGAGTCCTGTTTGAGTAATTCCCACATGTGGAACAAATATTCTTTCTTACTGTTTGACAAAAATTGAAAATATCTGCCACATAAAAATTGGTAAAATTTCCACACACCGAACGCAATCGGCAGTGGAATAGTTGTGCTCAGACTTTGACAAAATTCCGAATATTTAAAAAGTTGGCGTTTTGATTCCATTCTTATTTCTTGATTTAAGATATGAGTTAAGAAATCAAATTTTGTTTTCCATGTTTTAATTAACTATTGTGTCTGTATCTGAATGTATACATTTTATTTTTTCCAATAAAGTTACGAGTTCAATCGTTCACATTCCCTCGTGAAATTTTTTTCGTTCATCCATATAATGGGGCACATTTACTGTGTTATCTCGTAGAAAAGTGTAAAATATGAGACACTTTCTATTTATGATTTCAGTTTCTTCAAACAGGTCAGAGATTTCGTTCTATATATTTCTTGTAAGTTTTATCTTGCGGGGTTTGTCATTACCATCTATAATGCGTCGAAAGAATTTCACACCGTTTTTAAAAATTTTACATTTTCTATTTTTGTTGCTATTACTGCTTGTTCTAATTTATTAAAAACAACTATAAACTATTTTTTTGGTTTTACTTCTGTTTTCCTTGGCACAATTATGGATACAACATCCGTGAAAAGTCATATATTCAAGCTAGAATTTTACACGTTGCCCTCACCAAAATGAGCGGCGCCGACGAAGTACCAAATATTAAACGAGTGTTTTTGTAAAGACCCATTAGGGTTGTAGTTTTCAAAGCGTTTTAGCTTCGCCGACTTATGGTAATCATGGATAGGTATCACAAAAATCAAAAATGGTAAATAATTTTCAACCTGCGATATTATTGATGATTTCATAAAAGCTAGGTTTTGTGTAGGGATTTAATTTGATACGTTTGTTGATTTTGACTTTAAAATTGCCCCAAATTCTAACACCCCAGCCTGGTTTGATGACGTCCACAGTCGGTGTGACCCATCCGATATTATTGGCTATGCAATCGATTTTTGAGATATCCTCTGGTCTAAAACCTGTTTAACCCAGTTTTTACTTTTGATTTTAGAGAGAGGCAAATAATGGCCTATTAATTATTGGTTTTCCGTTCACATAGATAAGCATGCCTCCTACATGTGTGGTTATTCATTGATTACTGGTTTAGAAAATCATTCAGTATGTTCGAATAAGATAGCTGATTCCATTTTGGTATTGATTAGTTTATCCGATGTTCATAAAAGCGTAAAAGGTTGTGTTGAATGTTCTAAGTCAATTCAATCCAAAATTTGGCTTTCACTCCCTTCAATTACCAGAATCTGTTATGGTAATCTGCTTTAATACAGTTCAACTTGAATGCTATCCTAACGGAGTCGAGGAATTTGGTGACTCGTGTGTTTTAAGTTAAGTTCTCGTTTGAGCTTAGAGGCCCCACTCAGATTCCAAACACTTTCGACGATGCATTAAACCTTGCACCGGTATCCATATTCATTTCAATGTTTACCCGTTTATTTTGACATCGATAACAAACGCATTTTGAGTGTCTCATTTTTTCATTAATATTTCTTTATTGTAGATGGGAGGTAGATAATATCAAAATCATGATTTATATTCTCTGCGGTCTATAGGTTTGTCGGTATGTCCTGTGTCGTCTCTCTTCTAACACATAAACTTGAGAAATGACCCATAATTCAAAAATAATTGCATCTTCTGCTTAAAGCTCGACACACCTTCATGCTTCGATCCAAGCTTTCTCAGCACCGACGACAACTTTTCGATATGCTATTCCTGAAATGTTTTGGACATTACATTTAACACCATATATTTTCGTATCTCCTAAACTGCCTAGATTGCCCGTTCCTTTTCCGCCGTCTCTAAACATCACGATTTTAAGTATTTCGGAAAACAATACTTAAGGGTTTGTACTCTTATGAAAAATTCCCTTTCTATCCTCCTGTTTCGTAGGCCAACAGCAGATTAATTTATGATACGTTCTTCCAAAGAATTATCAAATCGCTAAACATTTTCTGTACTCTCAACTCGTGTATGTACATCGAAAACGACTCGTCAACTTTTCAGCCTTTCTTGTGGAGTTTGTAACGTTCCAGAAGGAGTGAACTTTAAGAAACAAACGTTCCAAAAGAAAATTCTTAATGTACAAAAAAGAAACCTTCTTGAGGTCCGAATCATCAAAATAGTTTACTATTAGACAATAGGTCTCGCCCCCAACATTAAATTGCAAGAGTAATCCCATATCTTAAGATGACTTAACTCCGTAGATCTCGAACTCAAATTCGAACCGCGTGATGTAATTGTTAAATTTTTCCCCTTTTGGCTGAAGAGTCAAATTTGAAAAAATGCAAATTTTTCACATCTGAAATATGCTTGTTCTGTTCCAATAACTTCGTCCTTCATTCAATTATCGTGGTCAAACGTAGTAACTCAACTTACAATAAGAAAATAAAATTAATCATTTTCTCTATGCGCACGTGTCATATATTAATTATTAAAATGGATTGCGACATTAGATACTTATGATAAATCAATGTAAATGCAATTATGTTATTGTTTGTCAAGCCGTTATGATGATTCTGGGATGACTTTAAAGATAATAACCATGCGCATTTAAATATTCGCAATACGTTTTCTTCAATAAAATTATGATGTTTTTACCTGAGCGCTCTTGTCTAAGCAAATAAATTTTAGAATAAACGGAGTTCTAGATTTCAAGAACTCACCCTCTGTTGGTATAAAAACTCATAAACACTCTCTATCCAATCATTTTATAAAAACACTGTAAAATCCTTCTGACTTTGAAGAAATTATATTAATTTAAGAGTCAACATGCAATTTAAGGTTTTTATGAGACTCTGACATGGGATTAAGAACGTAGACACCGGCTATGATGTAAAAATTCAATATCCTACATAAAGCAGGTCATCCATATTTTTGTAAAGGAAATCGGGAATGACACTATAATGTAACTTCATGAAATCGCGAATACGCAAGCTCGACCGCGATTCTCAAACAACACTAAACATTGTATAAACAAGGAGATTACATCTTTGTATATCACACCTTTTTGATTGATCTCAATTTTTCGCGATTCAACAATTTTAAATATATGACCGAAATGGGTCAATTTTGCGTCAGTTTGTTTTAACATAGATATTAAATAAATGATTATTCCCAATAAATAAAATTGCACTGGGTATAAAACTCGACGGCCCTGGCCTTTACATGCGATATATTCAAAATTAAAAGATTTTATAAATTTTTAAACGGCTCATTTTAATCTAACTTCTTTATTCAATTGGTTTTTCTCGTTCTTTATCGCTACTTAATTTAAAATTAAGATTCGATGAAAAAATATTATTTTCATTTTTTAAATTTAAATCCAAACAAAAATATTAATATTCTTCTTAATTTTATAAATTTAAATAAGTTTATTTACACATTAATCCAAATATTATTTAATTTTACGTAGTTTTATAACAATATATGTGATTTTTATTGTTGCTTATAATTTATAAATAAAAAACAGGAGTTAAATTGGCAAAATGAATTTAAAAACAGTTCTATTTTCCCGTGTATGTTTAATTTGTCATTTTATTAAATATTTAAATTTCTCAAACAAATTATATTCATAACCTATTAATTAAATTTTAAATATTCAACCCACCGAGAATTTTTCTAAAAACTCTTCAAAAAATTTTTAAGTTGAACAGAAAAGTTTTTAACTCAATACTCTTAATTAATTTGTCTGTGTGAGTTTATTCTACGTAATCCAAAGTTTTAACATTTACTTAAAACATGGAGATCCATTTGATTTTTTATGAATTCAAGATTAAAATATATTGTGTTTCATTTTTTTTAAATATTGAAACATAAATTAATTTTTTTGCATTCAAAATTAAAAAATGAAAAATGTAGAGGAATTAATTTTTATTCTCTCAATGAGATAATTTTACTGAATGCATTCAGAATTTAGTTAAAAAACTTAATTGAGGCTCAATATTAATTCATGATATATGGAATGATGTTCGATAGTTTGAAATATTTTTTTACTATTTATCTCAATCAATCGTGTGTCTAACTTGAGTAGAAAATTAAATAATTGTCGATAAACATTTAATTCGTACAATCATGAGATTTTTTTTAATACTCATCAGAAGTGTCTCACAATACATTGAACCAAAGGAATAAAATTAATGTTAATAACTAGAATTTAAAAAATCAAAACGTGTGACTCATAAATCTGCAACATGAAACCTGGAAAAACACGTAGTTAGTCTCCCTTTCTGAGGTCAAATGATAAAATCGTCAAAGGGAATAGTCAACTAAAAATTAAAATCCATTCAAGTCCAAACATACCAACCTAAAGCAATTAAATAACAAATAATAAATATTGGTTAAAAATATTTTTTCATGTATATATGATGGTTATTAAAATATGACAAAAATTAAGACTCCTTTGTCCTTCAAATCACTCTAACTGTGAAAATTTGTTTTTCATTGTTCTCAAATAATAGTACACGTAAAATTATTGACTTTAACATTTTCCGATTGTAGAAGGCACGTGCGCACGTGAGAGAAATAGAATAAAATGGTAACGAATGCAGAACCGTTTCGTTATTTTCATTACACTTAAAGTGTGAGTTTTATATATTAAATAAATTTATTAAATTATAAAAATGACTGTCGAAGATTTGAACAAACAGAAAATTGTTGAAACTCCGGTTGACTCTGGCAACACTTCAAGGACAAACGAAACAGGATTCGAATCTGGATCTACAAGCTTCGAGTCTCAAGATTCGAGAAATTTGATAATCAATTATCTTCCTCAACACATGAATGAGTCCGAAGTTCATGCTTTGTTTTCTACAATCGGCGAAGTCGAAAGCTGTAAACTTGTAAGATCTAAAGAAACAAAACAGAGCCTTGGTTACGCTTTTGTCAAATATAAAAATCATGATCATGCCTGCGAAGCAGTTAAAAAACTTAATAAGATTACCCTTGGTAACAAGGTGATCAAGGTTAGTTTTGCAAGGCCAAGCAAACCCGAGATAAAGGATGCAAATTTGTACGTTGGAGGGCTACCACCTGGAACCACGGCGGAAGATCTACGTAAACTTTTTGGAAAATTCGGGGAAATTATAACTTGCCGTGTAGTGCAAGCAGAAAGTAGTAACGATTACTATTTCGGGTTTGTTCGGTTCGATACAAAAAAGGAAGCAACAATGGCCATGGAATCATTGCACGGAAAGCCTCCATGTCGAGAAATATTTCCAGCTGCATCTAACCCACTTACTGTTAAGTTCGCTAAAACCCCTCAGCCAGAATCTAGTAATTTTTATGGTGGTCAGGTTGTGTATGATATGAATGGATGGAATAAGTCTCCTAACTCAAAGATGTCTTCTGATGAAATGTCCAAAGCATATGGGCGAGTCCATACCCAGTATTTAACATCAATGGCTCACGCTAAGGAAAATGAAGAAAGATTGGAAAATCATACATTTTCAACAAACAGAATGTGTTCAGACTCCGGGCCATTTTACAATTCAAAAGGATCATCTGGGTGTTCTTGTTGTCAACAAAGTATCCATAATATAGGGAGTCAAGGATTCAACGTTGTTTTGACTAACTTACCTGCAGACGCAAGTGAATTAATGTTATACAGATTGTGCTCAAAATATGGTGCAATCAATAGCGTTCAGGTATTTTTGAAGAGAATAATTGGTTTGCAATTATTAATATGTTGGCTCAAGATGATGCGAATCATGCAGTGAATTGTTTGAATGGACTCCTGCTTCAACCTTATACACCTATTAAAGCAGAAATTTATTAATTTTATTTACGATGGACAATAATTTTGAGTTAATTTATTAGCATATTTTTTGCATAATTTTCTACTTTTAAATCAAATAATTTTAAAATGTTATGTCATTAACAGGAATAATTTGTTGAATTCTCTGTATTCCAATTTGAAATGATAGCTCAATTGAAAACCTTAAATCAATCTATGTCTGAGTGCGAAGTACCTGTGTTGGATTATGAAAGCTTATTGTTTGATTTATATCATTTTGATGATTTGGAAGAAGTTGAGGCAGGAAGATATTTAAAACATTACATTTGATTGCAGGTGGCAATTTGAAATTACAATCTACATTAGTTATCATGTTAGAAGATGAGTTGATTAAATGAAACTGTAAATCAAATAAAACTTTGTCAGGAATTTGAGTATAAGTAAAATAAATTTGTAATCCATGCTGAATAAATACATTAACTTTTTCTTAAAATTGAATTCAAAATTTACTTTCAATTGGCGATATTGTGAAAGTATTAAAATTTAGACCGAGCAATTCATCAATGGAGGTCTGTTTTGGAGTTTCGATAGGAACACTAGTTTGAGACATTGAAGTCTTATTGGTAAAATTCATAACAGAAAAAAGCGAATCCAGATCAAATGATGATTTGGAGGCGTCGTGTGTTTTTGCTCCAACATCTGGTAAAAAATCAACATTTATATTTAAGTTATTTTCTAATCCTGTTCTATTGAATAGAGATTCACTTAAGGTGAAAAATTAATATTCATACAGAAGATCAGGACGATAGAGCATCAAATAACTCCATTCAATAGCTCTCTGTTGGAGTTCCGGATCCATACTGCAATGAAAAGATTTAATATAACTTGAAATATAACTATGAAAAGAAATATAATACTCCCGAGACGATGGATTATAACAGGCAATTTTGAAAAGTGAGATCATTGCAATATTTTTATTCTCAGATGAAAAATGTTGCGAACGCAAAACACTCATGAGTTCAGTTGCAAGATTCATTAAGTTAGAATCACTGTTTGAAATTCTATCACTTTTAAATAATGAGCTATATTCACCCAGTACCCAGGATGTAATGTTAGTCAAAACAGGCTGAAAAAAAGAAAAATTATACTTTATTTTTATTGGGGTTAAAGCTTCGAAGAAAGCGCTCGAATACATATATTTGATATTTTTGATGACTGGAAATCGTGGAAAGAAAGGCCAAAGCAGAACCATTCGAAAGATATTGCGATGCCTTAAATTATCAATGGAAACAATACATTTTCTAACAGATCACAGTAAATAGTAAGATAAAATTTTTTATGGCTCGGAAATCTCACTCACAAGAATATCAAACCTCTCTAAAGCTTGTACGATTTGGTTTGTCAAATACTCACTTATTGAAGAATCGCAAACGCACAAATACTGAACTAGTCGCTCAATCGTCTCTTGAAAATTTTGATCATCAAGAGTGGATAATAAAAACTCCAAACATCGTTGGTGGATGGAAATATCGAACTTGCTCAAACAAAGAAAAATCTTTTCCCTGTATTTCTGAACAATTGGAAATTTCCTCGAAACAATTTTTATCAACAACCCCAACCCGACGTACCTTAAGTAAGATACAGAAACATACACCATACAGAATTCCCGACTTTCCAAAAACAGGCCCAAATTGTCTAAAGCAATGTCCTAAATTATGAAATGTTTTACACTGACTTTAGAAGATAGGTTCAAATCGAACACGACTTGACACACTTCATATATTATGGACCCTGAAGATAAGCAACGCTCTTTCATCCTGTAAAACATCTCTAATTATGAAAACCACACCTGATAAATCACCTCTTCAATTTCTTTGCATATAAGAGAATCTCCTTGACCCAACCTCGAAAGCAATCTCAATATTTTTACCAAAAATTAAATTTAAAAATACTTTGAGGAAAGGATGCAACGTGTCACGTGAACAATATTCGCCAGAGGAATAATAGTTAACAATATAATTTAAATAATCTAGCAAATCAACAGCAACGCATTTCTACATCACAAAAACTCAAACTGATCTGAAAAACTCTAAACGATTCGGACAGACGTCCAGAATAGTCGTCGATATAATACACGCACAATGAATCATTGCTAAATTACGAACGATTTTACTTGGATCTTTGATTTTAAATAGCTGAGGAATGTGATCCAAATAGGTGTCTATTAAATCTGGCGTTTTCGTGATGAATCTATTCGCGCAAAGGATTGCTTTCTTCATTATTGTTCTTGTGCCATTAACCATCAATGTTTGAACAGATGGTGCAAGCGCACGAGCCATATCCACAGAGCATATACTTTGGTTATGGAGAAGTGTACCAGGCTAGTGTACAGAGAACAAGAGATTGGTGTGCTTCAACCGGACTGGTGATGTCGTACTGTAGGGAATTTGTGAGCATTAGATGAATGTCGGTATTTTCATCCAATAAAAGCATGCAGCCCAGATAGCCAATACGTTTATCCACGAACCTAGAAGATGAGATTAGCTTCAGGCATTCCATTTGACCGTAGTGTGCAGGATACCCAAGTATGTAAAAGTAAAGCAATTTAGTCATTCCTACACACTGGGACTGAAGGCTTCCTCCATTAAAATGGTCCCGTATTTCAGCGCATTCTTTTGCTATGTAACGACGTTCTTCCTTGGCTGACTTGCAGGTTTTTAAGTAACGAACAACGTCACCCAATTGAGTGTTAAAAATATTGTGTTTCATCTACAAATAGCTGCTAATGTATCTATGCGGTGAAACAACAATACACTAGCCACTTGGTAATCCAAGATATACGCATGCTTATTTTAAAATTCAGAATTATTCATAATGTTGCGAAACTTCCCATTATAATTTTTTAACACAAAACTTCATTCAAAGAAAAGTTAATGAAGCTTTTATAGGAATAGTAATAATTGAAAGTTGCGCAGACTCGCAAACAAATCTTTCTACCTTTAGATCAAACCAATAGATTTGTAAAAGTTTCAACTGGCCAAATAAAGCCTGGATTAAGAACTTTTCAAGAAATTCATTGTTTCAGATCTTTTCCAATTTAAATGAATTAACTGCCTTTTAATTATATCACTCGAAGCGGATTATTTCAGCGATACAAGTGATGACCTTAAAAATCGCTTTTCAGCCCTTTTTATGGAATGAAAGAATACGGAAGGAAAAACTTCAACCTTATGATTAAGAACGAAATTTATAATGATATTAAATTTAGAATTCATCAAGTGTATAAATCCATGTTTAAAAAGGTTGTGATAATTTGTCGATAATGACGTTTTTTAATGTGTTAATAACTTAAGGGAGATACGATTAATTGTATTTGGTATCCTAGCATTTAAAAGATGAACTGACAGGTTATTTGCATCTTTATTAAGTTAAATAAAATTTGCCAGAGATTACTTATTTTTATCAACGATATATTTTTTAAGTGATTGAGAAAGCAAGCTAATTGATATTAAGACGGGCTTTCCTCATTGTATATCACACCCACTCAATTCCTTCAATTACTTTCTGTGATTATCAACACCCTAAAATACGGAAACATCGAAAAGTTTGGCATCAATTGGTTTCACGTGATATATTTAACTTCAACCTATCTTCGGGTTACACTCACTTTTATGCGCTTGAAAGTTGAAGGTTCAAATAACACTGATTACTGAAAAAGTTTTATGTCCATATTTCTGAAATACATAATTATTCTAAAGTATTGTGCGTATCCCATTAATATCGTCAGGTATAGTCTAAAATTGAAATAATTTTCACTCATATGTCGTGTGTGTTTAAATTCAATGCTTTCTGAGACTAATCAAATTAAGGGTTCTGAATGCTTAATTGTGTCTGACAGAATGCCAGCAATCTATTGACCCAATCTTTAACCTATAAAGATATAAGAGATTTTTGAAACGTTGTTCTAAGTTACTATGTAATATTGTTTATTTCACCAAAACTGTTGATACAACAAAAATCAATTTGAACAAAGGTGAATTTTTATACTGGTCAGAAGAGCCAGAAAATTTAAAAGGCATCTTCTATCGGTGAATTTATGGAGTTTCGACTGTAACATTAATCTGCTTAGCAGACTATAGTCGTGTAAGATCGTATTCTGTTTGATAACAAGAAAAATCGAGATTCTAGAAATGTGAAATTTTTATGATTTTTTGAGTTAATATTTTTGATTTAAAACAAGTTAGATTAAATCTGATTAAAATAAGAATATTTAATATTTAAAGAGTGCTCCTAAGCTACATGATAGCTGCCTTGCGCTTTCCCGTAACTTTATCGTCTTCTTGCTACTTTTTAATTTATGATTTATCAGACTGATATTAAAAGCGTGATAAATTAAAAAATATAAATGATGGAAAAACTCAAAGCAATATTTAGAATATTTGATAATGAAACAGATATAATTTTTACAAATTTGTTACCATCAACCGCGATGGGAAAAATGTGAGAACGGAAACTAAATGAGAGTTGTATTTTATTATTCTAAACTTCCTTCATGAATATGTAAAACGAGGGATGTGCGTCGTATTCTTGGGCTCAATGAGAGGCTTTTCTTTAAAATTGTGCCTTTTACTCTCAAGACTTTGTTTTAGTGATATACTTTTAATCTCGTGAATCTGTAGGTATCAAATGGTTTAAAAAATTATATAGTAACCACAATACGTTTTCCTGGAGAACTTTGTATCAAATCAACTATGTATTTAGATTTGAACAATTAAACTCAATAATCGATGGGATTTTATTATTTCGGAGATCCACGAAAGCCTTTTAAGAATGTAAAAAAAATTACCAAGAGAATTTTATTTTGAAATAATTTCTAATTAACAAAAGATATTAAAATGACACAATACGCATGCTTGGTAGTATTATTCTTTAGGATCTGTTGCATGTCGTTGAAGGTACTTTTTCTTAAAAAGGTTTGAAAATTATCTTTTATAAATCTGCCTCGTTTCGTTGTGCCCACAACTCTTTTAAGTGTCAAACAGGTTGAACGTATGTGGCAGATAAAATTTGGTAAAAATAAAAGATGATATGCACAGGGATTTCTACTTGGACAAGCATTTGTTAAAAAACGTTTATCACAGAAACTCTTTACAAGTTATACATTTAAGAAATAGTCATTTTTTGTTAAATATAAGGTATATATAGGTGAATCGTTTATTAAAAATTGAAACGATAAAAATTAGTTATGTATAATCTTGACTTTGGCTAGGCTAATGGCAAACATCCCACTGTTCTGCCAGTTTATGAGTGCCAGCGTGCGCGGGAGATTACATGTAATGTTCAAGTTAAAACAATGAAAAAATGAATAATTTTAAATAACACAAATTAAACGTGCTCTCGGTGTACCAGGAGCACTTTATAAGTTTATAACTTATAATGTTGAAATTTACTCTCTGATGGAATATTTAAATTATCTTTCGCTCAATAAATGTAAACCGGTAATTCTATATTTTTATTTGTTTGAAACTGTCATCATGGTATATAATAGGCAGTTCGAATAAACTCGTGGCATATTTTTTATTCAGTATCACTGTTTTAATACAAACGGCACGGACAAAAACTAACGGCTTTGTCACAATTTTTGTTTAATAAAACCGTACTAAAGGTTATTCCCAAAAAATAACCTAAATGTACACAATGAAACTAAGTTATACCATTCATGGCAGATTAAATACGAAAAATTCCGAAATAATTGAGCAACATATAGGAATTCAAACTCATTTAATATGTGATTTGATTCATATGAAACCCTTTTTATATTTGGCTATTTTGGTAATCCTACACTCTTGACATTGCCTAGTTAGGAAGAGCAGGGAAGTGTGACAAACAAAAGCACACAAACATTAAATATGATGAAAAGAGGTTAATATATAACCTTATACGATAAGAAGCCACAACACAATAAATTGCCCAAAAAGAAAAAAATATACCGCAATGTTCAAGCCTAAGAATATCAATGGCGACAAGTGAATAATTTATAATTCACCTTTTCTTTGCAATTTTTAATTCAAAACGAAACCTTTCAAGTTTAAAATTTTTGTGAATCAGATTTACAAATGCACATTATAATTTGAAAAATAGTATAACCATAACGAATTTTTAAATTGAACGAAGTGCATACAACATGCCGTCAACTTGAAATATATAGAAAGAGGCAAAACATTTACGAATATAACAATTTTAAAAACTTCAAATTTACAATTTAGCGAATGCAAAAGAATGGCAGTTTATACGCAGGCGAAGAACTCAGGAAAAAATATCAATCATTTATTGCTCTTACAAAATTTTACTCGTGTAACTTCAAAAAGGCAAATTCAACAGAGCCGATTGAAACGACTTGTAAAAGTTTTACGTGTGCACACGAGAAAAAATTTAAAATCAACATTCAATGTGTTAAAAAATTCCAAAAATAGACAACCGATAATTTGGATCCCTCAAGTCAAAACTGCCTTTACAAGTTTTTAACTATTTTATAAGCTGAAATAAATTCGAAGAGTATGCTGTAGATTTATAATTATTCATGCGCGCAGGGACAAAAATACACGCGCCAACAAAAGTAACTGATAGACTATGAATTAATTATGTTTTTTTGTTTTTATGAAAATCTTTTAATCATTCACAGTATCAAATATTTACATTTAGAAGACGGTAAACAATAAGAATCAAATGAATAAAAAAGTATTTATTGCCAGTGTGGTTTTAAATTTTGGCGTAACAGAAAAGAAGGCTAAATTTAACATTAATGTTATCGTAAGCGAGTCGCCAGTTAATTTATGTGACCGTGTTTAAAAAAATTTAACCAAGAAATTGATTAATTCTGATGATGTTTACGTATTGTTATTAAGCTAGTTCAGGAATGAAAAATTATCTCAAATATAAACCAGATCTGAGAATTATTCGATTGATTTAGAACCTAAATATTCAATGTTTCTATGAGAGAATCAAAAGTTTTTGGAAATTAATAAGATGTCATGACGCGTTATTACATACCGTGAAATGTATATTTGAATTTTCAAAACCACAAAATAAATTAAGTTATTCCGATGTGAATTAAAGTGATTGCAATTAAATTTCAATGAATTTTCATCAAATTTTCACCAAATTTTATCAAAACTTAAAAAACTCACTCATTCCATTTTTGGTTGGAAAAGAGGTTGTCGCTTTCAGAAAATCCTCATAATTTAATTTTACAGTCAAAAACAGCCGAAATCGTCAATTAAGAATTTTTATGATTTGTTTCATCTTCAGGTAATGGAATATATTTCGTACGGTTTCTACAAAAACCAACTAAAGCTCAATATCATCTCCGCACATTATCTATAGAAGGATTTACTTCTCTGAAATTTACTTTTCATTTTGAGATTTTTCGTTTTATGTGACACTACGTTAGTTTATCATCAATTAAGAATATTGGAAGTGTTTATTAATAAATTTTGAATAAAATGTGGGTTTCAATTAAGTTAATTTGAAGTATATTTAAATTAATTAAAATATAATACCACACATTTAGCGAATAAAAATTATTCATTTTCTCAAATTAAAAAATCTTAAAATGATCTCAATCGTTTACCGCGTAGCCTATCGGATTGTTTTAAGTTTAACAAACCGGCAAAAAATAAATTCGTTAATTTGCGCGCGCACATACAGCATTTAACGGCCACCGTTTTTCAATGACAACGTCGATATTATTTTTCGGCGGCGATGTGTTTTATTCTCTCCCGGTTCTCAAATATCTAGTCAAATCAAAGTTTCAGTTGAAGTTAAATCAGAAATTTTTGCGCCGTCGATTTAGTCATATGTAAGAACCTACAAACTAGAAAGGTTGTTATATCTTGTTTTCAGAGTCTCGTACGTCCCTATACTTGAGTTTGCTGCAGGAAATTTTTTAAAGATTTACGAGTTTGATCAAGTTATGTAGTAAATTGTTTATTAAATAGACCGGCGAGCAACTACGAGTTCGGCGTGGTCGCATCCTTTGGTCGACTGATACCAGTCGACATCATAAAGTCTTTCAAAAGGTGCTCACTTCAAACGAGTTAGAAACATTCTAAATATACACCCTTCGTATTTGCCACTTTACCGAGGTCCAAACCCGATAATCAGAGCATTGCTCGATGGCCGCGAAACTTCAGGAGTGACGATTCTCGATGTTTCGCCTCACCAGTATTTGTGAAACAAATTAAAAGGTTTGACCGAGGTCGGATTTTCTCACAGATCACGTTTCCAGTGTTGCATTTTTAATTCCAGATTCCCAAAAGAGCCAACTTTCAAGAATTATCCCATTCAATGGCTTTGATAGGCGCTGAAATGGTAAAAGCTTATCTAATGAGCTGATTGACGTCATAAACAACTACGATGAATATGTGAAGTTTGCGCATGTGCAAACTGGCGATAGTAGTTATGGTTAGAATTCTTTGTACGAGTTAGCAAAGAAGATAGAGTTGAAGGAATTATTCATTGACTGGGAAACCGAGTCTAGCAAAACCATCAATTGCAAATTTAGAGCTTTTTATCCAAAAGTTTGATTCATAATTATTTATGTTTCATCTCAGGACAATCTATAAAAATAAGGAAATTCTAATCAAGAAAATTGAAGAAGTGTCTCATAAACTACCCAACAATGTTCATTTTAACGGACAAATGTATTTCGGCTGGAGTTCGAAGTCCCTTTTTGTAAAATGCTGTGTATTATCACTCAAAATTTAACAAAGGATAACGCTCCAATCTGTGTTAAATCCTTACAGTTCCCTACACGAAAGGAAATGTCTGCTGAGGAATTTTATCATGGATATTTGAAGAAATATCCAGAAGAAAAGTTTGGATAGTTTTTTGTTTTGTATATTTCAAGTTACACTTAGATTCTAGATGAAATTTTAGTTGTTTTTTATCGTTGAAATTGCATAGGTTAATTAGAAATAAAATGGGCTTTCTCTCAAATATATTCCTTGAACGAGTCTCTAGTTAATCCTTAAATTATTTTGATTCATAATAGAAACACGCTTTCTTGCTTTTTGTAATAATAGAATGTATTTTTTATCTATAAACGAATCACCAATTTGACGCTTGTGCAACCGCGCCATTTAATACTTTGGGATGTAATTTCGTGGTATCGATGTTAATTCATGAGAATTTTGTTTGAAAGGATGTTGTTAATCATTTTTGATTCGAAACTTTGGTCTTTGAATGTACTGTTTGGGGAAGATGAGAAAATTCCTTCTAGGTTTTTTAACATTAGAACACAGTTATTAATTATATTATAATGGTCAATCATGGCGAGCTTCGTAATTGGTAAACACCCGACAAGTTATTGGAATCTGTGGGAGAATGTTTGATCAATAATTAACCCTTTTTTTGAAATGAAGAATTATGAGAGAGGCAATGTGGCTTGATAAGATAAAATGGATAAACAGAGGATTTTGGAATTTATTGTTTAAGTCAGACAATAGAATCTACGTGAATAAAAATTTCGTAGTGTGGGGATCCTGGATTTCTGTTTTAATCAATTCAAATTGTTTAAAATTACTTTCAAAAGGAATATATTCCATATTTTATACAATCGAGACTACACAGATATAAAATTAACAAAATTGGTTTTTGGTCAAAAATTTCCTTTAAGTAAAATTCTAAATGTTTCAATGTTGTTATTTTCATCGTTTTCATTCTTGCAAGTTACACTTTAATACATTCATGCTTCATTCTCAAGAACAAGAAAAGCTGCCTTTTAAATAATATTTCATGATTTCTAATATTAACAGAGCTTATGTCAGATATGGCGTTCCTCCATCCTTAAATTATTTCCTGCTCAACGTTTTCTTAAAGTATACAGAGATACCTTCAGAATTATTTAATTAAAAAATAAAAATATATAGATAATCACATGAAGTTCCGTCGTATATCGTCGCTTCTTGGATTTTCACCTTCAATTGTTTCAACTTATTAAAACAGTATTAAGAGTAATTAAAATTTCAGCTTCCAGTGAAGCAATTTTAAGTTAATTTTGTTCACTAGTCTTTTCCTCAATGTTTATTTTCTGATTTTTTTCGTGAATACATTTGCTATGCAATTTATCAGTGCCAGTTTTATAAATCATGCATAAATTTTTCCAGATTTTCTTCAATTTTTAATTTACGTTTTAACTCTTATTTATATGATTTTCAAAGGTATTTCACGTCGAAAGTCAAATTTATTCCGCATTGATCAATAAGTCAAGCCAAATTGGCTAAATACCCTTCATATTAAGTTAAGCAGAAAAGGATGCAAAATCCGGCACCACTACCACTAACACCAAATTTCCCAAATTGTTTCAATATCCTTTAAAATTCTGAGTTACTTTTTTAAATATTGTTACCCTTCCAATATAAGTGAAATTACTAGGTTGTTTGACAAAATTAAAAAAAACATTCTGGGTTTATATACGTTTTCTTCAGAATTGTTGACTTATTAATTTGCCGTTTGAAAGATATTATTGACCTAAATATTTTAATATCGTAATCACCTTATCGTACATATGATTTGAAATTTCTTTCATGTACTCACCACAATTTACATTTTTTAGTTTAAATAAAACAAAAAAAAATTAAAACATTATTTTGAAAAATAAATAAGAATAAATTAAAAGCGTAAAAACATCCTTAATTTTATTTTTATCAAAATCCAATTCTTTTATCCACCCGTATCTTTTATGTTCATATATTTTAAACGTATGCCCATTTCCCATAATGAAAATATTCGCATAGGACCTGCATCAACAACTCTGAAGTGTTTGAAGATTTTAAAAATTCTTATTGAGTCTCGAATTTTTCTACCATTCAGTTCAGGAAATTTTGTGGTTTAGTGAAAATTTTTGGGGTGCTTATATTCAAAGTTATACTTTTAAACACGGCACAGGTTCAGGTATAAAAGATTTACGAACTAATATGACATAAAAATTCCTGTGTGAGATCATTGCTAATATTTCCTTTTACCTTCTGTCTTATTTTTTGATTATTTAGGAATATTTTTCATAATAAAAAGACAATTGGCGTAAAATCTGAGTTTTCGTCCACGGTTTATGAAAACGTTCATTCAATATCATGATTATTTATTCGTAAACCATTTTTACTTTGGCGATTCTGTGGCGCTTATATATGCAAGATTCATCAATGCACGCATGCTTACATAACACAGTCGACTCATGTATTGTCTACATTTATCTCAGAGTTATGTATATAATATAGTGGCGCTATTTTTGAATTAAAGCGATGGCTTTAGTTATATAAAGTTTTCCTTTGTCACAGCCAAGTATTCCGAAAACGGAGGTTCTATTAGTTATTAGATTGATGATATTTCAAACTAAAAGGCAGTCCTACGTTTAAATAATTGTTTTTCTCCTGTTTGACAAAATAGTCTATTTAATCATTATTCTAAAAAACCACGCATTTCCTGGATCATTGGAAGATATGAAACATGGTATTGAGTTGTTCTTGCAAAAACATAATTATTCTTCGAAACCATTCTCAGCTTCCATATTTGTTGATTTCCGAGCTTCACCAAAACTACCCTCAAAATTTAAAAAACTCCCAGATTTTTCCATAATAACCTTAAATATTGTGATTTTTCCGTTATGGGGTTCTTCAGAAAACGAGGTTCAGTTTTTTAACAACCATGTAGCTCAAAATTAATCTTAACCAAGACAATATTTCGATAACTCAACTGTCAAATTATAATTTCTTTCGCCATAATTAACTCCGAGCCGCCGGCTTCGTTCAGACAATTTCGGTATCATACTATACAGTTTTGGGTCATTATGTTTAAGAATAAACGTGGAAAGTTAAAATCTCCACTAACATAATAAAATTATATTTTTACTCCACATCCCCTAATTTTTCTGAAAGGATGAATTCTAATTTACATAAACCAATGGAATAATCGATATTCAAAAATTTCTGTTCATTCTTCGATAAAAAAGCGCTTACGAAAAATGGCTGAAATATTTTACCAAATATATATTTAAACACAAACTTTCGAATTAAAATGGACGCGTTCAAAAACAAAAAAATTTGTTTGAAAGATAGACAATAATATTCAAGTTAAATATTAAGAAAGAATAATATTAATTAGAAAACCTCCCAATTTTATTTGAACCTGTCTCGCTGAGAAAACAAAGCCACGTAAAATATAATATTAAATTTATAGTTGATGTAATCTTCTAAGCGTATTAAGCATTGTTTGTCTTCATTAAAAAGTTATAAAATCATCATATTTCTTATATTATGCTTTTGAGGTAAAAAGAAACACAAATGTAAGCTAAATTTCAAAAATATTTATAAATGCTAAAATATGCTCAGGATGATTAAATAAAAACTATAACCAAAATACCAATAAATATTAAATTTTGTCGCTTCCTTATCAAAAATTAATTCTGATATTCCACATAAATTACAACCTTAATTTCTGGTGAATCTCGCTTCTATAACTATTTAATTTCACCCGTTCTTCAAAAATGGATATTTCTTACAATTAATTTATTTTCTGAGCTTACTTAAAGATGAAGTTAGAACTCACGTACCATAACAGAAACAATAATTGTTTTTTCCTCTTATTTTTACCATCGATTGATGATGGTACGAAATCTAATACACGGTATGAATTCAATGAACAAATACGTGGATAATTATTTTTTCAACGGTTTTATGACAAAATGACAGCATACTTTTTTCTGTTAAATTGAGCGAACTCGGTTGCACTCGCATAATTTAATGGTTCCATCTTTAACGTTATTTAAAGTTTTGAACGCTATTTAAAAAAATGTAAAATGAAAAGTTTTTCATTATTTTCCTCAGAATTCTTTAAAGAATTTGAAGAAGGTGATAGAAATTTTATTCGATTATTATATAGGTTAAGTGGTGTACTTTATATCAGAGCATGGATTAGCCAACTCGTTATCAGGAAGATTTTCACCTTTTGAAATTACTTGACTAACATACTACCAATGGAAGGCTTGATTAGTTTTTTATGCTTCATTCTAAAAGTAAGACGAAGTTATAGTTCTTAAATTTTCCCTACAGTAAAAATAAATATGTTTTTAAGATGATAATTAGATATTAAAAAAATCTGAGTTCATTTTTTTCCATTGATACTTATCTTAAATGAGACTTCTCCCCGGTCTATCGACGTGGGATAAATCTGTCTTCACTGGTTAAAAATAATTTATGTTTGTTAGTTGTGCATTTTCTAAAATTTTATCTGTCTATGTCTCTTGTCATAGACCTCACCTAAAAATATCAGACATCTACTCGGTGATTCATCAAGAGGACAGATGTGCCGAAAAGTAAACTAGTATAACTACAGAATTAATCTATGGTTTACCGGGCAAGAAAGTTTAAATTAAGAAAATATATATTCTATTTCATAAATGAATTAATTCTAAATACCGTAAATTTTTTTATCAACTTTGACGTTCAAAAAAATTAGACCTTACAAAACCACGTGGAGTATTCTATGCATTTTTGATGAAATCTCGTAAAGCCACGGCTGGTTATTTTTTCAACAGGGCTATATTCGTTAAAACTACCAACACTTGAAAGCTACAATCATTTTTCTTTTGATGTTCAGTAGTTAAAAACATATTTTGTGCAGTATTCATGCGCAATGAGCCCCATAACCTCCTACACCTATTAGATTATGGCCGACAAAAACTGTTTAAAAAATAAATTTTCTGATATTCACATACCTTCTAAACACTATTTTAATGTCAGTGAAGGATTTAAATAATACCTGAAGCAAATTATACCAATCTTCTCTAAGATTTTCGGTAATGCTCGTGATAATTTATTACCCGTGGTTGGTGATTTTAAATTGAGACCTATTGCAGATTTTTATTGTTGAGCAATTTTTAACTTGAATTTATATTGATACAGCATACTGTTTAGCTTGTAGGCATATCAACGTTTATCTTCTTTCCCCTGAATTTCTTTGGTGAATATTGCAGTAAGTGTAAAATATAAGATTGATACGACTTTGATAAAGGTTACCATGAAAGAAAATTAGAAAAATAATCTTATCCAACAAGTGATGATTTTTTTCGGTTAAAATATGAGTATGAGGTTTGTTTGTTTCAATCAAGCATGACATAATGTTCAACAATTTATAAATAAATACAACTTTGGTCATGAACCGAGGATGTTTTGATATTATGTTGAATCAAACTCTGGTCATATTGAAATTCTGATCATTCAAAGCCATCTGTTCGGCTACTGGATATACATTTGTAGATTGATACGCGGCTTGAACAAGACATACCATAAATTAAGATTTTCAGGCCCCGAGAATTTACGAAGTTTTATCATGTGAACGAGCTCAAAATTAAGGTGTTTATTCTGAACACTTTCACAAAATTGTCTCGTAATTTAAATGTTTCTTAATTGCTATACCGAATTTTTGAACAATCACTTAACCTAAACTTGTCATGAATATTCAATCCGTTATATCTTGATTATATGCAAAAATGAAAAATTCTTCAAGAAAATCCTAGTTTCATAAAACTAAGAATTAAGTCATTTTAGCTGTACTTGTTGTTATTTCTAAGGTCGTTTCAAATGAGAAAATAGTCATATTACGTTTAGCCAACACTTTAGGCAGAAAAATAACTATTCTCTTATGTTAGTCTCCATAAAATTGATAACTCACTTCAAACCATGGTACATAGTTGACTAAATCTCCACTATAAAGTTTTTCCCCAATTTTGTGATATTATGAATATTCATTTTTCTATCTTTGAATTTTCTTTGTTAATTCTCGTTTTTAAGACCTTAAGTTTGACAATCAGACAATCTCAAAAATCATATCAATATGTATACCGTGAACCACAGGGGAGGTGATTTTGATATCGATTCCCAATAACCTCGTGTCGCAGAGGTAAGTTTTAGCTAATGGGCCGAGGGGAGGGGGAGAGTTTCACACTTACTGATACAAGATGTGTTCCAAGGGACTGGTGTGTTGAATTGCAAAACCTAGTAAGCAGAAGTTAACCAAAAACGAGAATTAACGAAAAATCCTTCGGAAGATGTCCAGATAGGTTTGACTTATCTCTGCTCTATAAAAAAATGTTGGTTCCAAAAACAAAAATATTATATTTTTCACTCCTGAGAAGTGATTAAACTTTATGAAAAAGTGGTAGAGTTTATATTTATTCAAATCATATTTTAATCTTTTGCAAAGACTTACTAATTAAATATTGTTTGCAATCTGATTATAATAAAAAATGTTTGCCCAGTATAACAATAAGCCTAGCATGGTTTTGAGTCCATAAACTGATATATTATCTTAACATACATGTAAGAACACAAATGGCGTGATTAAAATCATCTTATTTAATTTACAAGGGATATGTGATCATATGTTTTAACATCTGTGAACAAAACCGCCTATCGAACGATGAATTTATAAAAATAAATAAAATTTAATTTGAAATAACGGTTATATTTATTTTTCTTTAATTTTACCAAATTTTATGATGAATAAGATTGACAAAAATATTTAATTCTACCAATGTGACGAAATCTAAAACATTTTCGAAAATTTCTAAAAATTCTCTTTATGTTAAAATTAAATTGTGGAACCTAGGTTAACCTTAAGGCTTTATTTCTACATTTTCAAACGAGAAAAATAGTAATCAATTTAAACAGGTTTGTTCATGCGTATTTTGCATGCTGACTTTCACAACATTACCCTCACATCTCAAATCTGAGGTATTTTAACTAGGATGGCGGGAATCGACTGCTTCATTGATTTTGTTTCCTTACGAGATATAATCGCTTTATATAGTTTCAAATATCTAAAGTACTCAATTATCGAGGTAGAATTTATGTTCCTTCCTGTTTTTGTATTTTAACTTTTACATTGCTCTCATTCGAGTAGCTAGAATAAGTATAAAGTCGGCATGCGCATTTTGCAAAAATAAATTTTCTTTACTCACTACACGTCGTATAAAATATGTCACGGCTAAATTTTATTTTTACAATTTTTCAAAAAATATCATTTTTATTATCACAAAATCGAAGTGATACAAATTAAAATATTTCAACTTTCGAAAAATAAGAAAAGATTAAAATAGATTTGTGCTGATGTTTAAATGGGAGATTTCGCCTTATATGTTATAAGATTATAGAGGAGTTTGTTCGATCACATCAATATTTAAAAGTAAATATGTTTTATTTGATGAATGTATGAGGCATTTTCACATTTCCATCACGAAGTTATTTTATACTCGTGGTCTAATTTTTTGATTTTTCATGCATGTTTCTCTTTGATTTTTTAGACGGGACAAGCCTGAGGAAAAAATCTACCCAATTTACCTGTCAAAGAATAATTTAAATTTTTAAAATGATCAAATTTATCATGAAAAAGTGTAAGTTTTTTCATTCAAATTCAAAAACGGTTTTATAATATGTGAATCTCTATTTTAGTATTTAGTTTTGACAGAATAGGTTAAATCTGATACGCTTCCAAGAGACGACAAATGGCCAACCGACCTGAATCAATTCGTAGGCGACTTTAACAGACGTAGCGACTGATGCTAAGAATTATCCGATGGAAGGCCAAGACTGAGCCTGTGAAAGACACACGCCTATTTTATGTGCGAGCGAAGTAACATTTTTTGTAACAATCTGGCAAAAAGGTGACAAAGTCGGTGAGATAATATGTAATTTATTAAATGGAGTTAGTATGGATTTTGTAAAATTTTACATGATGTAGAATAACATTCCACTGCATGATCTAGCTCTTGTTGTACAGGAAATAGTTCTTAACCAAGAGGAAAAGCTCATTAAGTTTCATCTTGCCAAAAAAGATTCAAATGAATGTATGTTTGAGAAATTAGAGATGGCATTCTCAAAGAGATCAGGAAAGCAGTCAAAGCTATGAACAAAAGAAAGCGTCACATATTTGAAATTCTTTCAGAGCACCTGGTAACTCTATCGTTGGAAGTGTCACGAACACAAATGAACGTTCGCGCCATTTACTTTGTCTTGTTTTCAAATTTGATTGCCGTTTCCCAACATTCTCGACCACATCCGCACTATCTTACGAGGAAAGTAATAAACCAGTACTTGACGAGGTACAAGTCTATGAACATAGTTTTTAACTGTCATGTATGAAACTGGAATCAAGTTTATGCTCGATCGATCAATTGAAGGCGAAGATCCCCTTGAAGATCCAACAAAAACCTAAGTGCTATATCGAGCTGAGATTAGTGTTTGTTTATAATCCGAAAATATCACATTATTTATCTTAAAAACCATTATATTATAAATATTGTTTTGACACAAATTTGCCGAATTATAACAATTCAATTGAACTATCATGATTAGTTGCATTTTAAATTCAGATATAACGTATAAATTTTATTAAAGTCTGTTGGTGGCTTTCATTGCATCATCTTTGACATATGCTTGAATTATCATAAATAAAACATGAAAACAACCAAGGTTTATAATTTCCTACCTATAAAATTTAAATTAAATCAAAATCCCAAAAACGCTATTATCGAGGGTTGATAATACGATTTATCGTGGTAAAATAAGGTCAACATTTTTAGCATTGCATTAAATATAGTTTTCATTCAAATTGCCTTTGATAAAAAAAGCAAAAATCGGCATCCGTGTTAAAGTTATGAATTTTTGCAAGATAACTATGATCAAAAGAACACAAATAAATATTAAACAAGATTCAGAAATCAATTATATTCAACACATTTTGAGTCATGCAAATATTTTCAGCATTCTAACCAGTGGAATTCTTTATTATAAGATTAAAATCAGGTGAAAAGTAGATAAGGTTTACATTTTGAACTTTGAAGACCCGAAAAAGATGGCATTTTAATTCCGAATGAAGAAATGCATGCAAGATAACTCCGCAATAATGGGTAGATGACGTATGAGAGTTTCGGTGAGCGCAAATCTCACAGTGACCGATATTGGAAGAATCTAGACCACTGTGCAGATGTGATAAAGAACACCTGAGGAAATATTTCTGTTTGAGAATATTTAGTTGTAAATAATCTTAAAAATGAATTCTCTGCTTCGATTTATCCGTGTCTTTCAAAAGAGTAAATCATTCTAAATCCACGATAATGACTAAGACTTATCTTGATAAAATTATTTAAATAGTTAAATTTGGATGAAAGTACACCTCGTTAAAATTATGATCTCTCAGGAATCTAGCGATTTCTAAGATCTAAATCTCAAAAGGTTGATCCACGAAAAGTGTGTTCTTCTAGTTTATTCAAAAGATACCGATCTAAAAAATTTCTAACATTTCAATGTGGTGAAAAAATAAGAGATGGTAGCTTTTATTATTGTTCTTTTCTATTTTCTTCAGTTTATGATAAAATAGACAACTTCATGTTCATATTTGAATTGGAAGTCAGAAGCCATTAAATTATATTCAAAGAGTAAAATAACATTCTAAGCCATGAGTGAATTTATAATTTCCTTTCTCAACAAAAATATTCTCATCAATTCGATAAATAACTAGATTAATTTTGAATCGTAAAATTCGATTTAAATTACAGATGTAATTTATTTATCAGAAAATAACAATTGGAAAAACGTTTAAAATTGAAATAATATTTATAAAGAAATTCTTCAAATCTTATAGTTTAAAGTCAGTTGGATTGTAAACTAGAAAAAGGGAATTTTTGATCAACTTCTGAGTCGAACAATACGATTAATTATCATGGTTACAGATTTATCATAACACGTATTCTTAGAGAGCATATCTTTGCAAAGTTTAATATTATGCCAAAAATATATCTTTCTTAATTTTAAAGAAAGGTAGAGTCGATTTTTTAACGAATATATGAAGCCTTTACCCATCCTTACTATGTTTTGTCTTCCACAAGTGTAATATCATAGCTAGACATTTTCATTATTGCTTTCGATGTTGACGAGTGATTTAACTTTTTATTCTATTTTCAACTTGTTATTTATTTTTGTTTTTACAGTATAAAGTGGTGATTTATTAAAATCTCATGAAATATTTAATAACATTCAAAAAACATTTATGATAATTCATTTATAGAAGGGACGATATAGATTTTGTGCCATTAAACCTTATGTTTTGTACTAATAATCTGTAAAATGGTCTCGGATCTAAATTTTTTTTGAGTATGAGAAAGACTTTTTATTCATAATACGAACATATAATCAAGAAAATTTTACATGGGTACAAAATGGTGTTTTTTCTCAGCTTTAAAGTGGAAAAAGAATGTTGGAAAATATCTTGGCTTAAATAAAGGATAAATTTTACGTAAAATAACTGTCTGTGCCCTTTTCAGAGTAAAAATTTAAAAATAAAAGATTTGAAAAAATTTCGATGACACGTGTCCACACGATATTAACTATGGTTGCTCGTTAACTCCTTTTAATTCTTCTTGGAATTTACATTTTTTTCAGATTTATAAGTTTTTGTAGAAAATAAAAGAGTGAAAAATAAATACGTTTTGAGAGGAAATACAAAAACAACAACATCTAAGTGATCATGCGAAAAGCGCGCCCACTATTTATCACTCCTTGAATTATTTTAAACTGAAGCATAGATTTTCAAAGACGCGTTTAAGTGATTCATGTGAAAAATAAAAGCAAAAGTTTATAATTAACCTCGAATCAATTCAAAAATGTTTAAGAATATTCTTTAGATATCGGTATAACAAAAGGTATATCAGCATCAAAACCTTCGAATTTCGATGAAGCAAAAATAATTTTTCAAAATTAGATATAAAGAACCAAGAAGTGATAGCTGATCACACAAATCTTAGTTATATTTTAAGTTAAAACGATAGAAGATTGATGAAATTTAATAAATCATGTACTGCCAAGTTCAGGATTGCGCACAGCGGGTTTTGTTAAAATCTTTATTCTTTTGCAAAATAACAGAACACAAGAGAATTTAATGGTTTATAAATATTATTAAATCTTTCATAACTCAAAATAAATTTACAGACGTTGTCGTGGAACGAAAATGAAGATGAGAAAAAAATTCAAGGAATAGCTGCATTTTAAGTCAAAGTTAATTTAAATATCAAAAAACCAAGTTTGTTCTTTTTAATCCATAAATTTCAAAAAAAGCTTAATAATCTCGAGCGCACGAGGCGTAGTTTTTTTAGGTGTGCATCTACCTTTTGAAATATTTTAAAGGTTTGATATTCTCATTTTTCACAGTCACATATAATTAGTGATAAAGTTACGAAGCGTTCTCTGAACTAGTAACAGTCGAGTGACTTTCATTCCGTGGTGTAGAGGCAAAATATTTAGTAATTTAAGGAAATTGTTTTGAGTTACTTATCTTTTTTACACCTAACCGAAATCATCAAGAGCTATCTCAAATTGGCGCTCATTATTTTGTGTTCATTCATTTAAATATAAACGACATCTTTATGAAGGATGAGAACCCAATTGAGAAAAATGAATGGGGTTAAATGGTAAACAATCTTATCTTAGTGGTTGTTTCATTAAGATTTCGACTTCCGTTAACCTATTATAAATTTAGCCGCCAAATGAACACAAATAAAATTGATGTCATATTTAAACCAATTGTTGATAAAAAACAGGAAATGATTCCGGGTATTTTCAGAAATAATAAAAATCAAAATGATAGAAAATGGTGTCAAATTTAAAGCTAACATGTAATTTTAACTGACCATCTTAATTCATAAAAGTCATTCAAGAAAAATATTATTTTTAAAAGATACATTATTCAAGTTACAGCAATAAACATCTCAAGAAGATGGATTTTACTGACGTCATAAAGCAAAAAATTATTTTTCACAATGGATAAATAAGATAAAGAATCAAAAATAAACGTGAAGTTATGAATCATGATGTAGAATTCATTTTTAATCGGCATCATGAAAATAGAATTTGAAAATTATCAACTCGAGTTTGGTTAAACAATAACGAGGAAACCATCTTAAAGGTATTTATTTTAATTTTTAAAAATGGGAACTTAAAGTGGAAGTAATACTCGCTTTGAATCTAGATCCATTGATGAACTACGGTTCCGAGATTTTGAAACAGTAAAAATTGGAAGCTTACCTGTATTACAGAATAAATCAAAAGAATTTATTTGAAGTAGGTTTTGTTTATCCACACGATACCTCTCTTATACATAAAATAGTTCGGTGAACCAATAGCTCAGAGGCAAGGTTGCCCTTATGGACAAGGAGAGGGTGAGGGTTTTAGTGAGTGAAAGTCTCACACAACTGGAATAGTGGTGTATGCACAACTAAATGGTGCAGAAGGTACGCTGAGCGCTGAAAGGTGTTTTACGATAGGGCGTACATTCTCGTAAACTATTCGAAAGAAGGCCTGATAGGTTTTCCTTATGTTGCTTTTCAAAAAATACCCAAAAGTATCGTGATAAACGAATTTAATTAGTGTTCGGGGAAATAAAATTAAGTTTGCGATGATATAATTAATTATAAACTGTTTAAAATTCCTTTCCTTACTTTGATAAAAAAAGCTAGCCATAATATTGGCGTTTCAGTATTTTGTGAGTTCGCTTGATCTTCACACTCTGTGCTCTAATTTTGAGGTTTAAATTTTAATCCTAGCGTGAGTATTCATTTTTTATTACATCTTTAAAGAGGCTGAGGCAGCAAAAGATTTCAAGCAAATTCTGAGACGAGGATAAAAGACATCAAATTAGTTTACAAAGAACAGATATGACAACTTTGTTTTTAAACCATGAAGTATTTCATGAAATAACAGTGAAGTTATTCCATTCACCATGTTATGTTTGAAAGTTTATTTTCAACAGTTATTTCAATAAATCTTCTTTAAATTAAAATATCATTGACAAAATTACTTGTCATCTTCAGAAGGGGAAATAATTGTTTTTCATCGAAAATGCAGTTCTTGTAATTACATGGCTCAAAATTTAAAAATGAATGCTCGGCGGAAGAATACTGCCATCTGTACACCATTAAAATGACGACTGTGATCCGGCATAAGATTTTAGAAGGCTAAATGGTAAGGGCCTAAATAATAACCGCCAAACGCCGAAAGTTCATATTTTGGGATGATGGAAGCCCACCAAAGCAAGTTTGAGTATCTCGGGTAACAAAACCGTAAGAATAAAACATATAGAGGAAAGATATATCACAAGTGCTCTAAGTATGGCTGAGGAGTTAACCGTACACGATGGTCCATACACTATAAAGGGATCACATATACGTCTCAGAATGGCAAAGGAATCAAACCAAGTTGTTTCAAACGAAAAAACACAAGATCAATTTATTCACGAATATATAAATTCAAAATCGGCAGAGTTAAAATATTCTCAACATCAAATATACAACGGTATGCTTTCAGAGTTAATAACGACAGAAATTTTCAGTTTTAAGTTCCTTCGATAAAGGGGGTGTATGCTCAAGTTAGAGATCAAAGAGCCAAAATGTTAAATAGTTACATTATTCTGCAACTCGTCAACCGCTTATAAATTTATCAAAAGGAAATCTCTTTTTGACGCTACTGGTATGGTGAAATTCATGGTGACCATCATAAATTTATGATATGGGATACAAACGAATACCTCTCTTTATTAAGTTATAACGGTCCAATTTTCATTGATTTACCTTTCGTTCCTTCCAATCGCCGTTTGTTCAATGTCTCATTGCAATGGCCGTAGACGTATGTTCAGAATTATACATCTCGTGTGCATATTGCTTGAGGAGTGGTAAAAAGGAATACCTTCGGTGCAATGTTTAACATGAAACAGTTATATTATAAGAGTATTCTCGGATGTCTAATATAACAACCTATGGTTTCGAATTAGGGCATATATCTGTGATCAATCACGAATTTCCCGAATGTTATCTGTACGTTCGCTACTTTAATTTAAATCGAGACATTTTCAGTAAATGCACAAATATCAAGTTAAAGAAGAAAATTGATTGACTATTTTATCAAAGGAGCTTCCAACGGTTGTCGATTTCAGATATACCGCAGGTTATATTATTAACAGAATCAAAACTGACTGTCGATGGATGAATCCTCAAATGCTTTTTGTTCATAGTTGGAAAGAACTTGGACGTCGCGTTATAGTGGTAATTTGTTGAATCTCTCAATCAAAAAACATTTAAATATACAAGGAAGATCAAATAACACGTTGGAAAGTTATGATAGGCGCCTAGGAGACTTTTTCATGAATGCCCAACCAAACATCTGCCCACTCATTTCAGTTATTAAATCTAAATTTGTATTTTTCTGACCGATACAGAGATTCTTCAAAATTCCACCGGAACTCGATAAAGGGAAGTTACCGAAGTTGCAAATTTCAACACGATTATATTTTACACGTGGAAGCACGAAACAACTAAATTAATATAAATATTTTTATTATTTTTCACTGCAAAATACTTGTTCGGTGTCTTTCGAAACTTATTTTAATCTCCAAAATGGTAAATAATAAAAAGAGGATATTGTCTCAACTGTTAACACGTGAATTGTTGAAAAAATAAGACTTCCGTTTTTTAGTGCGCACACGCGCTGAAATTATTTACTTTATTATGTTAATACTTTCGATCAGTTAAGTTAGTTAA
>JALDNG010000477.1:0-191138 GCA_024349245.1 Neodontobutis hainanensis | reverse complement strand
CATGCATGTAATTTTTAACAATATTAACCAACACATTATAGTTGTATGAGAATGAATTTAAATAATATAAGACTTTGAATTACTTCAAGCCCAACTCGCTTGTTTAACACAAGCAACATAGATTTATCAAAATAAGGAATTCGAGAATTTTAAATCTCAATGGCGTTGGGAATCGAACCCGAAAAAATGCCAGGCCCATATAACAACTTAAAACGATGAAAATTTGGGCAACAGTGATCCTATAGTCAATATTGAAGGCAAAAAGGAGAAAATTCTATCGCAAACAACTGGGACTAAAATAAAGGGAAAATTAACTGTTTTCAAAACATTAACTGTGGTTCTAGGCTTTGTAAATACACACCTTGAATCAAGGGTACTATTGTCCACGCCAAAGAAAATTTCTCTCAAGTGGACATAACACCGAAACGTCAAATCTTTTAGCTGAGTTATCAGAATTTCTTCTAGAGCCTCAAAAAACATTAAATTCAAAACTTTAGAAGGATTTCAGAAAATGATTTGATTGGTTGGTTATGACGGGCAATAACCTGCTATTGGACAGGGCTTGCCGGAGCTAAGTTATTGATATCAGAGAGACACATTAAAGGTGATACATTCGATATTTTTTAAATTAAACAGTATTAATTTAAAATTTTTACATTGCACAAATCATGTGGCCATTTGCCTCTGTACAAAATAGACACGAGCAGTGCAGATTCAATCATGGATACAGAAGAGAGAATATTACTTCTCGACCCATCAGAGAGACAACTTTTTGATTTTGAGCTGGTTATATAAAGTGAATTCAGAATAGAATGATCATACGTCGCTTTTCTGTATGTTATTTTCATACCGCTTATGTTTCATAAGAAATTGAATGATATCGGCATGAAAATGGACTTATAAAATAACGACGGCAGAGAAATTGCGAATCGAAACTCCCCTGCTTTAGCTATGATTCCTTCATTAGATTTTATAGATGCTTTTCTTACATAAGGGGACAACATGCCTGATCATGAGAAGATGCCATAGTTTCTTTCTTATTTTGAAGATTCATAAATTCTCAGTAGACGAATGTACATGTACAGAGCATAGTGAAAATTAAAGTCTTGTAATCTTTCCGATCGTGGGATTAAATAATCTTCAAAAGAATCTGAAAGAGTAGAAAGAACTAGAAACTCTCTCGAAGGCTTGCATAACAAACTGCCGACATTATTTAACGTCACTTTTCCACAAATGCTCTTTTACAAATGGACACTAAAAATGTATCACGATAAAAAGAGCAGCATTTTAACAAAATATTTATGGAAAACAACTATCTATGCTAAAGCGTTAAGAGGTACTGAATCTAAGTGTTATGAATCAAGTCTCTCGATACTCCTCCAAAGAAATTGAATTTTAACTATCTGTGTTGCGCTTTTTGTACGAAGTCGATGTAGTTATCACATTTTTTCTTACTCCTCTGTTATATATTCTAAAAATTTTTGTTTTCCAATTTTTTTTATAGTTTAACAATAATTCTATTATTCAGCTAATATATGATAAAATGTAAATGTAATTAAGGTTCTGTACTCCTTAAAATATCTAATTGTCGGTTTCAACAAAAATATTTCAATAATAAACCTGGAAATATTTTATAATTCGTTTTGACTGTTAAATATCAAATAACACAGAAAAAAATTAACATAAGAAAACGATATTTTATAAAACTGAAAAAATTGATTTGAATTCAGCCTTTTACTTGTATTTTTCAATCTTCAACTTAGTTTGAGAATTTATTTCGGTATTATTCATTCATTATAGTTCCATAATTTCATAGAATTTTTTTATAACTTATTTTCGCCATACAGAAAACCCTTATAATACCTTGGAGTATATAAAAATGTTTACATGGTGAAATAAGTAAGAAAGCCATTAAAAATGAAGATTTAATCAATTGATATAAATTTTTATGAATGATATAATCTTATATTGGTGTAAAATAAATTCAAAAGTGGTTGAATTGATTTTATTTTCTAAAATATTAAAGGTAAATAATTTTTTAATTAAATAAAAAATAAAGTTTATTTATCGTAAAATATTTTGATACATTAAAATAATTGGAAATATATTTACATAATTGATGGTTTGCATTTACTATTTGGGTACATGACCAAGAAAAATTCAAATTTTCAGCATGTTGGTCATGAATATAAAAAATAAACACTTTCATATCTTATATTATTTTAAAAATATATATTTAAAAGGAGAAATATAAGAGTTAATTTCTGTGATAGTAGAAAACTACATAGTTGATGTAAACTATTGTTGAACAATTTGAATGAGAGGGTTTTGATGGTTGTGATATTCTGAGATAATCCAAAAGGGTTTGTTAAAAAATACATAAAAATCTTAAAATAATAAACTGAAACCATATGTGCATAATAATTCTAAAAACTCTAACATTTAATACTTTCGATTTGAATATTATTTAAATATTAAAATATAAAAATCAGAATACCTTTATCTGTGAATATATTTTAAAGTAAATTAAACCCAATTTAATATATATAAAAATTTTAAATTTTTCTGATATCAATTGATTATAGGTGGGTTTATATTTGAAAAGAATAAAATATCATTGACGTTTTATGGCTTCAATCCTTAAATGTCATCACATACATAAATCCAAATTATTTTAGCCGTTATGATTTAACAAATTTCATTGATAAATTGATAACTATTTTTTGAAAAACAAATTTATGAAAAATATAGTTTTTCAAATATATTTTAAGAAATCAATATTTACTGTTTCTACAATTTCAAAAAATGGCAAATATATGAAACGTTTCTTTTCATATATAATTTTAAAAATCATTGAAAACGATATGTTCGGAGACGCTTGTTTTTCAATCACTTCAATGTTTTTTTTAACATTCTGGTTTTTGAATTTTCATCGTATTCTGCTATATTAAATTTCAAACATCCTTTTTCGTTTTCAAAAACTTGTCCCTTAAAATAAAACCTTATAAAATATTGGTCAGTGATTTATGATTGGAAAAATCAATTAAAATATTTTATTCACACCATTTTTACTTTTACACGCCAACTAAGTGATGACTAAATCTTTCTTAACATAATCATCAAAATGTCAGTTATAATCATGAACAAACGATGATAAAATACCATATTTTTACATTTTCTCGAAAATTTTAAAATAATACCCATTTTTATTTAAAATGTTACTCTGAAGGTAATAAATGTATTGATGTTTTTAAGAGAAGTAAAAGGTTAAAAAATCAAAAATTCTCGTTTCTAAAATTATATTTAAAGGAGAAGTTTTAACGATATCAAATAAAATTTTTATCGCGAGTGTTAAATCCTACCAATTAAAATATTTTAAAAAAGAAAAACCTCTTTTAGAAATCACTTAAAAACAGAATATTCCACGATGCACAAAGTAGTTTAAAACGACAGTTTCAATTTAGATGACACCATAAAGAGAGATAAGATTTCAGAATCTGCTATATTTTAAGTTATATGGATGCGAACTTTTTCTTCAATAAAAATATCAAAAATCCTGGTTTAATTATTTTATTGAATTATCTACTCTCATATTTTTGAGTTTTTATTTCATGTCATTTTGATTTTTTCACCTTATGTAAATTTAAGGTTGGTAAAATTTGAACCACAAACTCCAAGATGTTTTAATTCATCGCAGGAAGGTTAATATTTTTTAATCAATTTGTAAAATTTGATTTATTGATATATTACTTGACATATTTGTAAAATTCTTCAGATATAGCGACTAAACAAAGGGTCCTTTCAAATCTAATCAACGGCTGCAATTTTGATTTAAATTAATAACACTACTTAAAGAAAATATTTAAATATCTGTAATAAAATTTAGAATTTAAGCTTTACAGATAATAAATGATGAACTCAATTTTAATTTAATATTCTATGTATTTATTTCCTCCCCAATATATCAATAAACATTTTTTAAAACATATAAACTCATAAATTTCTCTTACTTTGATGTGATCAAGATAGATTTTCACTTTGATGAATTCTAAATTTCATTATCAGTAATTTTATAAATTATAATTTTGAACGAGTCATTAGTATTTTATATGCATATATTTTAACTCTTATTGAGATGGTTGAATAAAAATCAGAAAAAATATCAGGGTGGTTAAAGTTTGCATATTATGACTATATAATATAATACGACAAGAATGGACGTAATTAGGATTATTCAACAGGCAAGATTGAAAAACGTTTGATGTTTTCATAAAAATAAAATATAAGAATTTCATTTTCATAACCTCAAGAGAAAAATCACAAGATTCACCGCGTTTTGAGTTATGTTATTTTTAAAATATTTGAGTTTAAAATATAATTATTAAAGAAGTTATTTTTTCCATACATGCTTGGAAAATATTTTTAATTTAAATATTTTTACTTTGAACAAAATGTTTTTATTTTGGTGTGTTCTTGCTAAATTATAGAAAATTTGGCAAAAATGCTTAAACCTAAAGTTATAACTTCTAATTGGCAGTGGGTTTTCCCTAATAAACTTCAATTAACGTTTTTCGAAATAATGATCTTCTTTACTGATTAAAGGCATGGTTTATACGGTGCTCGCAGGAACTTATGTTTTAACAAGCGAGGCCTTTGTTGATTCTTGTTAAAATATTTTGATTGGTCTTTGAATTTTCACAATTTCTTTAAGGGAACTTATTTAACATGTTTTGTAAAATAAATCTAGAACTTTTACTTAATTAACTAGGATCTGGATTAATCGAGCACTTATGGGAAGTTCTATTTATACTATTATGGTCAAAAGTTCGTCAATTGCTAAAATAATTGTAATGATTGAATTAATGTCAATTAATAACACGTTCTAAAAACAAAAATGAGACAAATGGTATTTATTTATCATCAAAATTATCAATCAATTTAAATTAGAGCGGCTTCCACAATCCACTGTGATGTATGATCCCTGAAGAAAACTCTGTCACAGAATGCATTTCATTTATAACTCTTAAAATTTAAAACCAATTTTTTCAGTCATACGAAAATAGATAAAAAGAATATTATTATTTGATCCATAATCATATGTTATTTATTCTCATGCATGGGGTGAGTTGAGTAGAGGATCCAGGGAAGTCCCATAAAAATGCAATTCGCATAAAAACAACTAAGTGTCAAAAGTTGAATAATTTTCTGTAAATGTATTAAAATGATGTCCTCGCAAAAATAAACCTTCAAAATGTAGTCTTATAATCCTACCCCCCTTATCTTGAGAGTTGATTCAATCCGAAATCATAAAATTTTTTTAATTACTGTTGACAGTTATTATTTTTCTTTTTGTGTCAAATAAATTTTTATTCGAAAGTCGAACGTATGTTAATATTTACTCTTTCCTCCAGTTCAAAAATTAATTTATAGAAGATATAAAAGGGTATAAACGTTTTTCTGGCATTTATATTGGAGAAATTAGATGGGGAAATTTGTAAAAGTGATTACATAACCAAATTTATAATGTAATTTCTTAAAATCGTTGAAAGAATTACCCGTATGGATTCTAAAAACAGAGAATATTTTGATAAAAGAGTAATATACTTCAACTTACTTCAGACAGGATTAATTATTTTTGACTTGAAAGCAAAGTTTATGTGAGAAGCCTGTCATAAATGGTATTATTTTCAGTGCAACATGGACTTTTAGCTGTTCAAGTAAACACAAATCGTAGATTTAAACAAAAACCATACATTAATTTGTTAAAATTTACCATTAAATCGTAGCCAAAATGGAAAAATATCTTTAGCAGTGATTTTTGACTTTATTTTATACTAAATTTAATTTTGTAACATAAACCTTTTCTTTGTTCAGAAATACTAAAAAATTTACACACCCATGTTATAGTTATATTTTGGACTACCTTAATATCAAATCTTAAGGATATAAAATTTTTTAAATTTTCGGGCAGTCTTAATAATCTGCCAAAATGGAAATACACTTGAAAAAAACTCAAAAATATCTTACATAAGCCATACCTTATTCATACGCAGAGAAAAGAAGCCCTGATATGCTTACCTTATCCATACTCAATGGAAATAATTCAAATTTAGATATGTTAAAAAATAATTTTTTGATATTAATAAAACAGAAGATATTGAGAATCAGTGATAAGTCTTAAAAATAAATATGTACCAATTAGTTCATTCCAAGTCAGATAAACATCTCAATATTTTTACGTTTAAGTAATAATATGTGTTTTCTCACTTTCAAATTCTCCGTTTGTTTGTAAAAAAACTTAAACGATAAAAAAATTTCAAAACATGATAATTCATCTGTAAAACCCGAAATTTTATAAATTTTTGAAAAATGTGTGAATCATGTCTAGTTTAAAAAATAATAGATATTAGTACAAAATTAGCTTATCATCAAAAGAAAGAGAATTTAGAAAAGACTAGACTCATTTCTAAAATAAAAAATTCTCTTATTTAATATTTAGGTATTTTTACAGTATCTGACTGGTTTTTATTTGTTAGATATCGTATAAACCATGTAAATCTCACCATTTTTTGATTGAAAATTTTTTGAATTTTCCAATAAATAATTTAATATTTAGAACCGAATAAATGGTTTTCAAAGATATTCTATAAATATGAATTTTATAAGAAAAAACCATAATTTTTAATTTTAGATTTTTTTAAATCAAAAACTTTACTCCATTTAATATTTTTAACTGTAAAATTGAGATTAATTTTTTAAATTATCTTTGAAATATTAAATAACTTAACAGATTGTTTAAAATTGATCAATCGAATATTTAAATGATAAACGAAAATCATTAAAAGTATTTATATGTCAAATTTCAATATATTAATTTTGCCTTTCAACTTTTTGAAAATAATCGGAAATACTCGTTGATAAATGTTAGCATGAGATTTTTTATTCTTTTATAAATCGATAATTTTCTTTTCACAGTGAGTAATTTTATTAAAAGCTACCTTATTTAAAAAAAATTCCAAAAAAGCATAAAAGTAAATTTGATGTTTACAAAAATTCAAATTAAAAAAAAAATTTATGAATGAAACAGAAACCTGTTTTTATTTTAAAAAGGACTTAATTCGCTTTAAATCATCTTATTAGTGGCAGTCAATTATCTCATTCTATTTCAATGTTTATTTTCTAATTAAATATCTTAACAGTCAAAAATCGAAATATCTTTTGATTCATCACTTTTTCACGTCTGACCATAAATTTTTTAAGACAAAAAACCGTATTTAATTTTAATTAACAGAAAATGCGTTTTTATCCGAGAATAAAAACAAATAACCCAGAAGTTTAACAAGATAATTTGAAGAAAAAATTATGTGAAATTGTTTAAAAACATCAGTTTGATAACATGTCAGGATGCCTGCCTTTTATAAGTTGTTCATTTGTAGAAACACTTTGCTTTTGTGTTGTTAAGTAGATTTAGGTTGTTAGAATATTAATAAAAGGTATTAAAACAGAGGTGTTTTATGCAATCGGCGAATTTAAGTTTAAGAGATTCCAGAAAACCTCTAAAAATTCATTGAACGAATTCACAGTGTACTTAAGTACATACCCTTTGACTTTCGAACATCAGTCATACATATCCTATTAATGTAAAAATATCACAAAAATAGTCAGAATTGATGGTTTTAAATATAAATCTTCTGCTTTCAATAATAAATGATCATAATCTTGTCGTGAAGAACAGAGTTTAGTGAATTACAAGAAGTTTACACATTGAAGGAGAACTAGAAATTATGGAAAAGATTATATCTCAAATTGTCTTTTATTTTGGTTGTTTTAATATTTCGAAAGACGAATATCTTCGCTTAAAGGTATTCTATTTGCAATGTTCCTGAATATAATAGGAGCACTTTGTAACGCTTAGATAAATTAGTGAGAACATACTGTCGGATATATATCAATTTTACTGATAAAGTTATCTTTCCCCGCGCCGCGGTTTCCAGGTGTAGCACCGCATAATAAAATTATTTCAACCAAAAGAAATATCTTGGTTGAATTTTTTGTAATTTATGAGGTATCGAAAATTCGAAAGGTTTAAGCATAAATGAAACTTCTTAATGATAAGAATCATGTTAAAAATCCTAGTTTATTCAACATTTACTGAATGTTTAAATATCCAACGATAGAAAATATATTCTAACATATATTCACCAGAAATATGGCCAAAAATGGCTTATTTAAATCATCGTGTTCCATTGGAAAGCCATAATACATAAAATACTCAACATATTTAAATAAAAATTTAAATATAATTAAGCCATCAAAGGATATCTTGCTATTTTCAGAAAATGATACACATTATTATAAATAATTCTCATGTATTGGTATTTCTTTATAAGATATAACACGTTCGAAACGAATATCTGAACCTATGAAGATAAATATGGAATGCCGGTTCACTTCATAACTCTTTCGTAAAGTTAAACTATTCATTTTCAAACTTATTTGATTTCGTGACTTTAACCTTAATGATCATTTTTAATTGTTGGTAAAAAATATAAAAATAAACGTTATTTGAATCGATAAAATATCATTTTTTACTGTAAAATGACATTATTTATCTTTCATTAATATCTTGTTTATCTTTTAATTTTTGTTTGTATGAGGCATTCAAATAAAAATCAAGATAAAACAAGGTGTTTAAATTCTATGTGGTCTATAATTTTAGGTAAAAAAAGATCATTTTTGTGTTATGATATCAGTGACAAATAGAATTTTAATCTCTCAAATTTGAATGCATCACGATATCCAGGTTCTAATTTACTGAAGTTAAATGTATCATTTACGAACGATTAATCAAGCGATAGGTAACTATATGGGGACTAAATAACTGAATTACTCTCATTATAAAAATAAATCTTGAAAAATATTAATAATTATTGGAGAAAATAGAACCAGTTTGGTAATTTACATATCTACATGAAATTTATTAGCTACATAAAAGTGAGAATAAATAAGCAAGGTAGACAACAATTTTTTCAAGAAGTGCCAAGAGACTCCATTATACAGAAATACTGTCAGAACCTGATACCATCTTGGTACAGATTGTGGTAAACCAGACCAACACTTTTATAATGACTTTCTCTTTTGTCTGAATTTCTTTAAGGAGACCATTCATGAACGTTCATAGAATAACTATGACATTGAAAAATGGCATGTAGTGCGTAATACGAGCCCATCGACAAACTAAGTGGTTCTTTCTTTGACTTTAAATGCAGATTGAAAATTATTCCAGACTTCGGCAGGAAAGATTAAGAGATATAATGCTCGCCATATCATGCCAGACTTAAAAATAGAAGAGACGTACTTTAAAAATACGACAGAAGCTCTGTCAACTCCTCACTGTCTAGCATGTTATCAGCTTAAGAGAGAAAAAAATCAGTACCATCTGATGAATGAAACATTACTCATGAAAGTAAGCAACAAATAGTCATTTATTTGTGTTGTCATTCTTATCGTCAAAATTCATTCCCATTTAGTGTACATTTTTCACAAGCGGAAATACCAACCTATAAAAATTTAGTGTGGGGAAATTTTGTTATAAATCTACTAATTGCTCAACGTTATATATCAACCGATTCTCTCTCTAAAGAGGTAGAAGTAACAATCTTAATTTCATCCATGATTCTATAATGTTTAGTTTGTTTATTTGATTGAACTTGACAGTAAAAATGGTTGTTTTATCATATGAAAGTGTCCCAAATGTTAAAGGAAAAGTCAAAAATTATGGATTAAAACGAATTTGAGTGTTCCATTCACTTACCACAGTTTAGCTCAACTCAATCAATCAAAAAACTCTTAATTCCTCATCATAATAAGCCGATCTATCTCCTAGCCATAATCACATTCATAATATGTTAAAATTCATCTGGAATGTAGAGTGCCATATCTGTTGGAGGTCTTGGAAGTTATGCCGAAGACTCAGAATCTAATTTTTGACGCTTTCTCTGCAAGTTCTTATAAAACAGACATTTTCTTTGGTATGAACATGTGTTCGATATACTCAAGACTTACACGTACAGAGCTAATGACATCAGTTGTTATCAACGGAAACTTCAGAAAAGTAATCCTTACTTTTAACGACTGATCGATGCGTTAAAACGTTCAATTTGTTGCAATAATGATTTTGTTCAAAATAACAAATTTGAGCGAGATCATTGTTTTAATTGTCGGACTTGTTTGACATTTTCTGTTTAGGTAAGAGTTCCAACTCCATTGAATAATCTCATACATATATTCTAAATTTTTAAAAGATTCTTTTTGCTTTTATAACACAGACAGCTTGCCTTTTTATTGAATTTAAAATGTTACTTTATGCTCAAATATTGTAATATAGCTTTCACCATTTTAGTAATTTTGAAATTAATTAACCACAAAAATGAACTGTGAAAAATAAGGTTATTTCGATCCAATCATCTTAACGGGTTGTAAGCTTCAACATAAATTTTAAAGAAAACCTCACTCCACCAGCCTATCTTAAAGATGATCATCGAAATTTTCACCCCCAATTGATGATATTTATCACTCATAGTTATCGCATGATATGTTTATTTTCAACCCGTGTACGTGATAACATGGGATGATTAATTTATAGTGATGAATTATTGCATGAGTAGTGTCACCGAACCTAAATCTATACTAATTGAAAATTTAATTTATTTTTACTTACTCGAAGGTTTATAAATAAATGGGAAAATAAAATGTTTCAATTTGATTATTTCAAAAATTCATCTTAAAACTACCAAGAAGATTTATTTATCTTGTTTCGGATCAAATTATAAATATAATTCAAATTGATTGAATGTTTGAATCTCTCTTAAAGGCTGTTTCATTTATTTTGTGAAGTAAATTATGAGGATATTTTAAATAATTTATAACTACGATTATCCTTTCTCACACTGTTTGACGTCAACCCTTGTCAATCTGAATTGATCAGATAGTGAGAAATTTCCTTAGATTAGGCGACGATGTCTAATTTGTGATTTTTCCCGGTCTTGATGTGCCAAGAACCTACGATGCTTCAAAAAGTATAAATGCCTCAAGGTTAGTTCTCTCTAAAGGGGAGAGGAGAGTGTGAAGGTTTTAGTGAGTGAAAGTCTCTCACGAACAAATTACTGGTGTATACACTACGAAAAGGTGCAGAAAGGGCATACATGTAATTTTAATTGATTCGAAAGAAGCCCTGGTAGTTTTTAAGAATCCTTGCTATTCCAAAAATGAATTAATAATTTAAATTAAGACCTCAATTGATAATATTTCTTCTAAAAAGTAAAAAAGAATTCATGCTATAACAAAAATTATGCTTTAAAAATCTCTAAATTTAACTAACAATAAAATATCTTACATATGCGAGTTTATAGGATATAAAAATATCGATTATTTCATAAATAATTTTACTTCGAGGCCTCATACCTGATGATTAACCTTTTGTTTATTCGAATATTTATGTTATACATGTTATTAAACATTATCTCATTTTAATTCACATTTTCAATGAATGAAAAAACCAATGATCAAAATAATATTTTTTTGAACGTAACAGATTCATAAATAAGATATAGAGAACTAATATATGGTTTATATTCCGAATTAAAAAAATCTAAAGCAGATTGTAAAAATATTTATCGTTACTTTGACTTTGTGTGAATTAGAAAACGAATAATTTAAAGATAAATTTCATTGAGATATATGATTAATTGTATAATTTCCCCAAAAAACAACCTCGTGCAGAAAAAAGTTATTTCATCAGATTATCATTGAAAAGGAAAGTTGATGGTTTATTTTTAATTGAAAAAACAACTTTTTGAACATGTCAATGATCTGCTTTTCATGAGGCAATTTTTTTAATTAAGATGTAATTCTGAAGAATGTATTATTAATGAGCTATCTAAACCTTACAAATTATACGTTTGTCTGTGAGACGATCTTATCTCTTCTGAAATTAAAAATTATAGCAGTTCAAACTGGGAAATTCTCTTCTATGACATGTATCTTCTTCTATAAAACGAGAAAATACTACATATGGTACAATATAGGTATCCTTTTGAATAAACCTTGTATGTATTTATAAAATCTTAAAATTTCTCTCAACTATATTCGATCATTTATTGTGTTGTTTAATTTTTTCAAATTTTCATGTTCAAAAAAATAAATTTTTTACAATCTAATTAAATTTTATATTTTTCCTTTAAATTTACTTTGAAGGTTTATTTTTCTATCCATGAAAAAATGAAAGAGTTATTTTTAATAATGGGTTATCGCATCTGTATATATGAAAAAGTTATAAATTTTATCTCTTCTTAAAACAAAAAAACATGATGATTTATCACTATATATTAAGGTTAAAACACTTCGTCTTCAAAACTACCAATCCTTCCTTATGTATGAGTTACAGAACTCAATAAACAATATATGGTGCAATGATAATCATTTAATTTTCATGTATTAAATCATAAACGTTTTATCGTAACTGATTTAAGGGTATAAATTCTTGATAATAAATGAAATGAGCAGTTTTACTCTTTTATTAACGTCATCAGTGTAAAAATATCAAAGTTTTTGAAATTTACTCTTTGCAATATCAGATGAAATTATAGCTGAAATTAACTGTTGTTATCCATAAAAGTATATCCTCAAAGACTGCTCTAATATCTTTATTTACCATTTGAAAATTCTACGATTTTCTTTACTTTTATGAAATTTCCTATATTTTTGAAGATTTCAAAAAAGATCAAGTTTTTATGTATAAAATAAGTTTAAAAGCAAATTTCTAAAAATTACTAAATTTACAGAAAATATCATCTTAAAATTTTTAATTAGTTTTCTTAAAATTTTAAAATATACCCTCTTATTTGGCATTTCTGAACAAATTCTTCATGCTTAACATTTATTTTTTGTTATCTTAATATTAATTTTAGACTAAAGGATTGACTATTATTATTCATATGATTACCATTCTAAGCCGTGAATAAATAAGTATTTTTTCGGTTGCAAAAAATTCATAAATAATTTGAGAATCGCTTCATAGGCATTTCAGATTGACACTAAATACGTTCGACCACAGAGAGTAATTCATGAACTTATGATAATTATTAACCATGAAAATTGCCTCACAACTATACTGGATCACAGATTTTTCGTTTATGCCCATAAACATTATTTCCTATATTTAACCTTGAAGGTTGAGTAAAATTATTTAAACAAACTAACATTTTACTCGTAAAATTAAATTTAGAGCATCGTTAATCATCTCGATCATTGACTTCAAAAAAATATTTAAAGGTATAAAAATAATAAGGAAGTTGTTCCTAAACTCAGGGGAATATGCTTCGGGAAGGTTTATAACATTATATTGACTCATAGTTTACACCGACATTGTTATTTTTTCAAAAGGGTTTTTTGATTATATTTTCATGCGAATAATTTTTAAAAATAATAAACATCATGATTCATTAAAAAACAGAAATCTTGATTTTACTTTATTTATCTAACAAACATAGTTTTATTGTCGTCACAAAGAAGGTTTATTGTACGCATAATTTTAATTCTTCAAAACGTTTCGGAGTGTACGTGAGTAAGAAACTCATTAAAATTTGATTTCAAATTAGCAATGTTATAAACTATATAAAATGATGAATATATGATGGAAGGTGTAAATTTCAAAATTAACTTAAAGATTAAGAACCTAAATGAGAAATTTCTCTTTCTATTACTTGAAATGGCAATGTCATCAATTAATTCGACTTATCAGATTTTATGGATGTCACTTATTAAACTGTCAAAATTTGATAAACATTTTATGAATTGTTAATTTAGAAGATTCTTAATTGACTCATTAAAACTATTAAAAACAAAAAATCAGATTATGACTGTCTGGATGATCTATCCAAATGCCCATAGAAAATTCTTCTACATTTCTAGTTTTAAAAATACTTGTTGGCATCATAAATAATCGTAATGACACAAAATGAAATTCGATGAAAATTCCATTTGAACAGTTTAAACTTATACTTTTATTTTGAAACTGATGAAACAATCAGAAACATGACAGCATGGAAAATGTTGGTCATGTATTTCCTAAGCTGTTAAAATATAAATTTAGAATGGTTTAATAATTTTTGAAATTTTGCAAAATTTATTTAATTCTTTGATAGCAATACTCAAAAAATTGTTTCCTAATGCAAAATAATTCATGCTTTTTAAAATATAAAATTTTTATTTTTGAGTTATTTCCACCTTTATATTGTCAATCTTAACATAAATTTCGTTTAAATAACGTAATAAAGATAATTTTATCACTTTTATTTCCCCAATTAAAAAGAGGATTATATTAAAAACCTGTATTTGTAAATATTTTGTCTTTGTTTCAAAAATTACAATAACATCGACCCTAAATATCACGATTTTTTCAGTCAAATGTGGAATATAAATTTTAATCAAAAATAATGTCTAAATTATTTTGGAATGGTATATTTTAAAAAGTATCATCAAATTTTACACTTTGTGAATGAAGTTTACGCGAATTCTTGATATCTTCCCTGATCAGAGAATGTGTAAATGTTTACAGATGACAGTAATCCATCTTCTGTCATCCTCGAAGAATTATTTCCAATGACATGTTGTATTAATTTGCTTTTCAAGCAATATTCATTCATGCCATAGATGTATGTGCAAAAATCGCTTCATGCATGGTACGAAAATGCATGCCTATCTTATATTGTTATTTCTATTTTGAACAATCTTATTTTAGCTTGTAAATACTCTCAGGCTTCAATATTTTTTGATAATTGAAATTAAAGCTTAAAATTGTTGTTATTTGCATTCACAGGAGTAACCTCAATTCATGGTTTAAGAACAAAAAATAACAATATTCATATTATAAAAAGATAAAAAACAACAAGATATTCAAAGGCGGAAAAAATTAGTTTATTTCTCTCCTTGTTTACATTATATTACTTTTACACATCTCGACGTATTTAATGAAACTCCATCTACAAAATACATGCTTTTATGACATGCGCCAAAATATTTTCTGGCGGTTGAGCAAAAATATGCTCATAATAATACTCACATCTATTCTCTTTTCATTATATTTTTAAACAAAAATAATTAACTTATAAAATAAACTAAAAATAATTTAACAGTATAGTATTTTGACAAAATTTTTTGCATTTTAAGAATATTGAATTCGGTTATTTTCATTTTATCATCGAAACAAATTCCGAAGTAAAAAGAGTTAATTATTATTCAATTTTATACCTCTAATTGTATTATTTTACTGTTTACGCTCTTCTATGGTGCGTATGTCAACCCAAATGAGTAAATTATAATGATAGATATTGTTAGTCTTAAAACTACTTGTGGATTGATGATAAAATTCAACTGTCATTAATTTGAAAAATCAAGCACAAAACACGACAACATTTAATCTTAAAATACGTGCTTGATTAGGGATCTATTTTTACCAAATATCCGAAAAAGTGATCAACCCCAAAATATCACATTTATGTTTAAATAAAACTTATAATTTGTGAAATATAAAACTCACTTTAGAATTTTAAAATTTCGTGTGCTATAAGTAATTTTTAAGTAACTTCGAGTTTTTCAAACCGTCACACTTTTACTCATCAGTCTTAATAAATTAATCTTCAAAATAAATCATAAAATTACAAAACCTTAACCTGATAGAAAGCTAAATGTGAATAATATGAAAGATTCTCATAAAATATAAATGCTTGAAATGATTTTGTTGTAAGTCACTCACATATCCAATGAATTGACATAGATCTTGAGAGCTAAATCATTTTGAACGACCTTAAATATTTTACATTGAGTGGTAGGCTGAATTTATGACAGACTCGTTGATACTCTTGAAAGGTTCAAAATCTGAAAGTTCTGCATTTTGAGAAGATTAACACAATTAATTGTCGAAAACACTGAAATAATTCATTTAAAATCCATTCAATCATTTAGTTTTCAAAGTTCATCAAATCTATTATTGATAGTCCTGAAATTAGCTGTTTATTTTGAAAATATGAGAATTTACTTTTTGTTTTGAAAAATATTTTAAAATACTTTGAAATCGTTTTCATATGATATCGATGGATTTGGAACATAATATATGAGTCTCGTTCAAAAAACTTCAACCTTATGATTATATTTTGTTTATTGTCTTCCACCGAGAAAAAAAATTATCATAAAATCTGAAGAGGTACAAATTTATTGTCATTTCTAGATTCAGACTAATTGTTGAAAAACGTCATATTTTCTTTGAAATTTCTTCGTAAGATATAAATTAAAAATCCTTATTTCAACCTTTATATGTGATTATAGCAATGTCGAAAAAAATGTTACAAAACATATATGAAAACATAAAATCATAACAGGTTGTTTGAATGAAGTTAAATTTACTTTATAACTCTTGAAAAACAATGTTGATAGAATTCTGAAATCATAATAAATGTGAAAAACTGATGGCGCGTCATACTTTCTTCACATGAAAGAAATTCGACCACAACATGGGTTGATATTTTGATCCTTATAAACAAACAACACTTTATATTAACTTTTTACTATAACTACGGGGCTATCGATTTTCTTCTGCGAAAATTTAAGTCCATTTAAACAATCACCTCGTACAAAAGCTAATATTTATGTATCTCAGTATTATTCATTGAATGACTAAAATTAATACAATATGTCCTTCGCAAACCACTGAACCCGATTTAATTCAAATATTATTTGTATAAATTTAAAATCACCAATCTAAATTTGGTGTTTAAATAAAATAATTAGGTGGAATAAAAATATTAAAACCACATTAGACTCTTTTTAGATTTTTGATATTTAATATCTTTGAAAAAATATAATTAACTAAGCTTAAAATTATATAGATTAATACATGCAATAAATGTTGTTCGTCTCTTTTATTTATTAAATTTTGTTTAATCTTAACATGAAATTAATTATGAAAGACGTTTTTAAATAATTTCACAAAAATTGAGATTATGGTCAATTTTTTCTTAATTAAGTGTTTATAATTTTTATTGATAACATTGGATTTAAATTACTATCTTAATGCAAATTACGTTTTTTTATATTATTTAGATTTGACATTTTTTAAACATCGAAACTCCTCGTTTTTATTGGTTACATATATTCCATCAAAAATTGTAGTTATAACTTTTCTTTCAAGTTTTATTACTCGATATTCTTCGTGGTTCGAGTTTTTCCATAATTCTAGATTTTATAATTTAAGTATTTTTCGATAGTTTTTATAAAAGAGTATTTTATGATCTCAACGATTAATTGATCGCATTCATTCGCTTCCGTGCTGACATGTTAAATCTTTTTCATCAGGTAAAAAAATAATTTATCAATTTTATTTAACGTATGAAACCCTAAATAAAGGCGAATCGTTCTCAGACTAAAATATTCTAATTTTCGACATATGGCTCATCCTAAAGTCATGAGATACAAAGTAAACTATTTTTGATTTACTTAAAAAACATCGATATCTAAGTTAGTTATAAATTTGGTGCCAATTTTATTTTCTATACATCTTCGTTTACCAATATGATATAACACCTCTAAGTATGCGATGATTTTGTTTCTCTGTGAAGTAAAAATAAAAGTTTCTGCTTTCAAAAAATTTATACCACACAATTTAATTTAGAATATGGAAAAAATTAATAAAATTGAGTGGATTGACTTTCGTTCTAAGTTAGTGTGTTGATGGATAATTTTCAATCCAAGAAACTTATCCTGATTTTTTTCATTCTAAAGATATGATTTTATTAGCAGGGCATTTCAGGGTTCGTAAGAATCATATAATGAGTTCAGGCAACAAATATTTTAGCCACTAATAATGGAAAACTATCCATGAAAAAACGCGCGTATTGTATTTCAGTTAACACAGATTTACAATGATAACGTTTTTTGAAAATAAACCAAAACTATTTTACTCTAAAATATTTTAATGTCCTTTTATCATTTTTGAATCCCAAATTTTTACAATTTTAACGTGAACTATTTTTAAAATTAAATATTTCCATATATATTTTAAAAATTTCACAATTCTAGGTTTAAGTATTTTTAAATATCATTGACACAGTGTAGGTTATCGCACATAGTTATATATTTTTTATTTTATGAAGAAATCTAACTGACTTATGTTTCACTGGAATTTCTTCTCAAATAAATAAATATTACCACCTTTATATTTCAACCTTAAAGTATTCGCTTAAACGTATAATTTTATATATGATCGAAAATATTGTACATGTGCTGATTTTATAAATCTTAACTGAAGTTTTGACGTGATAAGGTCTTTCAATCCATTGAAAAGTCATTTTTTGCTTTTCAAACATTCAAAATTTGATCGATTTAAGTGCAAAAATTTTATTTATTGGTAAATATATTTTACGATTCTCATCGAATTGGATGTGAAAGATTTGATTTCCAAAATAGAACCTATTAATCTCACTAAAAATTACCAAGAGGACGGTGAGCCGAATTAATATTTTGATGTCCTCTTCAAGTGAAAAAAATCATCAATCTTAATATTATGAACAAAATAATAAATTATTACAAAATCACAAGAAAAAACGAAGAAAAATTAAAAATAAATTAATATCATAAACTTCTGAAAGTATATAAAAAACTATTAAATGCAGTGAGCACCAGTAACAAAAAAACTTGTCGAGTAACCTCTTCTCTGTTTGGAAATATATTATTTAAATATAACCTTAAACATACGAAAATCTCTCTTTTTCACGTATTATATCTCATTACCACTTGGTGCATAATGTAATATTAACTCGAATTCTGTTATATTTTGTTATTTTAAATCATTTGCAAATTAATAAAGTATTGTAATATAACTCTCACGATACTCAAAAATATGAGTGAAACAAAGTCTTAGTCTATCAACTCCACGAGATTCTGGGAATAATGACAAATAAAATCATTAAAATTAAAATTAGCCGGAATTTTGGATTTTAGCCACTTATGGGAATTTAGGAAATAAATCATGACCTAAAAGATCATTCGATGAAAACCAAACACTTCTTCACCGTGGATGCAAAAGACTAGGTTGGGAATAAGTTCTACCATTTCGATGAAATAATATAGCCGAAATATTCCTGCGCAGGTTAAACTTTCTATTAACTGTTTATAGTGAAAATCTATCACAACGAATGAGTTTTATTTGAATAGCTTCAATTGATCTACTAACCATGAATCATTTAGAGTGAGGTTTTGGAAGTGTCTTCCATATTTGTAGTTTTTTTCCTTTTAGAACAAGAGCTACATCATTGATGCTACGTGTAAAAAACAATTGATCATTAAGATGTAAAACTTTTATTTATATTTTAAATAATTTTCTTTATGTTGTTGGTTTGTTTATCTAAGGTTGCAGACATTTTGGTGCGACGTTAATTTTCGAATTCACTCAGGTTAAAATCAAATTTTACGTCAAATTTATAAGAAATTAAATTTGTACAACCAATTAAATTAACACACAAAATTCAAAGAAAGCTCTTTCTAAGTAGTCGTTTTAAAACATATATGGGATCACAGTCAAAACTGGCAACAAAAAAGTTGCCAAAAGAACATGATAAGGAAAATGTTATCATATAAATACTCCATAACCAGAAGATTTAAAAAATATCAATCATAAAATATTTTTAAGAATGTAAAAACGGCGATTATGTTCATAAAATTAAAATAATCTGATTTATGAGGGGTTTTCGAGAAGAAGAATGCAAATAAAAAAAGTAAAATTCGTACAGTTCATTTTAGTATCTATGAAAAATATTTCTGCACTTAACTTTTTATCTTATATTTTATATAATAACAAACCAGGAATAAAAAATATGGATAATTTAAAGATGATATTTATAATTCGTAGATCTAAGTAATTAATAAGTATATTTAATTTGTATCAATAGTTATCGTTGAGATCAGAGGAAGAAAAACTGATCAGATTTAATTGTCTAATCAGCCAAGCTAAGTTTTCTATTTTAACATTTGAATTAAAATATTAGCATGATCATATTTTTTAATTTTAATTATTTTGAATAGGAGAGTTTACAATCTTCTCTTTTAGTTATAAAATATAATTTAATTCAAATGAAAAATATATTATTTTAAAGTTTAATTTCAAATATGATAATTTCGGATGTCTAGAATACACACTAAGTGCCTTTACTGGACCATATAAACCTAATAAATAAGTGTGTTTCAAAACGTCAAATAACTAATCAAAACAATTTAAATACGTAATAGAATGAGATGAAATTGATTGAAATGCTAAAATGTGAGTAGAAACAAATACTCTTGCCAAATATATAATATATTTCTTTTATAAGTTAAGAAAATTTTTGGTTTGGAAAACCTTAAGTTTACAACAATAACGCGCTTGCGTGTCGCAAAACAGCTATGCGAGAAACGGGTAAACAACATTTTAAAATCGATAAAATATTAAAATTTGAAAAGTTAATTTCATCTTTTTAATAATGCTGTTTAGTTTTGATAGAGGTAGAAAATCTTTATTTGTTCGTTTTTCAATACCCCCATATAATTACTTGTTCCATTCGATGAGGCCTTTCTGCGACGAAGCTACTTTGTCATTTCTTTTTGTTGAACTAAAGGATGAGTTTTGATCGGTAGTAAATGTATATGATGAATGACAAAATGATCTAGAATAATTTTAAAATTGAAATTGTGCATTATGAAAAAATTAAGATTATTTTTACAAAATGGTTTGTTTCTTTGCGACGTATTTGTCTTATGTGATGAGTTTAAGAAAGGTCGAGCGACTTCACTTTAGGTGTTTCGAAGACGATACCGGTATACTCATATCTTTTGAAATCTTCGTTGATATACAATTTGATAAAGTCGTTATTCATAAATTTCTTATTTTAGATTTTATGTTATTTTATCGATAACCATCAACGATAATAAGTATTGGAAAAAATTTTAAAAATAACAGTGAAACGTCAGGGAAGCTTTATATTTCAGTCAGGTTTTACATGATTTTAAAAAACTCGTATTTGCAGAAATCTTAGGTTTCTTTATAAGATTTGCAGTTTATGTTTAATTATTTCAAGTAACATCTAGTTTAACGAACTATTATTTCAAACCTAGAGTATACTGATTTCAATTCAACGATTTACATTCAAAATTAGTCTTTCTCTTTCTCCAAGAAAAGGTGGCAATATTTTGATTTACGAAATAAATTAGGCTTAGTTGATTAGAGACAAGTGTGAGGCTTTTCAGTTTTCTAAATTGTTCTCAGAAAAAGAAAGCAATCATCTCTGAGCTCTTTTTCAACCTCGTCTGCCAAGCAGTGACTACATTTTTGTGTGTGTTTAGGCAAGCATGAAATCGTGAACCCCTTTCCTTTTTGACACCACGTTAAATGAATTATCTTTGTTTTCTTCATCCTTATCGCATAGGAATATATTAAAAGTTTAACATTGAACGTCAAATGTCGCTTACGCCGTTAAAAAATTATATTCACAAATCATGTATGAAATCACATAATTTTTTGTGAGAATTAATTTTGGAAAATATAAACTTCCATTTTCACGACAAATCACGATTAATCAAAGAATAATAATGCATATTTTGATTATATTTTTCAGTTTAATAATGCCTGTGGTATTAATTAAATGATAAACGAAATTAACATAAGCCATATCACAAATTTCATCACAGTAGAAAAGAAGTAATGGTTAAACATATATTTGGTCTCTAGTTATTCAAACAAAACATTCAGTTTTATGAATTTTTTTACAATACATCGAATAATTGCAGAGTTATTTGTCTCGAAAAACTCAAAGTTAAAGGTCAGGAAACAAATAATATACGCTTTAACAAAATTTGAAACAGAACTTGTTTTTAATTTATGTATCTTAATCCATTTCAATGTCCATTTTTAATATCTGATTCTGCGAGAAGTGCTAAAACAATTTATTTCAAAACGAAGTTTATCTCAAGGTTCGTTTAGATTAATTTTGAAACCCTCTCATAATCCATTTTACAATAATATTCATACCACTATTAAAAGTCATGTATGAAAATCTAGTAATGTTTTTTCTTCTACATGTACAGCCTTCTTTGGCTTTAAGAACGTCATTTGAGCTAAAAGTTGTAAAATAATATATCGCAATACCGTTGAACATAACAAATATACCAGATGATAACTTATGAAAAATATTATGTTAAATTACCCAGTTGAAGATGACTAAATTAACAGAATTCATAATTAGTTGGGAAATAGTTTTTTTTATACTTTTGTATATATTTTAGAGTGCTCAACAATCAATAATTTTGATATTGTATACATTTTACTACGATGACTATTTAGATTTCCTTGTTTTTTATATAGAATGCGGGATAATTATCACTTATTTGTTGATAATATGCATTGTTTATAATTGTAAATTAATTTTTAAGGTCATTTCCGAAATTAAAAACTTTTCTACTTTAATTCAAATTTTATTTGAATCGATAAAATGCATCACCAAGAAATTTTGTTGGTATATCAGAATAAACCAAACAGTTGGGGAGTTATTTTTCATATTCAATTATCGCGCATGCCATTCAACTTAGATCCGCCTTAAAATACTCCATGTATAATAAGATCTCTATCAAAATTTATTCAGCATCTGTTAGCTTCTGACATGCTTTTATAAAAATTAGCATCTTTTTCTTTTCCACGAAGGCGGCGAAGACTCTAATTTAAGTAAACTTGATTATGTGACATTGAAATAACTGTTTACCTAAATTACATAAAAATTTTAATCAACATTATGACATTTTAAATGTATTATATTCAAAAGTTAGATTTTAATAAAGACAGCAATTCACTATAACGCCAATTACGCGACGATGGCGATTATGTAATATATAAAACGACCGAAAATACTTTAATGATTTTTAAAGTTGTTTGGATAAGGTTTTACTCTCCTTCATCTTTCTTATTTCTTAGGGAATGTAAAAATTGTTTTTACAATTTTATTTCAACCTTATTGTGAGCTCACTGCATTGAAAACTGTTAATTATTTTCTACTTTTGTGTGAATATACAATTTTATCATGAAAAAATCGTACCCAAAAAGTTAAAAACTCTAAAAAACTTTAAAATACAGAAGAATAGCTTATTCATATATTTTTGTATAAAATGACCTCTGAACGATATTAAAATAATTCAAAATACTCCATTCAAATTTAATGTATTTTGATCTTTGAATTCGCCGTTTTTAATAATTTAATTTGTAATTAAATTGATTGTCAAAAAAGCAAATTCTCGTTTTTCTAGAAATTCTTATAAAATGGAAAAATGATCATTTTTGAAATTTTAAACCATAACGGTTGAGATTTATAAAAACCGAAGCTGTTAATTCATGTCGATTATATGGTATTTTCGAAATAATTTTTTTAATTTCATTTTAGTATGTATTACTGGATTTTCACTTCGTTATTAGTTTGTTCATTCACTTAAACGTTTAACTTTTGTTCAACCTCCACAAAAATTAGAATATTTTTTCTAATTTCGAATTTTCATGATTTGTTGGAAGAATAATGATAATTCACGAATGCAGAATCAAAACATTCCATTAAAGGTGTGAGATCTTGGTCAAATATAATCTTAAAATTCGCCCGGTTGCTTAAGAATTAAAAAGCTTAAAAATGAGTTATCTTCAACAGAAATATTTATAGTTGTGTTCTATTTTTTATTTGAGTAATCAATCTCAATTTACAATTTGATATAATAGAAATTTAAAGTTACACAAAAAATATAAGTTGTTTACTCTGTTGACGTAAAAAAACAATGTTATTTGCATGAAATATTTCTTCAAGAATAAAAAGGTCGAAAAACATTCCGATTAATAATTTATTAATTTACAACGGGTGGCGAACGCCTATTTTTAGCAAAAAATTAGTATTAAACAATTTAATTCGTTTGAATTAAATATTATGCCAGATTAATTAACATAAGAAATCAAAATTTTCCTTTTTAAAATAAAAACAGATTTAGGTCTCACAAAATCACAGCGAACTTTTTTATTTTGAACCTATTTAGGTAAGTTAAGCAATTATGGAAAAATTGTAAATTAGTTTTATTTTGAAATTAATCACGAATAGAAAATATAATGAAATGAAACAATGTCTATTTTAGCCCTTAATTGTAGATTCTATGAGTATTTAGCCGCATTTGGCTGGTATAATTGTCATATATTGCGGCTTGGCTGTGAGAAAAATTAAAAATGAAGATAACTGTTGAGCATTGGTTAGAGAATTTTTGACTGATTTTCAGTAGTGGTTGAGGGTATGGTTCCCGGTTCAACGAATTCAAGAAAGCCTTGCTTAAGGATTTTCCTGAAGCAGAAATTTCTGCATGCGTTGGACGATCAGGTAACATGAGGCCCAAAGATTTAAGGGAGTTTCGAAGTTTCTGTTGATGGAGAACTAATATTTTCAAAGCTTAAATCTGGATCGTTCCCAGATGTCAAGAAAGTATTTCTCGCAATTTAATTTTTAGATAGTCGCACAAATAAAGTCAATGTCTAAGAAATAAACCTAAGCAAAACTATGAGATTATTGGAAAAAAATTATTTCCTCTAATCGATAACAATTGTTTAGATTTCTTGGCATTTATTTTATTATTCTGTCGTCAAATAATTTTTACTAAATTGAAGCTATAACTTTCTGAGTTTAAAATCATTCTTTTCATATATTCGACTGAGATTAAAATATATTATCTGAAGGTTCTTAAGATCGATGAAGAGATATAATATGCCTAAATTAGCATTCTATCAGTTATCCAGTCATTTTTCTGCACAATAGTCCTAAGGTTTTATTGGGTTAGGTTATGGACTAAATTTTTTTCCTTAAATTGTAATTTTTAAGCAGTGTAGGAAATTGTTTGTTATTTATAGTATTGCCATATTGTGTTTTAAATACAAAAGTAACTTTTGACATTGGAGGCTATATTCTTATATTTTTCGTATTCGTCATAAGTGGTTATTCCTTGGCATATGCTAGATAAGCTTTTTGGTAAATTTCGGGACTTTACGCCCTATAAAAAATGGTATCTTATTTAAAACTCCGTGCTGCCGCAGCCGCTTTGAGTTTGTGTATTAACTGTTCATTTCAATATTTTGATATTTATGGCTTTGAGGCGTTTTAATATTTTCGGTACAAATGTTAAATTTATCACTTATTCTTCTCAGATCATTTGTTTAACTTTCATTAATTTGAAATCGATCAGAAATCTTAACTAAAAATTTGTCTGAATTGTTTTTAACCAAATGTCTAATAATTTGGAATTTTTTTCGTTTTTAAACTGCATTAGGAATTAAATTATCATAAAGGGTTGTTTTTAATCAAAATTGGTCAAACTTACGTGAATTTTTTAAGAAGGCAAGCTTGTGTGTACTCAATACCAAGGTCATATATAATTTGGTCGAAGGCGGCTCGATCCTTCATTATGATAGGCCCTATTGTTTATCCGATTCTGGTATCATCTATGATGAAATTATAAATCAGTTTAACTTACACTTCATGTTCTAAATTATATGGTAGTCTCACATTTTCGACACTAAAGATTTTAACATAATCTCATTCTGAATCCTTTAGTTAGTTGTATTTTGGTGTGGTTTCATCGATGAAAAATTTTATGAGTTATTAAAATTTTATCAATTGGTTGTCCACTTAAAATATTGAGTTCTTAACGTCATCAAAATAAATTTTCCGTTTAACATACCTTGGCGTGATTTGTTTTTAACTTTATTTTAAATTATTATCTTGATAAAATTTTGACAGTGATAGATTTTTTTGAAAGTAAAACTCAAAAAGTTGCGAGTCCGTGCTATCCTTTGACCTGATATTTAAATGGAAATTAGTTCAATCAGTTTTGCATAATAATAAATAATTAAACTAGAGCTAAGATAATTGGAAATTAACATTTCCCATCATTTTTTCAGATAACAAAACGATTTTCTCAAACACGGTTATTGCGTTTTGAGTCGTATAATGTTTAATGTGAGCATGTCAGATTATTTCTTAGGTATAATACAAAAAATTATTTTTGAGTTTATTCTAAGAAGTTGATTCGATAGTTAATTTTATCAATGGGACGTTATTTTTATAGTGTATTTCCCATTAACTTGAAAATAAGTTTCATGGCACAAGAGATCTACTATTTGAATCTTTTTAATTATGATATTAAAATTATTCAAAATATAGCTCGATTCTGAGTTTTATGGGTGTATATTTTCTTAATTGTTATATTTTAATCTTTAGAGCATGCGCAGTTAGATGAATAAGTATACCCTGCTGTATTTTGTGTAATTTTATAAAATGTGAGCGATTAAATATATCATACTGAAAATAGAAAATAAGGCAAATCGTCTTTTTTTTAAATATTCAGTCAGCAACGATTTGCTTCAACCTCTTAACTTAAAATTTCAATTACTATCATATTATTCTATCCACAGATTCCCTAAAAATTAATTATTTAAAGTTTAAAAAAACGAAATGAACTAATGAATGAATGAATGGTTTAGATTTTCAGATTTCATAATGTTGTAAGTAAAAATTAATTATACCTTTTTGAAAAGTCACGCCTCTAATTTTTAACACGGATGTAGATTTTCGTGTTGTGAAGAGTACTAATTTATTGGAAATAAAGATTTTCAATGAGGTTTAAACTTTGTGGACATTTGAGAGTTATAATTTTAATCTTTATGGGACAACTTTTTTAAAGTGTTTTTAGTATCAGTAAGAGCGTTTCAATGTGATTTAAAACGAATAAGGATTAGTTAAATGAATTTTAGTAATTTTTCATCATACAGCCAATCAACGAAAAGTAGAATAACCATGTTCCTTGAACCAATTTATTTAGTTGTTTAAAAACCTTAAAAATATTTTAGGGGAACGGGAAAAGAGACGAAAACTTCATTAAAATTTTAAGGCCTGACATAAAAATAAGTTACATATGCTTTCGTCTTTATTTTTTACGCCTGCATAAACTACTTGCTGTTCAAACAAGCTGAAAGAATTTCTTTAATTTTACTTAAGACCCACTGTTTGATAAGTGAGAAAATGTGATTTTTCTTTAGTTTATAAAATTTCAAAACGACTGACAAATTCTGATTCAACATATCTAAAGTAGGGAGTGTATTTCGCACTTAATTTCTCTTGTATGCTAAAAAGTATTGATCATCAATATATTCCCATGTCTTCAAAATACTAAGAAGTGTGAAGAAAAATAACTTGATAAGTTATGAACCAGAATAGATAATCTTAGAAGTAAATAAAAATTCAACGTATAAAAAAGTCTGAGCAAGCGCGGTATTGAATTAAATATATACTAGTAAAGTCATAATGATAAATTTAAACAACGATTAAACGGTCGATATCTTTATAAGAAGTAAAATCTTTTAATATCATGTTTTATAGGTATACAGAAAATTCGGAATGATATCTTCAACCGAACTCTAAAAAACAAGCCAATATTCATATAATATAATCTGTTGAACGTATCCTAGTTGAAAGAAGCGAATTCGAATCAGCTATGAAAATCATCAAATATTCATCTTATATCTTTGAGTCATGAAAAATTCCACCCTTTAACAACATAAAAATCAATTTTAATATCAAAGTTTAATTTAAAGTTAAATATACACTCAGACTTCTCAAAATAGTAGAATCGCAAAAAATAGTTTGACATGTCAAAGATAATTAAACGACAATGTAATAAATTAGATGTTCAGAGAAGCATAACATTGAATAAATAGCTTATTATTCGAGTGAAACATTAGTATTCTCGAAGTTCTCATTCAAAAATCTTTTAAATTGCAAAAAAACAACGTTTTACCATTTATGACAATTTAATGGCAGTTGGGATTAGATGAGCAGAATCTTTGCAGATGCGCAATAGCAAAAGAGAAGTTATATTATAATGGATGTTTATTAGACGAAATGAGGTTCGCCTTTTGTCAATAAGTCTTCACTGACAACATTATTAAATCTATTTTTCAATTTTGAAATGTCGATGGTTAACTATATTTTTCATCACAACCTGACATTTCGGAAATCGCTCTTTCCTAAATTTAACTGAAAATTAATTTTGTTTTTACCATCGGGAGTTTTTTGCTCATTTAATGAGTTTTAACGTTTTAAAATACTTATAATGTTTGTTTCCATTCAGCTAACAAAAATTTGTATTTTTTGCCAGTGTCGATCGCTACTATTCCTAAAAAGATCTTTGTTTAATTTTTGCACGATGAAGTGTAAATAAAAATTAATCTAACGCAAAAACGAATAACATATCCATGGAATGTTTTCCCCTTAACCATAGTTATAATAAATAATATACTGTTATTTTTATTATGTTCAAGTGTAAAATAATTAAGCCTATTATCTAGCTGACGTTATTAGAACAAACGAAGTGATAAGTTACATCATAATTTCTTGATATCTATATAAAAAAAATTTTAAAGCTGAAGTTTCTGCCAGTTAATGGTATATTCGAATTTCGTTTTTATGTCATGGAGTTTGCTTTAGAAATTTAACTGACATATTTTTTTCAGTTTTTTATACCTTTACCAAACAAACCCCACTCTTCAACGTTCATAATGCGCATACTTTTTTTGAATTTTAAGATTATCTTGTAGTTAAAACTGAATTTATATCACAAAAATGTCGCAAGCGCAGTTAAGTATTGAATTCAATCTCTCAACAATCGGCTGAAAACGGGTGTCACTGTTTTAATTTTTTTCCGAAACTTTATTTCATCATTAAGCTTTTAAGTTTAACCAAAATTTTAAAAACATAAGAATATATTTCTACTTCGGAAATGCTACAACACATCATGTGACAGAGGTAATCAAAGAAAAATTTTAGATCTCAATGCAGTTTGACATGCCTAAAGCGCCACAGTCTGAGGTTACAGGCGAATTGACGAATTTGAACAGATCGACCAGATTGGTGTTTATCATAGAAAAAAATTTGGATCCATAAATGAATAGTTGAAAATTAGAAAAGTGATAAATATCATGGCTGTTGTTTAATAAAAATTAAAACCATTTGGGCATGAATTAACTCGGTAACCAAGAATGAGAAAGAATCAACTTACAGTTCAAAAATATATTCAGGGAAAGACGAGATTATTTATGAAGTGGAAAAGATGATAATAATACATTTTTGAAGTCATATTCTTTCAAGTAATAAAAGTAAAATATACTTGGAAAAGACTTGTTTAAAACAGTAAATTAAACCCAAAGTTTCAATTAGTTGTAAAGTGAGCCAAAGGAGGGAATTCGAATTGTCATATTTTACATTCCATAAACACAAATAAATATTATTGATCTTAAAAATGATTATATGTGAATAAAAATATTTTAATAGATTTAGTTAAAAATATGAGACAAAATAACTAGATACATCGTGTATGTTCGGTGTTCTATTTTAAGGTTACAACAGAGGGACAGGTTAATCTATCTGTAAATTTGAATTAGATTGATAGCGCAACGGCTTAGTTATTTTTTGAACATTTTCTTAGTTTATTATTTCTGTGAAATGGTGGGACTCTTTCAAAATGGTGAATTTAGTTTAATGAGATTGCGCTAATTAGATTCTATCATGTAAAATATAGTTGAGAAAAAAGCTAAAAATACAAATTTTATTATATTATATTTTTGAATCGATTTAACCACGTATCATGGTGATTACAAAATGATGATGAGAAATACTCAAAATTAGTATTTTAACATACTTTTTGAATTACCTTTATTTTTGATAGATTAAACTTTCTGGATGATAGATAATGGCTATATTTTTGGTCGAACTGTATTTGTTTTCTTAGTATTGATAAATATCAAGATATTGATGTGCACGTTAGATATTAAATAGTTTTATTTAAGTTTCAGCTCTGTTTGTTCATTTTGAATCTCATGTGCGTCACATCTAAGAAACAATAGGGTATCTCAAAGATACTAAGATGATAGGTTTGCATACGATGGCCTTCGGAAAAAATACCATTCAAAGAGTTTTATTCGACTTTGCATCGGTACGCGATGATCATAAATAACTATCAAAATTAGCTTGAAGTTTACAATTAGGGTGTATATTTTACATCACATACAAAGAAATAAATATGGAAATTCATTTTTAAAGAGAATAAACATGATATTAAAAGAACTTAAGAATCTTGTGAAATTGGTGTAAACTGTCTTAGTTTTGACGGACTGTCATTTCGCAAAAATGCTTCAACGAATAGTCTTTCTTTTCTACATGAAATTACTTTTTCCACTTTCAAAGATCAGAAATATAAGATTTTTAAACTTTAATTTCGTGTAATTAACCTGAATTTATGGTAATGGAACGAAATTTTGAGAAATGAAGGTCATAAATTTATCATTCAGACTAAAATTAAAAAACTAAAGGATTCGTGGATTTCACGAGTGTAAAACTAACGAATTAAAAGTTCATCTTTTAGTAGACCATTAAATTCTTTTGGCATTTCCTCAAACGAATGACAAAGGTTGATTTCCACAAATAATTTAAAATATTATAAGCTTTCTGAAAGCCTCATAGAAGATTTAAATTATTTTGCTACTTTTGCTCGATAAAATCATCGAATCCTCTTTGAAGCCTATAGATCCTAAAAGAAATACGTCTATCTGAAATTAATCTAAGAACGACATCAGTTACATTTACAAAAATTTATAAAATCAAAAGACCATTTTTAACGAAAGTTATGACATGTGCGAAAATGTTGTCATAACTTATTTGAATTATATCATATTCTCGACTAAATTTTAAATTTGTCATCAATTTGATTTGTTCTTATTTTTGAAATTTTCTTATTTTACATGTCAAAAATAATACATTCTGTATAAATTTTAATGCTTTTAAGAGTTTGTGAAAGCAATATTAATATTTCTGTGAAGTGATTTTTGAATGAGATAAAATAAAATTTATTTAAATAATCGATATGATAAGAATATAAATTATACACGTTTTTTCAAGAAAGGAACTGCCTGGAAAAAACACCATTAATATTTGTCTCAATGTTTATGAAATCAATAAATTTCTAAAAGTACATCGAAAAAGAATTAACTCGAAGTTTAACAATCCAAACTGCATTAAATTCTGATAAAATATCAAATATAATGTTCACTATCATAATACCTCCAGTTAACCATTGATTTTTTCTTTGTTATTGCCAATGAATGATTAAAACGTATTAGGGTTTTTCGAAAAAATTTTACGTAAATATATTCCCTTGAGTAAAGCTATGCTATCTAGATTCCACCCTTCTGTGCCTCACCATCTTCGGCATACTTTAGCGGCGTAAAAACTGCTAATATGGTAGTGTAAGACTCTTATCCTCTCATCGAACCATGAATGTAACCGTACCACTGCAAGATTTGTTCGGTTTTATACTATTTTATCTTAAAGTTTATGATAAAAACTATAATTAGTATTTAAGGGATATTCCTGAAATAATTAAAAGAACAGATCATATGATTTATCAAAAATATAAAGGGCAGCATTCTTCCTTTTATTTTAATTTTTAAGAGTTTTGTACATTTTCATCATAATTTTATTATTTAAACTACCTCAGTAAAAGTTTAGAAATAATTTTAAATCAATTAACAATAAAACTTTTATTCAAATTAATAATCTCATTAAAAGTAATCATAAAATGCTCATTTTATGCCCTCAGAAACTCAATAGGTATAAAAATGAATTTTTACAAGTTGATAAAAGTTTGATTGTAAATTTAAAAATGAATGAAAATTCATAAATCCATGATTTCAAATTAAACCTACAATTATAAGGTAATCGTGAAGGTAAAATTATGAGTCTACTGAAATTAAAATTTGCTCATTATATTTGAAAAATACAAAAATATAGTGCAATCAAAGCCTATTCACTAAATCGTAAAGTTCGGCGGTCTTAACTATATATCTTTTAACCGTTATAAGATATTTACATATCAATTTAAATTCATACACCACGAATGCATTTATTTGTAAAGATTTTTAACACTAGCTCTCGCTGAATTTTAAAAAATAACTGAAGCTGATATGATCCATTTCTAAGATTTTGCGCTTACAAAATTAAATTGATTAATAACACAAAAAACGACGAAAATTTATAGAATAAATTGGATTTCAAAAATTTTCAATAAAGCTAAATATTTTTCCATTCAGAGAATCTTAAAAAGTGGTGGCAATTTAATTTCTATGATGCGGCTCTGGTTAAGACACAGATATTATGTAAAAGAAGGTAAATTATAATATTCGTATTGTTATATTGTCAAGAGTTATAAAAATTTAACCTCAAGCTCTTTTGTTGTGTGTGCATTATATAGTCATATGTCTGAATGAATAATCTGATCGATGGTTATCATATCTGCCTTTTAATTGTACGGTATATCAAAAAAATCATCAAAGGGAATTAGAATTCATGATAACAAAAATGTTAAAAACCAATAAAAGGGTGAAAACATAGAAGATTCTCTCAGATAATTCGTCCTTCAAAGTATGAATGTATCTTTTTTTGATATTTACTTAAAGTATCTTGAAAGTATATAAAGATGAAAAATTTACACTATAATTGAATATTATTTAAATATTAACGCAACACTTGTTTTCTTCAGAAATATCATCTTTATAGCATGATGAAACAACTGTGAAATATTGTGAAAATTAAAATTCATACATCTAACATTGATCAAGAAATTTCCTCAAGAAGTTAATTTATTTTATATTCAAAGATTCAACTTGTTAAAATTTTGACAAATAAATATTGGTTTACAGTAAAATTTAATACTTAATGTAACATTGAAATTTTGTTTTAAAATATAGCATTAAATGACAATTGTGAAGAAAGATGACATTTTCATAATGTAAATATGGTTGAATCATAAGAATTTAAAAATATGATCAGCTATTGAAATTGTAGATTGAAGATATTTATATTTTATTGAAATGGGTTGAAAATTTTATTTCGTGATTTTTCTAAAATATTTTTGTCCATAAAGGAATAATCAATGAAAGTCAGGGTTTTAGAAAAAAAATAACACGAAATTTGGTATCTTTTCTTCATTAAATATCCTCTTACATATAAGTCAATATAATACGAGTATTTTACAAGTCGAGGAACGTTTAATTAAAAAGATAAAGGTTTCAAAGTAATATAAATTTACGAAAACACCAAAAATATTGATAAAATTTGATCCAAGGAATCCGATGTTCGATCGTTACTTAAAGTAATTTATCTCTGGTGTTAGACTCAAAGCAACTCTTTTAATCTTGTCTATAGTGGTAAAAGTTATTTACTTATGTTCTAAAATCCAAATTTTATGGATGGCCAGTTAAAAGGAATATTATTAATTTTCTCAAGAATAGTTTTATTATGCTCTGTCTGTTTAATTAACAGAAAAAATTTACCCTACCATTCAGTTATTTTCCACAAATATATTCGGCAAAGATACAAATAAGAATCCATTTAAGTTCATTAGATAATAAAAATTTTTATTTTGACTTAAATTCAATAAAAAATATTTGTTTTGAACTTTTGTGTGTTCATACTATTTTCAACCTGTTTGTTAAACTGACAAATACATAGCTGTAAGATGAGATGAATTTGCCTTTTTGAAGTAGAATTTGATCTGAGTTATCACTTATGAAATATATAGATGGACCAAACAAATCACTTTGAGAGTGCAATAAAATAAATGGAAATCTCAATGAGTTTAAAAGAAAACTGTTTAAAAATTTATTTAAAGTCACTGCGAAATAATAATATAAAATCACAAGATGTGAACGTATGAAAACTCTAAAATAGTCTGAAATTCAACTGTTATCAGTGGTAAAATCTAATTCCATAAAAATTCATTTTTTCGTGCATTTTCGTAAATTGGTGAAATTGCTTAACTAGCACTCGTATTGCATTTGTTTTAGAATATGAATGATTAATTTTCAGATATACGACGAAAAAAGTACTCGATATTAACCAGAGAATAATCTCAAAAAACACACGTTAGTTCTTCCATTCAGCTAACCTTACCACATTTCCCCTTATTCTTACTATTTTGGTAAAAATGATGAAATTCACAAACTTACCTAATATCCTATTATGACTCAATAAAGACCCTCCCATTGATTTAAAAATGTCACTTTTTGAAATTATTAACTAGTTATACACTTAAATTCTATAATTTTATTCTCTTCATTTTTTATTTCACAATAAGAGGCCAAATAAATATTTATAAATGTAGGTTGTACTTAAACATTAACAATAAATAGTAAAGAAAAATAAGAAAATTGAGTTCAAAAATCATCATTTTTTAACTTTGAAAAAGAATTTATTTTAAACGTAAAATTCTTATTAAATCAATTGACAATAAATTAAATGTCTTTTAATAATCCTTGTAAGTCTATTAACTAATGACACGAATCATTAATTTGTCTAGTTACCTCATTATTAAGTGAGAACTAAATTTTCATTAAAAGTATACTTGTGGTATAAGCACTATAATATTTTGATATCTTGAAAGGTACGCGGTATAAAAGAAATGGACGCAACTTTGGCAATATTTTAAACAATTTTTAAAATGAAGTTTGCAAATCTAGATTTCAGGAAATAAGCCTACTGAAGAACTTGTTTTGATATTGCTTCTCAACAGAGGTGTAACGCATTCAATAAAACCTTCTACTTTGGTCCTTTCAATAACAACTTCAAGAGGAAAATGAGAACTACAACTGTCGATTTCTATTTTTAACCCTCTAAAACGGTCAAGTATTCTTTCAGCTGTGAATAGAGAGATCGGGATTGGAACTATATTTTTATTCGTGTGAAAATCCACGCCTATATAAGAGAGTCCATGAATTAATAAATCAAAGAAATTTATTTCATCCTGATCGTGAAGTTTAATTTTAAGCTCCTCGAGATATATGGTAATACGACGATGATTTTTTGAAATATTTTCATCGAGCTCTTTTTCTGGCTGTTTCATACCAACTGACATGTGAGGTAGAAACTTTCGAAAAGAAACATTTCCACTGTGTTTTAACGCAAAAATATATCTTCTGGGTTCTTTACAGCGAGAGAGTTTAAATAAGCTACCCTGAACAAATCATAATTTCCGTGAATAAGTGGAGATGATTGCTCTAATTTCATCCGCTTAACTTTAGGTTTTTGAAATTCAGTTAATTTCTTTTCTTCATGCAAAGTCCCAGTTTCGAAAACAGAAATCAATGGATCGGTTGGTTCAGGTTGATGTACAAATGAATTCTGTATTTGGTTCACATCTAAAACATAATAGTTCCATAATACCATTATTTTGAACAATACCGTTCATAGGAACATCTTTTGTCCCCAATTTTTTGACGAACACACGTATACGATAATTCTTTGCAGCTTCGGCATCAATTCGAACTGTTTTTAAATTTTCTCTGAAATTGTGAGAGGGTAAATGTTCATTTCGTCCTTGATAATGAGTTTCAGGAACATCTAATTCAGCGACATTATTATCTTTATTAATTTCAGTTTTCGTTTTTTCTGTTGCAGAAACATATGATGGCAACGTTATTGACAGTGGTACATCTGCTTCTTCTCTAGATTCAACGACTTCTGAACTCAAATGCGGTTTCAAGCTTGCCAAAGCTATTTTCCCATAAAAGTTTTGCATGTATTTATCATGTTCCAAAATATCTGACAATGTCAAGACCTGAGAGAATTCAGGTATTGAGACCGGTGTAGAACTGTCATCCTCTGAATCATCGAAAGAAATTTCAGGATTTCCCACCATTTCAACTGGAATAGTGTTTGCCCGTATTTCAGAAACATTACTTTTAGTTTTCAAAGATGATGATTTGGTCACATACGAACTTGAGTGATCATGAAGGTGATGTTTACTAAATTCAGATTTCTGAACTTCTGGTTCACTGAAAGGTTCAGGGTTATTTAGATTTAAAATTTCATTAGATGGGTATTTCTCGACTTCGATAGATTCATTTGAGTCAGGATTTACTTCTATTTCTTGATGATAAATCGGTAATTTACCAAGAGGCAAAGCAGGTAAGCTTCCAACACTGTAAGTAACATCTAAATATGATGAATCACCAGAACTAGGTTTTCTATTTTTTCTTGTTTTCTTAGACGTTTTTGGCACTTCTATATTTGGTGAAGAGGCATATTTGAGAATATAATTAATTAAGAAAATGACACACATATGCATGATATTTATACGAAAAACAAATATTCGGAGCATTATCCAACTCTTCGTCTCGGTGAGTAATTAGGGAGTTTGCAGTATGATTAATTAAAATACATTCTTCAAAATTCTTTATTTAATCGAAATAGGTTAAATATATTTTAAAACGTTTCTTATCGAATTTTAACACGTCAAGTAAGTTTTTCCCCGCTATAGTAATTATGTTTTACCGAGTTTGACGATGGTGTTAAAAATAATATGGAGTCATAATTTTTGATAATGTATCAAATTTTATCTAGACTAATCAAATTATGGGTATTAAACTAATCTACGAATTTAGAAGCTTGTTCTCGTTTATGAAATAAAAATTGACAGAGTGAGCTATGATATTATATCATTAAAGAAATTGTATTTTTTTCTAGATGACAATGTTAACTCTTAATAATCATATAATTTTGGGCGTAAACTTGGCATGCATGGATTAACAATATTTTATTTCATAATTTATAAAAATTAGCTTCATAAACGAAGTGTATGTAATTTTAATTATTTGCAAAATTCCGAGAATTAAACAATGTAATCCTTGTGTTTTAACCATTATTTTATTGAGAAAAATATACTTATAACATTAGGTAACTTTATTTCAGAGAATACAATTAAAAGTTGTTGATTTAAAGGTAAAAAAGAAAGTAGGAATCAGTAGCTGTGCGCACGCTCCACGAACACAAGACATTAATTTGTTCTTCGATTTTTAACACGTAGATTTAGGAATAAAATTCTTGAAAACAGTTTTTTATTCGCCATTCAATTACTTTAGTTTGTTATTTTTTCTTGTGAAAATTTTAGTATCGATTTATTATCATAAATCGTAGTTAGAATAAATTTAAACATCAAAATAAATTTTTCGTTCATAAATATCTTCGTGTATTGTTATCAAAAATGTTTGATTTTTATTTTTTCAAAAGATTTTATATCATGACGAAAATTTGCAAATCTCAAACCTTAACTGAATAAAAAACATTTTATCCTTAACCTATAACTTTAATTTTGGAGTGATTACTCTGATATCCTGTAACTCACAAAGTTATGCTTATTTTAATAGTATCATTCATTTATGAAAAACGCTTAGATTTATGATTTTTTTAATACATCTCTCGTTTCGATATATTTTTAAATAATAAAATAAAGGTGATTAGGATTTTTATTTTTTTAAATCAGAGAAAAGATGAATTCTGTTTTATCCACTCTTACAATTATTGAACAATTGAGGAAAGGTTTCTGTATTACACCATATTTTTATTCGGTTAATATATTTATTGATTTGCTCTAATTACGAAAATCATTCAGAAATAAAAATTGCGTTGATATAAAAACGTATTTTCTGTTACTGTAATTTCATAAAGGAAAAAATGAATATACAGATTTCACATTTAAATTTTGATTGATTCCAAATACCAATGTTTTTATCATCTTGCGATGTTTTCAGAACTTGAAAATATTATAATTTTATGGTCTTTTTTCTTGTTAACTGAAAATAATTAGTCTGATAAATTAAATTAAATAATTTCAGATATATAACAAAATTCATATTTTACGCATAACAAAATTGAATAAACAACGCAAAATATAAATATAACAACATAAAATTTACCCTTGACTGTTTGCTCATTTTTGTGGAATTATGTGTAAATGTCGTTCGAAAGGATGAAATCTATTTGTGCCTCCAAGAATAGTCAAGTATGAAACAAGAACGTTATATAAAATGGGGATATAAAATATTTCTATTCATACATGTTGAAAAATGAGTTCGTTAATCATTTATAAAATTTAGGTAATTTAACATCCTGCCGTTATACTAAATTGTCAGACTGTTATTGAAATTATGACATTCTTGGCTTGAACGTTTCGTTTACTTCACAGTTAATCATTTTGACAAGTTCGTATATCCAGATTGTGGAGTATACACTGTGATAATTTGGTTATATGATAAACAACAGGATAACCTTCTGATTCCTTTAAAAGACATGAAAAATCTTAAACCTTTATTTTTATTTTTTTGAATCACTTTAAATCTTCTATGTTTTTGCAGAACTTAAACGGTAGTAAAAATTAAAAAGTGAAAGATATTTTGATTTTTTTTCTTTTTTTTTGTAAATTAAATACCATTGTCCATTTTACATCTCATACATAAATGTGAAAATCGTTTTTCAAGCAATATCTGTTTTTAATATGTTGGTTATGACCCCACAATCTAGAAAGAAATACTAAAAACGGTTAATGAATACTTTGGAAAATCTGGTGTGAGAACAAAATTCAGTCTTTTAGACTATATTTTTGCGCTAATAGGTATGTATGTTCAGAGATGGCGCAAGATTTGGATTTGAAATTTGATAAAACCAAATATATTATCATTTAGTTTTGTATCTTCTTCAAGGAATTTACTTGGCACATTATAATATTTATATTAAACTAATTTTGTGAATGCATGTTATGTATGTTGTTTGATGAAATAAATTTATTTAAAGTTTTGTTTTTTCAAAAATTATATGAAGGGGGTTTTTATTTAAATATCTCAAAATAGCTTCTTATGGTGATTAAAAAACACTCCGATTAAATTTGTTGTGATCTTTCTTGAAGAAAAACCAAATGTTACTTGGCCATAAAGCATTTTGGTTGTTCATATTAGAATATAAAAACAAAAACTTCGCAGAAATTTGAATCACATTATTCCTTTTGAATTCACTCATTTAATGAGGTTTGATCACAAAATTAACCTTCTGATTAATAAAAATCAATGATTTGAAGTAAACTATAGTGTATTGCATATTTTTCCTCATAAGCTTCTCATAAAAAATAGTAATTGGACTAAAATCAAACAGGCAACATTTTGGCGGTAGACATAAGACGTATCATCATCTATCAATAAATTTTATAAAAGCAGGATTTAATACCAACTCCTAAATAAGAATGATTGAATATTTTTAAGAAATGAACAAAAATGGTGAATTAGATATCAAAACTACTTTATGATCCTATTTTAGCCTGAGAACGAAAAAAAGAGTACTTTCCATTTTGTTGTTCCTTTAGTTGATCAAAAATAGGAACAGATTCACAGATATTCTTAATAAAGAATTTTTAAACCAGTGATTAATAAATGTTATCTTAATTTCAACGAGGCAGAGAAAATGCCTTTAAGATTAAAATTAACCATTAAACCGCACACAAACTAATGTTCTAAGTTGTGAAATTTTTCTGATAAATTTTATTACTGCTCCAAATTTTTGTGTAGAATCGATAAAAATAAAAAACTGAGATTTTCTATCTCCTCAAGTTGAAAAATTTATATGAATATGGAAGAACGATTTTTCACCATTTAAAACAAAATTTTATTTAAAAACCGTTATTATTCATTTTCTAAGAAGTGAAATAAGGTTGTTATAATGTAGTTCGTTAAAGGTATTGAATTTTTAAAAAAATGTGGTTCCAACAGTTATGAATTTATACTTGATTTAAAACTCTGAAAACAAACAAATTTATTTTTAAAATTGAAACTTTAGCACGAGGAAAGATAAACTATTCATATTTTTCATCCAATTCAAACATACAGAAATCTCATTCCTAAAGGTTAAGTTTAAAAATCTACAAAGGACTTATTTTTGCTTGTTGATGTCCAGAAGTGCATCAGTATTTTTTTAAGATTGAATTTAAACAATATTATTATTGACAACATACATTAAACTTAACTTCTTAAACACTTTAAAGATGTAATCAGTTCCATTGACACTGGTGTCAAAATTTCAAGGTTTAATCTTATGATTTCAATTGTTTTGGAATTTTCATACTCTTATAAATTATTTTTGTGTTTGAAAAATATGGCTTAATTCAAGAAAGAAAGTTTAGAAAAATAAATTAAAATTTAAAGAAAGAGAAATAATGTGAAATTTATATTTATAAAGCTCAGAACTAGTATTTTTCCAAAACTGAAATTTTTGAGACAAAGAGAGAATTTTATAAATGTGATTCTTCAAAATTTGGCAAAATCATTAATTTTTGAGTTTTTTCTGAAGAATATTTTTGAACTAGCTTGTAAAATTAATCCATTGAAAAGTTTAACTCAAAAACAATTTAAATATATTTTTTGATTTTCATCTAGAATGAGTACAAAATATCAAAAGAACCATCCTTACCTTACCAGTATTCCTTTGATGAAAAAATTATATTTTAAGTCATTGAACTCATGATTAGATGTTTATCAAGATAGTAAGATCATTAAATTGTTTCCTACTTTACCGGTTACATTTAAAAATTTGAACTTTCTGGAAAACCATGCCGAAAAAGAATTCAAAAACTGGTACTAAAGGAAAAAGAGACGATTTTTAGCTGAATCCTACATTTATTGGCAAAAATTCAAATGGAATCGTTTTTTCATACAAATATATAAAAATTATGCTTTTTTAGCTCAGATGATCTTTGGAAAATTTTCGTGATCATAATATCAATATTTTGAAAAAGTAGAGTTTTCAGTTGTTATATCACTAAATATAAAATAGAAGGTAACTTTTCATTTTTTCATTATCAGTTTTTATTTTGATGTGAAAGTCTCAAAAATGAAAGCAGTCATTTACAAAGTTAAAATACAAAAGCGTATGTTGAGACGTGTCAAAATTTAATGGAACTTAGAGTTAAAATATGTCTCAAGAAGAACAAAAACTATTTTCAAACATTGTTTATTTGAAAAAAATAATATTTTATCCTTATCGCCACAATGAATCTCAAGAAAAATCGACTCTTATTGTTTATCGCCTTGCATTTGTTTATAGTTGAATTAACAACTGAAAAGAAAATTGTTCCCAATTATTCATTTCTAATTTGAGTCTAATTAGAAAGTTTAAATTATCTAAAATGTATCTCATATAACAAAAAATTTATGCTCAGAATCATTTTGCAGGAAATTGCATTTTATTGACCACAAAAATATTACATGAATTTATCCTATGATATTTTCCCAGAATTCGTTTTATATCATGTAATTCTAGGCTAAAATAGAATTTTATCCTAAATTACTTGATTTTGTTATTTGGATACTTTACAACTGATAAACATGAAAAGTATCAACAATTTTGAAATTTTAAAAATCGAAATGTTTAACGTTGAATAAAATGCTTTCTGAATCGAAGATATTAAATTTTTTAAAATTTCAATGTTAATGAGAAGAAAAAAGTCGAACTTATCTTGATGTTTTTAAACAATACAGTTAAAATTTCAAGTCTCTCATGATTGAAAATATATTTATAAAAATGGCATACGGTTTTATAAATTGTCTAAACATCATCTTTCATAAAGTTTTCATGAAATTGAAAAATAATAATAAGTTTTATTAATTAAAAGTTTTTAATGAACTTTTGGATTATTTATAAAAACGACATGAGAAAAATGTAGTTGTTGAAGAATTATTTATTCATTCAGGTATAAATTATCTATTGTTTGAATATTCATCGCCACAAGCGTAAAAAATTATGTGATAGTATGCTTATAATTTTTAAATATCCATAAGACTAGAATTGTATTCGTTATTCTATTCAGAATAAAAGTTATTTTTGTGAGATTTTAATGTCGAAAATATTTTTAAAATCTTAATAAAGATGAGTAATTTTTCAAATTAGGTGTACCAACGCGGTTATCTTCGAATGTATTTTATTTTTGTACAGGTATGAATTAATATCTGAGAAAATTCCTTTAACACATTAATATTTATAAAAACAAGAATTTTATTTATTTTTTAAGGATATCAATGGTGCTTTTATAGCATCGTTTAACCAAGAAATAAAAAATTAACAAACATATATTTATGTCGTTATACGTTGAAAATTATTTTAAATAACAGGATTGGATTTCCAAGTTAGGCAGAATGCTCATTTATTTGAAGCTCTCCGAAAATGTAACCTCTAATTTTTATGAACAAAAAATTTTAAATTCTTCGAATCTATAACTGAAAATGTTGAAAAAATATTTTTCACACCAAAATCTACGTAATGTATATGTTTTTAAAATCACAACAAAAAGTAAAATGTGTAATCAAAATAATTTTTCGTCTGAATTTACCAAAGGTATGTGTATACGTTAATAAATGATTTTCAAAATGATAATTGAGATTAAGGGTCGACGACTGTAAGGTTATTATCTTTTCGCATCAAATATTCATATATTTATCGATATAGACAAATTGAGAATGAACTATTGTTTAGAAATCAATAATAAATAGTTAAAGTTGAACAATTTATTTGAAATAATCACGTTTAATTTCGATAAATTTACTTCAATCGAAATTCTTATTTTACATCTGATCATTTATTGTATGAAAATTATTTTGAATTATTTTTTAGACAATATCAAATCATAAATTTAAGCAAAAAATTAAAAAAAATATAAAACTTAAAATATTAATTTTATCGAATATTTAAAATATAATTTTGAAAGTCTTTCTAAAATGAGGTTTTATTTTGATGATAAAAGTGGTGATATAACTCGAAAATCAGATCAAAATACTCGATTGCAAAATCAATCATTATAAGGATGAAATTTAGTTAATCCTTAATTAGTCTATATCAAGAAGCATTTTAGAATTATATTTAGAATAAATATGACCCATTTTAAAAATCTTATAAAATTTTTGCATATCTAGTATGAACATTGAAATTTCAGTGTAAAATGTGTGAAATTTTATCTAATGAGTATTGGATGTTTTTCAACCTGTTTAAACTCCTCAATAGTTTGAAAGAATTTCTTTTTCTAATCTAGTCTGAAAGTTGTCAAAGTTTTTTCACATTTTGAACCTCTTGAGAATTGAATACTTTCTACCTTTTTCTTCACCTCGGATGCTTAATGCGTGAAAACTAATGATATATAAATTAACAAGACCTTTAAAATCTTTCATTACAATTCATCATGTGATTGGATTTGAGCGTGAAATTACACGAAATTTGCATTGTCATTTAATCGCTCCATATCGTTTTCATAATAATTTGAATGTTTAAGGTATTGTTTAAATTTTCTTTCTATTTATCTAGTTTTTACATTGTGAGTTTTTATGTTCAATAAAATTATTTTCTGCTAAATTATATATCATATAAGCATTATTCGCTGGAATCATTCATAAATGATTGACCTAAATAAAATTTTATTTTTAATAATTTACAAATAAAAAAAAGTTGTTTTTGAGATTTCTATAGATTTTTTTAACATCTTTAAGGTTATTCTAAGATATCAAAATAAATTATTGTTTCTAAAAAATCATAATTTTTTCTTTATAAAACTCAATCTCAAAATAATCAAAAGTATGAGTTTAGAAAAATTCTATTGAAATTGCTTCCTTAAATAAGATAGTTATCAACACGTAAAGATATCAACATTCGGATTTAAAATTTCTCTAACCACGAACCGCCTAAGCGTGAAATATGTTAAATTTATATTTTATATGAAAATTTTATTTATTTATATTAATAGTATATCTTATTAGTTGTGATGTTATCAAAGGATAAATTTTTATCCATATGAATCCACGCTCCCTAGTAAGTTTGAATTGATAAAATATAGATAATACTAAAATTTGGCATTTTGATACAAACCCCACGTTTCTGTAGACACTGTCATACCATAAATGGAATTTAATCACAAAATGACAGCTTACATCGAATTCGTTTATTGTTAGTTTAATTCCATTATAAAAGTTATAATATCCATTTTATCGAGATGAACTTTATATAATATATTCAGAAATGGAATTTTTACGAGAAATGTGAATAACTTTAAATAAATAGAGCATTTTTCGTGTTGAGTTCAAATAATAAAAATCATACTTGGAAATGATTTTGATATCCAAACATACTTATAAGCTTAATAATTGATAACTGTTAATGTTGAAACGAAACTCATATCATTTCTGGTATGTACATCAGGGGAAAAATTCAAGAAAACAAATTTGAAGTAAATGTGTTATGAAAGCGAGCAAAACATCGTCAGTTATCCAAATTTTATTATGATGGGATGTCTCCTCTTTCTAATTGAAAAGCACAAAATTAAATATTCCCAAATGTCAAATTTCACAGTTTGTTAAAAGAATCTTGATAGTTTAAAAGGTCGTTACGTTTGAAGGGTACATGAGGTTTTAGCTTTTATTCACAAATCCCAGAAAACAATGAATTCTTCACTTAAAAATCTGTAACAATCTAGTTCCCAGTTGAAATTGAAAATATTATTTGGAGAAAATCTTATGAATCTATGTGGTCTACTCTCAATCTAGGGATGAATTTCTGCTTGTAGTTGGAACCCTGACATTTAAAGATACCTAGAAATATATAAGAACTCATTAGGTGCCTTTATGGATGAATTCAACCGTTTTATCAGCTACTAATCTGTGAATAAAACAAATTTTCAACCATATTTAAAAACGACTTCACACCATAAATGCTAAACGCAAGAAATATTTGTAAATATTGTTTGATCTTCGATTTAAAACACTTAATTTTCAAATCTAAAATCTATTCTGAAGTCAAGAACAATCTTCATCCATAATGAACAAACTCGGAATTAAAGCTTTGTTGTTTAACATATTTACCTCATAAATGACAAAATGAAACAGATCTGGATGTTAAAAGTAATTATATTAAAATTAATTTTAAAATATCAAAAATGTTTGGACAAGATAAATTTACTTTTTGTCTTTTTTTCATGCATACGAGGAAAATTACATTCAAGATGACGAATTTATTTCAATAATAATGTCTGTGAACATATTTTCGAAAAATTAATACTGAATATATTCACTGTACATGTATACTTACATGATGTATACTACACAGTCCCAATTTGGCATTTCATGTTCAATGATAAATATGTTGTTAAACGAGAAAAGTGATTTGAATGGAAATCGACACCTATAAAAAAAGAAATGGCTCAAAAATTATCACTAAATAATTTAAGTATAGTCATTTTTAATCTGTCTATTGTGCGCAGTCTCGCCATTTAATTTATATGTTCTTGTATATAAAAGTTAGTTAGAAATGTAAAAGTCTGAATTTAAATTTAATATATATATATATATATTTACAATAATTCATTATCCGTTGATAAACGGATATTAAACAGCACAGATATTGTTTTTAACTCTTGTTTTCTTTGTAATTTGTCGAAGTATTGTTTATAATGGTGGGGATAAAAATAAGTTAAAATAATCGAAAAGTATTTTTCCATCAATGAGAATAAAAAATAATACTTATCATGTTATTTCAGCTTCCACGTATCATATTCCATCGTGTTGAAATTGGAAATGCCAGTAACTTCACTGTATCGAATTCCAGTAGAATTTTGACGAAACTTTTCATTGGTCAGGAAAAATTCAAATTCAGATATGATAGCTGAAATGAATGTGCGGATGTTTGGATGAGCATTCATTAAAATGTTTCAGACGTGCCTATTATATGTTTCCAATGCGTGATTTGTCCTTCTTTGTAAATTTACAAGGCTTTTGATTGAGAGATTCCACAAATTAAGATTATAAAGCGATATCCAAGTTCTTTCGAAGTCTGACAAGAAGCATTCAAAGATTCGTTAACTGTCAGGTTTGATTTATGAATAATATAGCCTGGAATGCATCTGAACTCGACACTACTGTTAGAAACGCCAGAGTTGACAGAACTATCATGCACTCTTCTTCATTAACTTGATATTTGCTCATTTTACGATATATGGCTTATTTTTGATGCAAGTAGCAACTTTACAGATGTCTTTCCGGAAATTCGTCCATGATTGCAGATATAAGCTCTAATTCGAAATCCTAGGTAATAATATTTGGCATCGAAGAAGACTCTGATAATGCAGCAATTTCACGTTAAACGTCGCAATAAAGGTATTCATTTTTACCACTCATCACGCTATACGCACACGAGATATAAAATTCTGTATCTACGTCGATGGCAATTACAATGAGGCATTGAATAAAAGGCGATGGAACGGAACAAAAGTTACAATAAATGAAAATCTGACTGTTGTAACATAATAAAGAGAGGCATTCGTTTGTAGACCATATAATAAATTCATGATAGTCACCATGAATTTCACAATACCAGTATCCTCAACAAAAGACTGTTCTTTGGATAAATTTCTAAGCGGTGGACGAGTTGTGGATATATTGAATTATTTAACATTGTGGCTCTTTAGTTTATACCTCTAGCATATAATACCTTTTTTGAAGGGTCATTATTCAGGAAATTTGGCAATGTTATTTTTAACTATTAAATCATCCAGTTGTATATTTGGTGTGGATAATATTGTAACTGCCTATATTGAATTAAAGTATAAGATAATAAATTGATTTGGTGTTATTTTGTTTGCTAAAATATGGTTTGATTCCCTTTGTACTATCCGACGTATATGTGATCCCTTTATAGTGTACGCACCACAATACACGGTTAACTTCGCTGGACAGTTATATCTGTCATATTTATAGCACTTATTCTTGCGGTATTGGTATGAGAGATACACAATTTTTTATGTGCTACCATCATATCGAAGTATGCAATTTCGGCGTTTCTTGTGTTTCAGCGGTTATTCCATAGATACTATTATAGTTATGATTTTAACTCGTATCGTATTTAATTTTCAGAAAAGTTACTTCCATGTAGAATGAAGAAATTACACATATACTGCTATGGTCAAAGACGATTTATATCAAAAAATACACACCTTAAAAATTTTTTCTTTGTGATCAATCATTAATAATTCATTCATCTCAAATCGTAAATGTGAAAATAAATCCATCACCTTAGATTTATGCACAGCTATGTTCAAAAATTCGCATAATATATTTATATGTGGTCATTTTTTGTAAAGTTCGGTCAAAAATTGAATAATTAGTAGAGATTTGCGCATGTGATGATAATTGACAGTTTTTTGATAGAGCTAAAGTATTTTCAACTTCAATCTTATAATAAATTTCAAATTATTTTCATCGCTTTTAAATACTTTTATCCTTATTCTCCTTAGATAAAAAGGTCAAAAAGATACCACAGGTATTGAATCTCTTCAGGTGTGTTTGTATCAAAGCTAGATCAGAAGAGGCAACATTTCAGTCATTACAAATTTCCTCAAAGTAACAATCGACGGTTGAATGAAAATCAAATAGCTCTGTGAAAAATATACCATTATGTTTTTGTTCAATTCAAAAAATTAACTGAAAATTCAATTGAGAATATTTGAATATAAAACCTCAAAAGTTGAATGTTAAGAGTTGCTTCCAAAAAGTTAATTCGTTCATGGTGAATCATTTGTTCACACGACTTCCATGTTTAGAAATCATGATCCAATGTTTCAATAATGGTGGTGATCAGTTTGAGGAGCGTAACCTTAGAAGCTGAGGTTAAATTATGAATACAACCTAGGTTCTTCCATCAATGGTGGACGAACCATCACGCATATAGAATTGAGTGCCTTTATTCTTGAGATATTCATGAGGCCCTGACAAGTATTTCTGTTATTAGTTTCCTGAGGGAGGTTGTAATATCAATATATCTCCTTTAAATGAAAAAAGAATTAGCATTGTGTAACTTGTCAGATTTCGGGTCCATATTAAGGAACAATACTAAATCTACGTTAGTCTACGAAAATCTCCGATTACTCTAATCGCTACACTCCTCCCCCTCCGAAAACCAGTTTTCCATGGCATCTCCAAATCTTGTGGGTTTATTGACAATTCGTCCTGAGCGAGTTCTCACCGATACATCTTTGTTTTTATTAAACGGAATATCAATGAGTTGCGTTTTAGGTCTTGTTTCATGGCGTACCATTTGATCTATGTGAACGCTTTCATCATTTGATGCCTTGTAAGATCTTGTCAGGGCTAGTTTGCATCGATTTTTATGGATCCATGTATCCGGCCCTGGGCTCTTTAGTTTAAGTAAAGGCTCTTTAACCTCACTTATTATGAATGGGCCTTTCCATTTTGGAGAGAATTTTTTTGATACGTAATTTGTTGCCATTTTAGGGTAGCAAACGTAAACACTGTCCCCCACTTTAAACGGTATGTCGGCACATGTCTTATCATAAGAATGCTTTTGACGTTCTTTGGCTTTAAACGCACGTATATCCATCTCTCTTAACTTTTTTATAAGACAACGCCTGTTGATGTTGCTGCTTACCTCGTCCCTAAGTCCAAATATAAGGTCAATTGGGAGTGTTGGGATGCGATTGAACATCAATTCGAACGGAGATATTTTAGTCGAATCGTTTAAACTTGAGTTGTAAGCGAAGCACAACGAGGGTAGGACGTATGGCCAGTTGTCATCTGATTTTATTGATTTAGATATCATGTTTAAAACTGTTTTATTTTGCCGTTCTGCGAGCCCATCACCTTGAGGATGATAGGGAGATGTTCTTAATTTTCTTATACCGAAGGCTTCACAGATTTCTTTCATTTGGTGTGCCTCGAAATTAGTCCCCTGATCTGTCAGTATAGAATCAGGAATTCCAAAAGTATACACATAGTGCTTCAGCAGTTTTCTTATGATTGTGCAACTTTCAGTATTTTTGATAGGTAGTGCACAGAGCCATCTCGAGAAATGATCTGTTATTGTCAGAATATATTTATACTCGTTGACACACGGAAGTGGTCCTATAATATCCATCTCTACAATTTGATTGATTGTGTGTGAAATTATTGGTTTTAGTTCAGCCTTAGTATACTTTGGTGCTTGATTAAAAGCATTACACTCTGAGCAACTCCGGCACCATTCAAATACGTCCTTCCTCATTCTTGGCCAGAAAAACCTCGTCTTTATGCGTTCCCAGCTCCTACCGAATCCTTGATCGCCAATTTTGTCATGAATAATGGATAAAATTGAATTTACTAATGATTTGGGAATCACCAATCGATCACCGATGAGCTTTTTGTATCATGTCTTCGGTATAAAAGATTATTTTTCATGAAAAGTGATTCAGAAATTCGACCATAGATTTTTTGATTTTCTGATAACGTCTCTTTATTGCGAATTGGGTGTTTATTTATCAGAGAGTTAAAAAATATGCTCATATCTAAGTCCTCTCTTTGTAGGCGTGCAATTTCTGCGTTTGTGATTTCTCGATATTAGGGACCATGATTGACAACAATGCAACATCTTGACAGGTAGTCAGCGTTTGCATGACTTTTCCCATCTCTGTAAACGAGTTCAAATTTAAATTGGGCTAAAAATTCAATCTATCTCGCAAGTTGTCCCTCAGGATCAGCAGTTTCCAATAAGCCTTTCAAGGGCTTATGGTCTGATCTGATTGTGAATTCGGCACATATTAAATAATGTTTTAATTTTTTAGCGACCAGATAAGAGCCAAAAGCTCTTTCCTGGTGGTGGAATAATTTTTCTCGTGTTTTTTAAAAACTCGACATCCAAACTGTATAACTCTTTCACCATAATCGGAGTCAATTTGACTTAAGACACACCCCAAACCTTGATCACATGCATCGCAATCCACGATGAATCGTCTTTGAGGGTCAGGATACGATAATATGGCTGCATTTTTAAGATCCTGTCTAATTTCTTCAAACGCGGCGTCATGTTTATCATTCCACATCCACTCTTTACTGGTAAGTAAGCTCCGCAGTAGATGCTCTTTAATAGCAAGATTTTTTATGAATTGCCGGTAATAAGAAACCATTCCCAATAATGTTTGCAACTCTCTATTGTTCTTAGGTGGTTTGGAGCGGCAGATTGCCTCGATTTTATCTGGGTCAGGGCTGACACCATCCTTATCTACCATATAGCCAAGGTATTTAATTTTATCTTTGAAGAATTGACATTTTTCGAGCTTTACTTTGAAGTTAGATGTTTTACAAAGGTCAAAACAGCTGAAAGATCGTTTATATGATTTTCCACTGAGGTACTACAAATTATTATGTCGTCAAGGTATATGAGGATGTTCTTATTATGAAGCTGGGAGAACACTGTTTCCATTTTACGCTGGAATGGCAGGTGCATTCATGAGGCCGAATGGCATCACGGTAAATTCAAAGAACCGAACGGGGTTGTAAAAGCGGTTTTTTCGATGTCATCCTCATCGACGCCAATCTGCCAATAGCCAGAAGACAAGTCTATGCTGGAGAATATTGTGGCTCCCGCCAAAGAGTCAATTATCGTGTCGATTCGAGGAATCGGATACATGTCTGGAATTGTGATCTTATTTAACTTCCTATAATCGATACATAAGCGTATCCCACCATTTTTCTTGTTGACTAATACGACAGGTGAGGCCCAAGGTGACGAACTTGGTTTGATAATTCCAGCTTTGAGCATTTAAATTATTTTGTCCTTAAGAAGGGGTTCCAGATGCAAATGAATTCTTCTAGATCTATCTCTAATCGGTGTATGGCTTAAGGTCCTAATTTTATGCTTATGCTCAGTGTTTCGTCCAATGTCGAATTCGTGTGCTGAAAAATCTTTCGGTTGTATGTGAGAGTTTTTTAAAGTTAGTTTTGTCAGAAGGGTTTAAATCAAGTTTTAAAATAATATCATTTATTTGTTCATCAATGGTTTTTGGCAGCATTGTGCTATTGAGTGTCATCGTCTGTTTTTCTTGAGTGGTCATCATCATTTTCTGGCCATTGATTTCTACATTGTTATCTCGAAAATTTAAAACAGCAGAAAAATGTTTAAGAAAATCTGTCCCTAACAAACAGTTGCAGAAAATATTAGGTGAAATTGCAACCGGGAACATCAAAATGACTCCCTCAATCTCGATTCTGACATCGGCAGATCCGATTATGTTTAAATCACTGTCATTAGCCGTTTTGACATTACAGTTTTTGTTCGGGATCATAGAAATTATTGAATCTTTAATAAAATCGTACCTCGCGATCGATATCCCTGAGCCCGAATCAAGTATTAAATTCGTACGTTTTCCATTAATCGATCCTCTGACGTTAGTAGGACCAGATGCTCTGAAACGTTCGTTTCTCGTTAAATAAGCTCCATATTTATAATTTTTGGGTTTGTTCCAGCAATTTTTGCTAATGTGCCCAACTTTCCCGCAGTTGTAACATTTTCTTTGATCGACGTGTCCCCGCAGCACTATTTCTGTCAATTCACTGACCTTCTTCTTAAGATCAGCTATCTCAGATGTGTCCTGAGATTTTATGGCGTAGCAACTAGAGTGTTCAGATTCAGCCCATCTTTCTGCCATATTCGCCGCATCCCAAATGGATTTAGGTGCTTCTTTTTGGAGAAACTGTTGCAGTACCGGGTTAGAAATCCCATTTATGAATAATCCAATCAGCATCTGTTCATTAACGCCACCATCGAATGATTCGAGTGCCCCTTGATAAACTCTTGAAGCGAAATCCTTATACAACTCTTTACCGGTCATTTTAACATTTAATAATCGAAGAGTTCGGGCCGCAGGATCCACTGTCTGGCTATATCTACTAGTCATATTTTTTATGAGGTCCACATATACGAGAGTATCCCATTTAAGGGAAACTACTTCCTTCCAAACTTTTGAGTCGAGAGCGAGCAAAAACGACCTTTTTTTGCAATCTGGATCCAAGTTATTAGCTTGGCACGCCAGTTCGAACCTCTTCAGCCATAACTCAAAGTCCTCGCCATCGAACATAGAAATTCCACGCAGAACGCCTGTCCCAACCGCCATTTGTAACTTGTTAGATTTCGGATCCATATTAAGGAACAATACTTAATCTACGTTAGTCTACGAAAATCTCCGATTACTCTAATCGCTACAATTGCATAACTCGGATCTTATTCGAAACGTAAAATGTAATTCGTGGTTATTTTCGGATCTAACCCAACAATTTTTACAGTATGTGATTACATTAGATAATATTTGATCATTAGCCGTTAGCTGTTGAATAGTTTCCAAAGAATCTACTTCAATAAACAATGTTAATTGAGATATTAAATCGGAATCTGCATTACGACTGTTTTCAAATCCTAGACATGTAGTTAGTCTGGAAAAATATCTAAATCGTGATTTTCATAAATCTTTTTGCGTTTAATGTCACAGAGAAGCAAAAGAGAAACAAAGCCTACCTCTGTATTCAGACAGAAACCATTATTGATGAGCCCTTGTGGTTCTTAAAAGGCTTTCGATGGGCTTTTGATCAGTGGAAATGATTAAATGTCTCCCCTCAAGATATTGGTCAAGTTTTTTTAAACCCAAAACGATGACCAAGGTTTCTATTTTGAAAGTTGAATAATTTTTATCTGCATCGCTTAATACTCTTGAAATGAATGAAACGGTTTATTCTATTCCAGAATCTAACCTGTGTGATACATGTCTGGGATACCAAGACCAGACGCATAAGAGGAGAGAATAAGAGGTAAGTTAGGGTCATAATGTGATAAAATAACATCCAGTTTTATTTGTTCTTTGCATGCTTCGAACGACTTTCGATGGATGTATTACCATTCAAATTTAGTGTTGTTTTTCAGGAGTTCGTAACACGGAGCAAGCAAAATTGAAATATTCTTAACGAAGTGGTGGTATTAATTCAACATTCCCATTAAAAATCTAAGCTCAACAAAGTCTTTAAGTGGTCTTAAATTGTAGATAACATCATTCTTAGATTTTGATATGGATATCCCATTTGCTGAAATTGTCAAGCTGCAATATTCCATTTGATCCTGAATAAGTTTGCGTTTTTCACGCTTGCGTTTTAACACATACTTTCGAGAGTATAAAAAACAAAATTTTAATTTCTCTAAGATTTATTCAATCTTAGGAATATGGTGTATCCATTTGAATTGCTTGGTTTACTCAGCAGGAAAAATCTGAGCAAATAATTAATTTTTCGTCTTTCATCGTCGCGCGCACAATCGGGGGGGAACTTATCCGAACTATCCATTTTTTAATCACTCCGAAGATTAGCCATACTGGTAGGATCTTCAACTGATTGCTTTTTTTAAAAAGACAATTATAGAGATTTTATGAACACATGTTTTGCATCATTTTAAGCTAATTTTGGCACTAAATATTTGAATTTGAAAGAGAAAAACCTAGAATAGCTTTGGATACTTATCAAACATATGTTCGAAATTTATCTAATATTTTAAAAACTTAACTGGAAAACCGGTTGACCCAAAAAGTTGACAAAGCAATTCTTTCCCAGTCATATTTTGTCCTTTCTCATAAATAAACTCTCGTTCATTCAATCGCTTGTTTTCCATAGAACTCCTAATTTTTGTCTGGCCATAAGGGCAAAATCTGGGGCCACGAAAACTCAAAACGTTGTGTTGATAAGGAACAATTTTACATTCAACTCTCTCAGCTTCTGAAAGATTTATAAAAGAAACTGAAGAACCCGAATAGATTTCAAATGCAATCTGAGGCCAATCGATATAGAACAGTTTCAAAAGAGAAAGGAAAAAATCACTATCAATGGTATTTTTAACATTTGTAATTTTAATTTTTGACTTACGACATACTGAATGTGGCCGTTGATTCTACGAACACTTAAGGTTTCCCAACGTCTTTTAAAGTGCACTATTGTGTGATTATCCTTTAAAAAGTTAAATAAAACAGAATGAATTCTATTTTGACCCATTTTTGAATCCTATAAAATTCGCGGATCCGTCTTATCGATTTTTATAGCCGCTTTAGTCGATTGACAAATGCGAATGGCTTTTTTGGATGGCTCGATTGAATGATAATGTAGTCTCAGACAAGAGGGTTGGTCAAATACTCCTGTTTTTATTTATGAATCCTATGAAAAATTTATCTCTCAGCGCCTTATAAATAAATCTTTGAATCTACAGAATTCGCTCATTTTTGGATTCGTAATTATTTTTCATTTATCGATTCTGCCTCCGATGGCTATGCAGTCCAAGATTTTAGGGCTCAGAAAGTTCAAGATGCGTATGATTGAAAAAATAGAAGGCTGTTCACATTTGTCAGTTCTTCTCAATTGAGCCTTAAGCGTTTCGAAGATCTTGTTTGCCACTACAAGGAGCGCATGTACACGTTTTTCCTTTTCAAGGTCGTTTAACGGAGCCTAGTTCATAATACGTCTAAAATAATCAGCCCAGTTAGCTCTTTCTTAATTAAAAATGTGTATTTTTTAAATCATCGTCACCAACTGTTGTGATTTTAAGAACAACGATAATCTAATGCGCATGTCAATTACTAATTTTACAGCGTTCCCAATAATTTTCAGTTCTAAACTTCATTTTAACTTTGGTGACCATTTAGTTAAGCTTTGATGCGTCAAAATTATGTAAATATGGTTTAAAATAATCAGATGGAGTTATTTTTTTCGTTTTACCACTCGAATAATGTTACAAATATATTTGATTGTAAACATGCATTTTGACGGAAAAAATCTTACTAATTCGTATACATGTGGTAACTTTATCAAGCGGCGAAATAAATTCTGTTTGAAAATTAAACTGAAATTATTTTTTCCGTTTAAACTGTATATGTGACTTAAATTTTTCCATTTTAAAATATAAGTAATTACACTGGTTTAAAGTATTTAAAGTTGTTTCTGGATTGAAATGTAGTTAAAACAAGGTATAAATATAATACGATAAACTACGAATCTGTTCGAAACTATCAAATATCACGCATGTTACAGTAGTAATGGCAATAACTTAATAAAATTTGGGTGGATATATGTTTTTGTCTCACTCTCTGAACTCAATCGCAATGAATTTTCACTAGTTTATCTGTGTATGATGCAACTATTCAAAAAAGTATTTCGACTGAAAAAATTGATAGGCAAAGTTTCTAACGTATTTAGAATCGAATTACGTCAGAAAATTTTTTTTAATTATCTAAATTATGGTAAATATTATAAATTCATTGGATATACCACTTTAAAATATATAATATTATGTCAAATCTGAAAGCGTAAGGTAGAATGAATAGGCAAGTCTAAATTCCTTTTCAGAGTAACATTTTAATTTTTTCTTAAAGCGACAAAATATTCTGAAATAAATTTATTTTTTCATTAACAGGCTTTGAAAATGTTATAAGTATATTTCGAAGTATTTAAAATATACAATATTGAATTTTTACTCTTGCGCCAGAAAAAATCATATCAAAAATCAATAAATAATATTCTATTTACCTATTTAATCAAATCAAAAATTAAATCACATACTTTTTTTCCATACGTATTTTCTCAAAACTAATAACATATATTTTATTATTTTTTTATCTCAAGATATTTAAAACACGTCAAAAATATTCCAAACGCACGTATATTATTTAAATTTCAGATACGCTAACAAAATTATTTCGTTTTTTTGTGAAGACATGTGAACTAGTTGTAGAGGACAGAATACGAAAAAGCAAATTCGACACGTATCATCGAGAAATAATTGTCCATAAAATCATATTAGAATTACGATGGGATTTAAGAGACAATCTATCTAATTTGATATAAACTGGAAAGATTTGTACTTTCACTCTGTTTAAAAATGTAATTTTTGTTGCTCTATTCACAAGATTTTAAATTATCAATTAAAAGTAATTAAAAATGCAGAAAGATCGAAAGAAAAAATAAATTTATCTTTAGAATAAAAGTATGTTAAAAACTAGAAAGTGTTTTGAATATTAAAAGCGCCTCCATGTATTTTTAAAAAAGCCCTTCACGTAATGGAAAATTGATTCCATATCTCGAAGCCATCCGTCGCAGTTTTTGTAATGCTCATCCAGTTTGCGAAAAATATCCACATCTTCTGTCAGAAAACGCTCTTGAATTTCCGGCGGCGTTTTAAAAAACAAACTTGCTTTGTTTAAAAGTCTTGAAAACCAATTTTCTGTAGTTCCATAAACACTTATCACACCGTGCTTCATGTCAACAAGATCCAAGTGTTTATCCAAACATTTGCGAATAATTTTGAGCCTCTTTGTTAAACCCTTTTTGAGTTTCTTGAAATCCCTCGAACATCGTCGGAATTCTATGTAGTCAGGTACAACATTAATTTGAATCCATAGTTTTCTGAAATTCTTGTTGTCGAAATTTTTGATCTCCACTACTGTCAAGAAAAGTTCTTTCCGAATCAAATTCATGTTAATCTCAACTTTTTCTTCTGCCATGTAACCGTTCCTTCTTTATGTAATGGCGTTTTTAAGTATACGCGGTTTAAATTCACGCATATGATGTATTATATCAAAAAGCGTGAAAATAATATTTTTATTTTAAGTTAAAAGTAATTGCAAATGATTTAATATTAAATTAAAAAAATATTTTTTATTACACATTCAATCAACTTTGTAAAATTGTTCAGCGTTTCACGCTTCGGTGACTGAAATGCATAAATTTATAATATCACTTCAAATATACACTCAAGCGCAAGTAAACAATTTTAAAATATCAAAGAATTTTAGGATAGTATTTACTGTTAAAAATATTAAATTAATCAGTTTTAATACCCTTAACTAAGAATAATGGCCACACCATTAAAATTTACAGAATATCAGACAGGAAAGGAATATTGACGATTATTGATTTTATCACATTATAAACGTGCTTTCGTTCTAAAATTCCAATTTATAAGGTAAAAGAGAAGATTTTGATTTGGTATTTTACATATGATTTTTTTTAATTTACGACATTTTATATTTGTAATCTGAAAGCAGTGCGCAAACAGATATACACCATAATTCACAAAACCTTCATTTTAATTTAAATGTTATCAAATGATTCGTTCAATTAACTCAAATATATTGAAAAATTAGTTATTATTTTTATCTATGGTAAAATATTCTCCCATTATCAAATTAGTGTTGAGAATAAAAATATTTTGACGGAATTTTTACCTGAAAGTTATATTTTTTATATTTTGCATAACCATTAGGATAATATTAACGATACTGAGTGATTTGCTGAATTTTTTTTATGTTTCGAGATATTTCCATCAAAGAACCAGTTTTTGTTAAAATTTTAACTGTTCTTAAATTATAAACATATTTACCTGATATTTTGTTCAACGAAAACCTTTCAATAATTTTCATTAAAAAATTAAAACTTCGAGAGATAATCTTCCAATTTTTCATTTTTAAAGTGATCAGTGAATAAAATACTATTTGTATTTTATTCAGCAATATTTTTCGAGAATCTCAGTCAGTTAGAGATGTTTATATTAAGAGGTTGTACTTTTTTGAAAGTAGAAAATTTAGAAACTTAGGAAATATTTTCTGAATATAAAATTTAAGATGAAAATTAAAGAATCATAGATCAACCAAAGATTGACCTTCATGAGAATTTATTTGACAGGGTGAATGAATCTTATGATAAATTAACACTAAAGATGGGGAAAATATGATAATACGCGTTTTGCATGAATTAATAAAATTAAAAAAACTAGACTTGTACAGTTCTCCATATAAAATTTACGAAATAACGCTTGCGCGCTATTCTCAAGCAATAATAAAAGCGAGAAACTTTTAGAATAAAAATCCTCTTTTCAGAGTTTGTGAAAACAAACTATTGATATTTTTATACCAACGATATCTTTCAATTCATTTTTATTTTTGGATTGTCACTGTCATGTTTTATAAGGATGATTTTATTCTTCAGAGTTGTTATTTGTGCAAGTAAATGCGCAGTAAGATAAAATAAAATTATTTATAGTTTTGTTAATAAATGAAGTGAGAAAAGATTTTTATCAAAAAATTAAATATCTTTTATTTATCGACTCAAATGGACCATTACTATATTGTAAAAATATATAATATTTTATTTCTATCTATCGTCGTAGGTTTCGTTCAAATATAGAACGGTTATTCAAAAATGTTAAAATAAAAAAATGATGAAATTGAGTTTTAACATAAATAAAAACTGATTCACAAAATATTTGTTTAAAGCTCAAATCAAAAAGAGGATTTTTGAAATATGAACTTGAAAATGGAGTTGAAAAATATGAGAATAATATTTTGATGTTTGTAACTTTGAATTTTAAAATGAATATGAATTTCCTATAATTAGCTGATCAACAAAATTTATACGATATGGGAGTTAAATATATTAATTAGTGGATCGAGTCGCATAAAATTCGATAATAGATGATTTTAAATCCAAAATAATTTTAAATCTTATTTTTATTTAGAGAAGTAAAAATTTTACAAAGTGAAAAGGATTGGCATAATCATTAATATACTTAAGTTTTTTCGGGGATTAGATCTTGAATTATCATTCTGCAGAGTTAATGATACCCTTCAAAACTAGGATGAAGTGATTGTGTCTGAACGGTTTTTATGAACAGGTTAGAATATATATAGAAACTGTTCTGCTACCATTTAACCCATTAAACTCAGTTTGGGATGGCAAAAAATAGCATTTATTGATTCAGCCACAAACGATTTATTTTGAAAATCTAATTAAGAATTCCTAAAATAAGATATAATGTAAATATATAAAGGAGATTTCTGTGAAGAGTTTTGAACTCATAGAAATATAGATTGTCAATATTTTGTAAAGAATAAATATAGACAAAATATCTTGAACTATTTTAAAACCCTTAAATCTATGTTTGTAAAGACCCTAACTAGAATTGAGGGATTATGAGTTATTTGATAAGAGTTTAGGGTAAGATAGAATTCCTGCGTCAAATAGATTACCCTGGAACTAAAATAAACGGTGTCTATTCATTGATAACGATAAAATAACATAGAATATTGATTTCTCTGCTTATAGTTTCAATTATCGTTTAAATTGATTTGATAAAGTATGTAAATAACAAAATATGATCTCTAATTCAATAAATATTGGTCATAAATGATCTCTAAAGGTTGTTAATATTGTGGAATATAACATATAGCTTGATTTTTTAACACACCCTGTTAATTTATCTTTGAATAATATCAAATTTTATTGAATATTTAAGAAGGGAAGGCTACAAATTCCACTAAAGTATAAATGTGTTTCCTATAAAATCAAGTAGGTATAAAAACTCGATAGAAGGAAATGCCAAAATATGTAAAATAATTCTTTAAAGAGTATATATGACTGAGATATCAGTATGTCTTGTGAAAATAGTGTTTTAATTACAGTTAAAAATTTTGAGACATGTATGTTGTTTAAATTTATACACTCCAGTCATCTGCTGATTCCATTCGACGATGAATATCGTTGGTTTTATATTTACGACATAGCATTAAATCACTACTTTTACAATTTTCGAATTTTGATCAGTTGCCCACACTCTGTTTAACGTGGGTTGACATAAATTCTGATAAATGTAAACGTTCATGCATAGCAATGTTTAGAAGCGTTCATGTATTTTATACCTGTCAAAAAATCATCTATTTTCTTAAATGTTTGATATTTTTATCATCAAAAATAAGAATATACAACATTAATAAAATATCAGTTTGAGAAAAACTATTCCTTAGAGATAAACAGAATTTTTTATGCCTTTATTGAAAATATGAATTGCATTAAAACGAAGTGTTCTCTAAGTTAAGAAAATTTACAACATCTAATTTTAATATTGTGAAAACATCTTAGTTTTATAATAACACTTAACAAATTCAGGAACCTATGTTGGGGTAAATTCTCTGTTTCCTTGAAATCAAATCAAATCGCTCATGATCTGATATCAGGAGAATTATAAAATTTTTACCTAAATTATCAAAACTCTTGTAGTCATTATATTTTTGTACATGGATGAATATATTTGTTAAAAAAAGTTCAAATGACAAGAAATTAAAAAAAAATAGGAATTTCGGATATGATAAATTTTATGAAAACGGAGAGGGTTTGGAAATCAATCATTAGCCTTCAAATTCGATATTTAACAAAACAGTTTGGGTTTCAAGTTTTAAATGATATCATTAATTTGAGAATTAACGGTTATAAACATTTTCGTAAGGTGGTTGAAAACTTCTCCTCAAGGAACAAGAGAGAACCAGCGAAGAGCTGATATTGTTTGTGATATTACAATATGAAAAGAAGGAAATCTCTTAAAAGATTAATTTTTAACAAAATAAATTTTGGCTAACTTAAAACTAATTATCAGTAAGTATCTTGTCGGACATTTTGCATCTAGGTGCTGCTGCACATCAAATCTGGATTTACATTTGAAGGAAATATGTTATTTTTGACAAAAGAGAACTGAAGCCATAAAGGTTAATCTTCCAGGGGTATTACTTATTTATAAGTACCTTGATAGATATTTTTAATGGAGCGAAAGATCTGGAGAACGTAAAATGTAATATCAATTCAATTTATAACAACGTGCATAATTACTCATCTATTAATTGTTTGAAATGACCCATATTGGTGTATCGTAAAGATGAAGGTAATATAACGACATATATGTCATCGATACCCGGTTTAAATGTCAGGGATAGGGAAAAATCGTCACTAATTAATTAATATGTTGTAAGTAAAAGAATTCATTAATTTAATGAAAATTGACCATTGTTGAAGAGTATCCTGAAAAACTCATAACCAGATGAAGAAAAAGGTTAACAAAATCACAGATAAGTCAAGTTTTAATTTTCACAATTTTGTCAACTCATTAAGATAAGATAATAATCTAACTGGATGAAAAAACTTTTTAGTCAACAGGATAAACGCTTTACTTCATAAAATAAAGTTTTAAAATATAATTTATGTGGGTTCCTAAATATCGTGCTTCGGAAAGCCGTTCCAAATATTAAACTGGATGAATAGCCTAAATATTTGATTTAATATTTACAATTTATTCACAGATAACATATTCATTAACATCTTCTCTTAATAATAGCGCCAAAGATAAAAAATAAATTTTGGTATCTATCTATAAGAGTCATTGAATTAACGAGTTTTGCTCATCGATAAAAATAGGGTGTGGTTTTCTTTCAAGAGTAAAAGCAAAAAATGTTCAATTCTCTCTGAAGTATCAGGTGGATCTGTTACTTAAAATGTCTTTGAACTGAAGATATTTTTGAGAAAATTGATGATGCATTTAATCCCCTCATTGGGACTTATCCAATTGTTAAAAGTTAAATTTGGAAATTCTCAGAATAGAATCTGGATAGATTTCAAGTTAGCAGCCTACATAAATACCTTAAATCTCCCATAAACACTTTATACATTTGAAGATGTTCGATAACAGATTAAAGGCAGCCATGTATCAGTGTTAGCGATCAAAAATAGGTATATTTACAGATAAAGCACGACGAAGAGAAATCAAATATAGCTTGGTTGATCTCAATATTTATAAATTTTTAACAATTCAATCATCTAAAATTTGGTCTCTTCTGCATCGTCTTTACACCCAGAAAATTTTTACTCTCTATAACACAAAACCAACCACGTCATATTAATATCTTTCATTTTATAAAAACTGAAACTCAAAAATTAAACCATCTTTTAAACAAAAACAAAATTTCTAATTTAGTTGAGATAGCTCTATGTCACTTCGAGTATCTTTAGAAAACTGTTTTTCCAATCTATAGTAATATTTTTTAAAACGTATTATAATCTTTGTAGGTGGAGTTGCGAATCATAGACAGAGTGGCACCTATTTTAAATCTACTTTGCAGAAGAAAAATTTTTAACAAAACGTTTTTCTAATTCTGCATTTCGAATAAGCCCATTTTTATTTTCTCACCCATAAAAATCACAATTAGACATAAACAGAAAAAAATCCAATTTTATTTAATATTATCAACTCAATCTTGGCATCATCAAAGTCACTTATAAATTAAGATTTTGATCATATGTCATCTACTATATTCATTATTATTTATAAGGAAGGAAATATGTCAATTAATTTATCATAAATCACTCATACGGATATTTTGGTCACCCTTAATCAACATATACCACTTTTTAAAGATATTCGTCTTGATGCCCTGTATGTAGTAAGTTTCATATCTACAGAATAAACACAATGGCAGATTTTATGTCCCGTTTATAATATAACGAAGCTAAAAACTAATATGTGGCCATTGCGATGATTCTAGATTCAGCCAAATTTATTTTCCAAAATAATTCTTAGCTGATGAAACATATAAGAACTATCTCTTATCAAAAAGACAAAAATGTTTAAATCTTTGCTGAGCAAATAGATCAAATTATAAACGGAATTAAATATAATTTTTTAATTAAGGATACAGTTTCCAAAGAAGAATAAATTTCACTTTATTCTGATTTGATCATTGAAGCGAAAAATATGTTACAAAAACATTTAAGTATTTTACCATAAACTACCCACGGTGGAGAATTCACATCAATTTTGAAAGCGTAAATTTCTCATTCTCGGTTTTTGTAAAGAAGCAAATACAAAGAAGATCAAACTCTTTTGGCTAAAGTCATAAAAAATGAAAACAACGATTCGATGTCTTGAATATTTGTGTTCTTAATTTAGGTTTACCGAAATTCACACCATCTTTAACGGCAAGAGTTACTCAACAAATTTGAACAAGAAATTTGGCGAGATAAAGTAATCAAACACATACGTAGAATACATACCATTATAGAACTAACAGTCAAGTTAAATGGATAATTAGAAGCATTAAATTTGAATATATAAAATATTTTGACACACAAGATAAACAAACTGTCGTTAATTTATATAGATACCGTAATTCTCAATTAAAATTTACTTTTAGTTCCAAAATAGTAAAAATGATCAAAAATCATCTCAAAGTTTCAAAATTTTATTTTACACCTGACATTAAACATTAACATAATTGATACGCCAAAAACAAAATATTAAAATTTTCAAGGGAAAAGATTAAATCTATGATCAGGAGACACTCTGGGTAAAAATGAAATTAAAACCGTGAGATAAAAAAGAGTAATTTACAAAAGAACGAGCGAACTTTATGTCAACATAAGACAATGAATTGTATCATAATTACACATCCAGATCCCTCAAAACGAGAAAACCTTAAAGAACAGAATACTCAATTTAGCATGAAAGTTTCTCAAAAACATGCTCCTCAAGAGAATAGGAGAACAAAAGTTGCAGAGCTATCTTGAACGGAGTTAAATAAATTTACCAATCAGATATCCAGCAAATACCACGGCTGAGATTTCTATTGGTAAAGTGACCTCCTCATATCTCATATAAAGAATGCTTGTGACAATCTCAACAAACTACCTTTATGAGTCTGAAGAGTGTTCATTTAGCCATATACTACATGTCCATCCGATCGACTAATTGCTAAAATGTTAATCTATCAAAAAGAGTTTAAAGTGATTACACATCATTATGTTATAAAAATGTTTAATTTAGGTTTATTTATTTTTAATCAAAACACAAAATGAAAAATATCATGAATTGTTTTTCCTACAACAAAACTCATCAGTATAAAAGCTTTAAAAATCGTTTTCATTATTTATTAGTTTTCTTAGACAACCGCGTTTTGATATGGTAATTTATTTTAAAAAGTTTACAAATATATCTCGTAAAAACGAGTCTCCTGGTTTTCAACATTATATTCAAACGAAAAAATATTTATCTTACATTTTTGTCTTTCTACATCTCCGATAAAATGATAAATTTTATTTTTATTTCAAAATTATTATTTTCTTATTTATCAACTTATCTTTAAGCCAAAACGATCTATTTAACCACCCATTATTAGTTTCCTGAAACCATCAATTTTCAAAAGTATTTTTTCTATAATGGTATGAATTTTAAAACATAAAATTAAATTTCGTTTTTGGACTATCAAGCAAGGAAAAATGATAATTTTAAAATGAATATGAAATAAATATTGTTCATATAATCACATATTTTGATATCTGAATAGAACATACGATTTTAGATTAAGATACTTTAATTTAGCATGAGATTTTTTATCATTTTCAAATATCATATGATGAATATTGACAAATATATTTCTTTTAAATTTATTTCATATTTTATGTTTTTTATAAAGAAATGGTAAAATTATGAAAAATTTAAAAATAAATTACATATATTATGCTAAAAACACATTTTGAAATTCATAATTTTTCACTTGTATTTTTATTTGAAAGAATGAAATTTTATAAAAACAGTATTACTAGATAGTATTCTTTGATTTGTTAAAGCATTAATCTTTTCTCATACTTCACATAGGCATATAATTTAATTGTACAGATATAAAATTTTCTGTTTAAATTACTCAGACGACAAAGTTTTATCATAGTTTCAATATCTTCAAGAGTATAGAATTAATAGAGAAAAAAATCTCCACATATTTTCACAAAATTCAATTTTCCAGAATGCAAAATCTACGAAAATGCGAATCAAGTATCGAGAAAATACTAACTAACAACTTTTTGGAGGAATTAAAATTGTAAGCCAAATCCATATCAAAATATTTCGTAAGTTTCATTGATTATTAGTCACATCGTTATAACGGAAATTGATATTTTCAAATAATACTAAAAATAAATTTTTAAGGTAAAAATACTTAATAAGCACATTTTTTAAAAATGCACAAAATATTACGGGTTCTATATTAACCAGATAAATGAAAGATCAAAAGTGAACATAACAGACTCCGATTCAAACATGAAAAAAACAATATTATTTTATAAATTTTATATATGAAATATGTAAATAGCAGCAAACCACATGGCAAAGATATCGTTATGCAGTATTGATGTCTTGAAGAATTTAATCAATGGACATGGATAATTTCATGGATCAAATGTAGTGCTTCATCATTTTAGGAATTTAAAAAGAAAATAAAGTAAATCTGACTGTTTTATTCTTTCGATAATAATTTAATGGTCATTTTTAAGTATTTTTCTGTTATAATAAAACATTTCCCCAGTTGTTTAATATTCACGAAATGATTAAATGAGAATTTGAGGGTTAGAACATTTTTTTATTCAACAGATAATAAATAATCAATCTTTTAATCGACAGGTATTTTATTTCTGTTGAGATTTTTTAGTTTTACTTCAGATTTTTATTGCTACGACCTTGGTACTACATAATTTTTATGCACTTCGAATAAAATTTTAAAATCTAAGACCCAAAGATTTCTGTTTACATAAGTTTAATGATAATTTTTCAAAATGTTTTAAGTTTATCCCACAGTTGGTTTATTAGACTTGATAATTTTTACAATTTACTTATATAATTAAATTTTCCACGTGTTAGCACATCGTTAATTCAGCTATTTGAAATTAATACGAAAAAACTTATGAAACTGATGATTCAAAAATATGTCGTAGAAGAAAAAGCTTATTTCATACAATAAAACGAACATCTTTTTGATGTGTTTCTCGCCCACAACATTTTCAGTTGATTTTAAAATGATAATCGAATCACCTTGTTCACAAAATACGTCTAAATAACACAGAAAAAATGTTTTTGAAAAATATTAAGAGATAAAATATACAATGGGATGTGAATAATATATTTTCAAGTATTTTTCCATATCATTACACTCTTTTAAAATTGATTGACAGTAGAGGATATCTATAAGTAAAGCCTTGTAGAATAGGCATAAAATAAATTTTGTAACATCTCAGAATGAATAAAACCTGATCTTGATTTTTTATTGATATCAAAAGAATTGTTGATAATCTTCCATACTATTTTTTATATTTGTAAAATTTTTGCAGTGTGAAGCTTGATTCATTTCAAATTTAATTGTACACTTTATTATCCTAAAAGGTTTTATAATAAATTTAAAGAATATTATCATTTTTCGTAATAGGATCTTTATTTTAAATTTGGGAAGAACTTTCAAAGATCTAAATCCTGAAGATTAGTTATTATTTGTAATTTTTGTCATTAAAATACGTAACATGACCATTTCTGATTCATAGAAATTATAATATCGATTTTATTATCCTTCGTGAGGTTATTATCTCTCTTTTACTTACATAATAACATGAGTTGTTTCGATCAAAAAGAGTCCTATAATTTATGAATTAAAGCGAAATATATTTTATCAAAAACGAAATATTCAATATATTGATGGATAAAAATTAAATCATGCCGTTCTTTTAGGCTCGTTTATTTTTAAGTATTGGAAACAATGATTTAATCAAGCAAATTCAAAGAAATTTGGTAATGTCTAATTTCTTAATATATGAATCAAGATTGTGCCACCTTAATTTTTCAATGCAATTTTTCAGAGGTTTTAACCGAAATAATAACTTGTTTACTCTTTCTCATACATTGAGCCTTCATACTGAGAAGATTGAAAAAATATTTTGTTCTTATAATAAATGAATTTTTTGAGTATTCATCTTAAAATCCAACAAAATAATGAACATAAACACAAAGTTTTTACACTCTAGTGTTATAAAAATGATTGAGTAAACTTGAAAACATTGGCATAGGTGTGTTTGTTTTTTTCAAAAATAGTTGAAGAAAATTTATTGAAATCATATTTTCCTTTCTTATCTGATGAATAAAGTAAAACTAGAGATCATGAGGAATATCTTTCATAGGTGTGAATATTTTTCAAAACAAAAGATAAAATTATATTTCACGAATTTCCAAAAGAATTTTGAAATATAACTTGATGATATATTTAACTAAATCTGTGTTTTTGAAATATTTGGAGTTTATATTGAATAATGTAAAAGAATAAACCCTATAAATCAACTAAAATATTCAAAAAATAAATTCTTGAGCAATTTGTAAGAATATTGTTTGAAAATTATCTTTTTATCGTTCTTAACATTTTCGCCAGATGCGGTTTAAGTACATCACAAATGAAAGTGGGTTTCTCAGTGTGTAAGATTGTTTTAAATTCAGTTCTGTTTTTATTCGTTTTAAAGCATGAATCTATACATCGTATAATAAATAATGGGAATCTTCATGTCAGTCTGACTATTTTTGGAGCAATCGAAATTAAATGCCCAACAGTATTGTTCTTGTAATTATAGGTTACTCGTGAGATATTATTCAGAGCCAATGCAGTTCAAGAAGAATTATCATACGATGCCTCTCCAAAAATAATACAATTTCATATAAAAAACTATAAACCTGTCAGAATGCTAAATGTCTCATTTAACTATGAGTTATCAGATAATATCAAGATAACATACATTGACGTCAGCTACAATTTTTTCCTTGTGAAAGGAGGCGGCTTTGAAAATGGTCAATTTATGACTCAATTTAGGTGGGTATAGATTCAGGACAAAAAATTACAATATTAACATGGGTTTGAATGATACGTACTTTCAAAATTCGACAGAGATTATAAACATAACAGTAAAAACCATTGGTGGAAGAGTGTGCAATACAATTTTAAAAATAGAAGAGTTAAAAGTTGTTTCTAACTGTGTAGGGGAGAAACAGAACGGTATTTGTTTGTTTTAAAAAGGTAAATTTTATGAGAATATTCCTGGGATGAAATGGTTTGTTCCTATAATTGTTATTGTTGGTTTATTTTCCATCATTTCGATAATAATTTACTCATTCAAGATTAGAAGAAGAAATCCGCTGGAGCTAATCAAAAAAGATCTGAACATCATTTAAACTCAACAAACATATTTAAAAATCGCATTATAGATTCAAATCTTATGAATTGAAGTAAAATTGTTTTAAAGTCATTTTTAAATGAGCAAATATCAATACAATATTTTAAGATTGATGTTTAATGAAGCATTAAAATTTTCTGTAATTCTTGTGAACGCTTTAGTCAAGTTATTTTCTTCGCTTTCCTAACAATCTTAAAAACAAATTTATCGACTGTCATCAAATTAGTTATACAACATGGAATATCATTATGTTTCATGAAATAAATTGATTGTATGATGAGTTAGATATTTATAAATGTGTTATTCTGTTGGTAACGAATTTATTGAAATGTTTTTTTGATAATGTTTCACATATACTTTTGGAATCCTGTCTTTTGATCAAAAGTATTTTCGTCTCTTACTTATAAAAAGTTATTACTTCTTGTTATTTTTATCATCTTGTTACATTTTGAAGGTATATTATTTGAATAAATTTTCTTGTGCAAAAATTATTCAGGTTTTTGTTTCTAATGTTTATTCTTTTCAATGAGTAAGAAATAGCGTTGAAGACAAATCAGCTAAAATTTAATTGATTTATTAATGATCAAAAGATATAAAATTATCCTTTCTGAAATCTCAGTTTCTTAAACATATGAAATGTTAGAAAAAAACCAAATTTGTCATTTTATTTTTTTAACTTAAGAAAAATTGCAACGACAAGAGTATCTATAAACTAAAAAAAACATGCCATGTTTCAGCAAATATTGAAATATAACTGAGAAATTACATAAAATTTGACTTTTTAAACAGTTAAATAATATCTTTTAACATTTTTCCCCTTTATCAACAATAAATAAAAAAAATATTTTTCATTAATATTCTATGTTTTACAAATTTTAACTGGCAAAAATTAGTTCCTGTTAATTATTCCAACAAAGTTTAATTTTAATTTCTTAAAACGAAATTATTTCAAGTAAGAAGAGGTAAATTCTCAAATTTTTTTCAATAATGCCTTAAAAAAGACCAATGATCAAACAAGTTCAACAAACTTACATGAGTCAATAAATAATTTAATTAAAGACCACAGATATATCAATCGATTTTAAAATTTTGACATGTATTGTCCGATAATACTCGATATCTTTCTTATTTGTTTGTTCATGTTTGTTATTTGGTGTTTAAAATCTTTGTACTTATTCAGATTTTATGAATATTGTGCTAAAAATTCCTTTTTAAAACTTTTTGCAAAAAACGTAATAATTTATAAAATTTCCTCAAAACCATGAGATTTAGTGAAAGACTTAACAAATGTTAAAATTTAATTTATCAGCGAAAAAATAGTCGATATGGATATAAAAATGAAAAATAAGTCAACATGATAATTAACTCTCTAATTTGATATATTTTTATATTTTCTCACATTATATACTTCAAAAACAATTTATTGATTTAGATTTGTCATTTCAGGAAATGAATCATAATATTCACGGCTGAGTTAAATTAAACTATAATTTACAATATAAATGAATAATTTCCTCAAACAATAAAATACTTGGTTTTCATTCGATGAATTGATGACACAACTTGTTGGAATATTTGAATTTATCTCTCTAAGATAATTCTGCTTTGAATAATTATTTGTATTAAAATTGTGAATGAGCTGGATTGTGGTTAAATTATTGTAAAAAACAAAATATTGAATAAAATATTTTCAAAAAGAAATAGTATATAATTATGACAAAGAGTAATTTACATAATAGTATGTTTTGTTTATAAATTATTTTTATGAAATTAGTGTGTAAATTTAGATCAAAGATCTGATGAAAAATATGATTTCTTTCAAAATATTTTAAACAACCATTCAAAAACAACATGTATTTGTTTTTGTATTTTATAATGCAAAAAGTTACACTCATAAAATTTAAAATAAACAAATCATGATTCTAGGATCAATTTTAATATTTAATTTTTATGATAATTTATTTATTTCAAGAAAGTTTAAAAATGACAAAATCTTGTTGAAATTTTCAAGAGTTTGCCTTAAGTTAACTACATTCTGCTATAAAATATAATTTGTTGTTTTTCACACGCCTTCATACATTTTATTCCTGAAAATTGCTCTGCAGATTTTCTAAATCATAAAATATTTGAACTAAGGTACAAAATCAAAAGTCTAATGTTCATATTATTCCATTTTACATGTTTACAAAGTATTCTTAAAGTTCTTTACATTTCCAGATATTAAGATAAATCCAAGAAAAAAAGCTGAATATAAAGGAATGTATTGAAAACATAACAAACTACATCCAAAAATAATTTTTATATCATTTATTACTTTAATTATCTGTTTTTAAAAATATTCATCGTCATATCTGATTTAACTTAGAGACTCTAAATTTAAATATCTTTGTCTCTATTTTAAAGTATTTTATTGAATTTTTATTTTATTATTTTTCAACAGGTTACACCTAATGAAAACGTTTAAATTTTTCTTCGTCTATCATAAATCTATGAGGTCTTCGAAGTACTGGAATTAAAATCTTCATTATGATAAAATTAAGTCTTTTTGACAAATAGTTTAAGTTTTTTAACTCAATTTACAATTAAACTTTTTTTATTTATCCAAAAATAAAAACCGATTCAATGATTTATGCAGCAATAACTTTATAAAATGTCAATATTTTATCACTAAATGAAAAATTAAAACTAAAAAAGAACATTTCATCATATTGATAAAGTATAAACTATTTGGATTTCCCATGAAATAGCTTTAAGTGGATTTTTCTATGATGTTCAAATCTCAATCTATTCGTTTTTAAAATTTTAACCATTTTCAGTTTGTTACATAACTAAAAAAGATCACGTTTCATGTGAGCATAAAGCGAAAAATCCTCTTCCCAATAACACTCAGAGGGAATTGTATATTTTCTCTGAATCAAACAAATTATAAAACTCATTATTTTAGTTTGCAAAATAAATTTGAAATTATTTCAAATAGTTTAACTTTTTGTGTTTCATTTATTAACTGTCGAATTAATTTTAAATTAAATCTGGTATGATGCAATTCGGTTTCTTAAAATTTCAGAAAAATATGCTGAAAGGTATTTGAGAAATTTCAAAAAAGTTTTGACATTTTTTGTGAAAAATTTTTATGAGGAAATTTCATTCAATTTACATGAATAGTGTTTAATTGTTTTCATTTTCATAGAAAAAATATAGGATTAAATTAAAATTAAAACAAGGTATATTTTATATGATAAAATTATTTTTAACTTCAAGAGTTTTTCATCCTGAAATCTATAAAAATAAATATATAAATCAGAGAATGTTTAAAAGGATTAAATTTTAAATGAAATCTTATTTATCATGAGAAGAGTTACAAGAAAATATTATAATTAAAATATTTGCTCAATTCTTTATATGTAGAAATCTCAAATTTTAAAAATTCAAAGATTTAAAAAATTATTTTTATAGTTGAATAACTGTTCAGTGTTTTATAACATTATTATTTAACCAACAAAATATGATTTAAAACTTTTACAACTCAAACATCAAAATAAATAGCCCGATAATTCCAGCAATAAAAAATTTCTAAAGTTTTTTTAACATTAAAACGTTCCTTTATTCATGGAAGCTATCATTTTAATATCAAAGTGGGGAGATTTGGGCTTATTGAGATTTCTTCTCGTCTTTTTTTATTAAGTTTCCATATGTTTCTGCAAATATCAATATATTTGCACATTTTTTACCTTATATAATCATAACATTTTCAATTCAACATCTTACAGAATTATTCATCCTGATTATCCGATAAGTAAAATTAAGCAAGTATCTCCCTTTCCCAAATTTTTCATTGGTTATGTTGATTTTATATCAAAACATGGTAACTCAATAATTATTTCTACTAATACCAAACATATGAAAAACAACAATCATAATAATTTAAAAACTATCCAATAATTAAATCGCGGTAAAAATTTTTGAAAATAAATTATCTTTAAAAACTAAAAATCAAATGATGTGTTCAGAAACTAAATCCAAGAAAATTTTTATTTTTTAACTAATCTAATAAGAATTTATTTTCATAACTCAATTCGTAACATCTTATCATCGTTTAGATAAGTCACAAAACTAATCTTTTTTCACAATATATTTTCTATTTTAAGAGAAAATGTCAACGTCAGTTCAAATTTTCTCTCCGTTTTATCATCTCGAATAATTTATCAAGTTGGAAATTGTCATTAATCTTTATATGGGTTGCATTTTCATAAAAGATGAAAAATCAAAAGCAGATTATAAACCAAAATATTAACAGGGAAATCTTCGAGCTGAGAAAATTTTTACAGAATTTATGAAAGATTGATTCTGAACTACATAAAAATATATTTTGTTTCATCGTTAAGGATTTCAATATTAAGCTTTTATTGGACCTAATGAAACTTAAAAATAAATAAATTTGAATAAATATACTCGATGAGTTCGTTATGAAACTATCGTAACAAAAATTTATTGGAAAAATAAAAGAAATCATACATAATAGAAATTTATTCAAGCAATAATTCTTGAAAAACATTGTCGTTTAGACAAAAGAAATTGACATTTTACACAACAGTATGTCTTATTTTTTTCATTTTATGAATCTTGTTTATATCTTAACCAGTATGAAAAGACTTCTTTTATTTTATCTTAAACGTATTGGTCACATTATGTTGTTCTTAAATTTTAACATCGATATTATTTTATATTTTAATTTCTACTGAATGATATTGAAAACAAGATCAAGTATAACGGCTTCAATTGAGTTCAAGAGAAACACAGTAATAAATTTCTTTTATGTTAAAAATTACGTTCGCATGAATTCCGATATATCGATTTTTTTGCAACTTTATATACCTCGTTAACTTGATGATAATTAAATAAATTTCAATAAAAAAACGATCCAAGTGAAATTTTTTGATTTTATTTATTTTTAATGAAGTATAAATTATTTTAAATTATCTGAACACTTCCATGAGATTTAAAAATACATTTCTGCTGAAAAAATATAACAAATATAGAAATATGATACATGTTAAATGGTTTGTTGGAACGATAACCTTGGAATATACAATCTATCTCTATGAATATCAACGAGGTTAAAAATGTTAAAACCACTTTAACTGAAATATACCTGAAAATATTGTCAATAAATACGTCGATCCAAGACAGAAGAGTTAAATTAGTTTATTTAAAATTTGTATTTTCAAAAACTAATTTCTTAAAAAATACCTATGTTTAGATATGAAAAAATATTAAAAAACACGCAGAATTATCGAAACTAAAAAATAACTGTTAATTTATTTCACAAGAAAAACTTTGTTTACATAATGCAAATTAACGCCAAAAATTTCATATTTTCCTCGAAAATCACATATTTTTGAAGCATACCATCAAACAGTATGATTAAAGACTTTTATCTTTGCTCTGAATATAAAAATCGAAGTGAAATATATGCAGAATAAACATGTAAAGTACAAAAATCTGAATGTAAGCCTATAGTATTGATAAGTTGATAATTTAACCTTTTTCATTTAGTTTTTATTCACCCTTTCAAGGAAATAAAATTGATACATGAAGTTTAAAAGGGGTTTACATCATCTAAGAAAGTTAAAAATTACTTTAAAAATATCAATTGTTTAAAATATATAGAAATGACAAAAAATTATGAATGGTGAGTCAAATTAAGATAAGTTGAGCATGATGTTTTGGGATTCATTAAAAAATATACAAAGGACATAAAATCAAAAAAATTGTGAAATTATGATTTAACTCTAATGTTTAGATTAACATATTATTAGACTATTATTTGTATGTATTATTCAGAGTTTGGTAAAACACTCATCAAATATAACATCAATCATAGAAAATGTTCTAATAAGAAAACAGCTTGAAAAATTTCTTACATTGAGGCGTGTCACAAAAATACCAAGCCTAACACAAAAAGAGTGGTACAAAAATTATCAAAAAACAATTTGAAAATTTCAATTTCTGAAAGTGCGAGGTTGAAAATGTTTCTGAATTTTATGGTTATCTTGAATTTAATAATCAAGGAATATTTGGATTTTCATGTTTATCTGAAAAAAATTTCATAGTTTTGAAAATAGTTCAGAGTCGCTTAGATTGAACATTCGCCAAAGCCAGACGTAGAATTGTCATTTGATGATTGATCCTTCAGGCTAATAGATATATTTTAAATGCGAAGTTAAAAGAATTAAATCTTCAGCTTGTTTATTTGACCTGTTTAATTTACATTAGTTTTCTCTTAATCAAATAGGTAATTTATTTGAAGTGATTCGAAGTGAATTAACTTCATCGTAGAGAATCATTGTGTGTAAATTTGATAACACAAAACTTCATCTTTTACAGAAGAGCAAACCATATAACGCTGATATAAACCTCACGTTAAATATGCTGTATTCATGTTATCTACTTTTGACAAACATTTAAAAGGAAAGTTTAATCAGACTTATTCAATACAAATAACATCTTTAAAGAAATTTATATAGTTATTTTTTAATGTTTCTCAAAGGTATTTTCATTTTGCATCATGAAATAAAACGAGATTATCTATGATTTTGTAAGGAAACACAAATATAATGAATATTGTAAAACTAATCTTAATTTTGTGTAAGTTTAAAACACGAATAAACTATATTAACTTGAGAATGTTCACATTTTACGAAAATAAAATGTATTCAAAATATGTGTTGTGAGTTACCGCATTTAATAGATCAAAAATATGAGTTTATAAATGTTTTTAGCAGCCACTATAAGAGTATTTTATCTCATAAATGATATTTTACGCATGCTTCTATATTTATTAAAAAATATTTTTTCTCTTTATTCTATGCACACACATCTGACGTCTATTTCTTGAATGTAAATATAACCATGTAAATTCTTGTAAAAGTAGTTTAGATGGTAGTAAAAAACATGTTGTAATTTTCATTTCACTGTTGTTTTATTTTTAGTTTTTTTAATCAAAATTTTCATCACAAATTTTGATACATTTTTTAAATATATTTTAAAAGTTAAATTATATGTTGTATGTTTGTAAATCATATTTTTAATATAAAATAATGAGTTGTGAAATTTTCTCCTTTAAAAATAAATTTTTTATTTTTTATTGAGCTTAATACATCAGTTAATGAAGCTCTATTTTCTTTGATTTCAAAATACATTTAAAATAATGATAATATCATATGTATGAGAATGATCTTCGAGAATGAGATTCTTACGTTTTTAGTAATTTGCTTCCAAGAAAAAAAATCGCAATCGATGATTTCGCTTTCTCTTTCAAAATATTGAAAATATGTAACTGTGTAAATAGGAAATACAAGTATCGATTATTTTCAGTATTCTTTGTTTTAGAATTGTTTCGAATTTAATCCAATATCACGACGACAAAAAATATTTAAAAATCTGTCAGTTTGTTTGAATTACACATGCTGATACTTGTAAAATAATGAATTTGATGGTATTTATCTTTAATATAAAAAATATATGTCAGATGCAATCTTTTTTTGTCAAAAATATAAATATTCCATTTGATATTCGGTATCACGATATATTTTTATAAATTTACCTAACAGAATTACGAACATAATATTCGATGAATAAGGGTTATAAACTTTAAGAAGTCAGTTAATCTGACATATGTATTGTCTTTCTTTTTTATTAGAATTTCAAACCGTTAATATATAAGAAATTAATCTTAAATTTTGTATTTATACCCAACAATATCAATTTCTCAATGACGTTTGAATTTGAATATGTTTGATATTGAAATACCGATAAAACTGTTAATATATCATCTTAATTTTTATGCGTAAAAAACAGTATGCCAGAAGACATAAAAGAGATAAGCTTTTTAAATGATCGATAAAAACATAATATCATTTTTAAAATCAAAAATAAAATTTACTCATCCTGAATGTGTTTCAAACAGAATTGAAGGCCAGGTAAAATTTTGTGTATATGACATAAAGATGGATTCAAAAAATTTTATTCAAACGTTTTTATTAGAAATATCACTGTATAAATATATAGAAAGAAAACTTATGTAATATCACACACGCTAACGTTAAGTCAGCATGTTATTATCATTTTCATGAAACTAATTTTGACTTCTATATGTATTTCAAGAATTATTTTTCTGAAATCTGTTGAGTTATTATTCTTCCCTGTTTTAAAACTGCGCGATGTCTACTTGTCAAAACTGATGGGAAAAATTGTTTATATAATCTGGATTTTAGATCAAACATGATTTTCTTCAAAAAAAATTAGCTCGTGAAGGATTATAATTTGACCTTATACGGTCTCGTTAACTTAGAGGCATCAAACCTGTACCACCTATAAAATTTGTAAAAAATTATATTTTGGTGTCTTAATAAAAAGTGTATCTTGTACACGTGACAAATATATATATTAAATGTGACAACTTAATTTATGTCCTTCTGAAAATATCTATTTTAAAGTACAATGTTGAAAAATCTTAATATTTATGATACTTCCAATTAAAAATAATGTATATAGAAGTTTAAAATTTTATGATAAGGTAAAAATAAAAACTAATTTGATTATTTACCTTAAATTAAAGTTTTTTCAGTTCATTCATTCCTTATTTTTATTGAATTTCAAAATTGAAATTTTATTAATTATATTAACCAGATAATTTCAGATTAAAATAAATTCCATAAAAAATTGAAATTGAATAAAACAATAAATTTATTTTTATCCATTTAAATTGGGGAATTAACACAAATTTTTGGTTCAAAAACTTAAAAATCTTTTTAAAATTTATCAATATTTTTGAGAGAATTTCTTTGTCAACAACTGATGTTCTATTATTTATGACTTATTAAGAATTAGTGATTAAAATAGATGAACCTCTTGTAAATTTTGAAGTAAAAATAAGATTTAAAAAAGAATAACAAACAATAATAAAAATTTTAGAATCCAGTTGCGTTAAAAAGTATAAAAAATTGATAAAATCAAGCTTATTTGAGATAATAATCCACGGAAATTTCATATATTTTTAATCTGATCTAAGATTAAATAAGTGAAAGAAAAAAAGAAAATAATATTAATCAGCAAAATGTTAAATTTATTGTTTTTTAAATTTTCATGACATATTTATTTTAACTACTCTTACAGGGAAAAAACAAATAAAAAGATAAGATTAAAAACAAAGATTCCATGGTGATATATTAATTCAAAAAGCTCATTATAAATTTCAAAATTAAAATAAATTTGCAAGGCTAAAATTTATTTTAAAATACCAAGTTGAAGAAAACTTTTTAAATTCGCGGATCAAGCTTCTTATTTCTAGGTTGAGTTAAACAGTTAAATTTTTCTAATAAACAGAAATAAATATGTCTTGTCATAACTGTACATGATTATACATTTTTAGGGAAATCACCTTTGCTGCAGGGTAGAAGTCATACAAAAACAAACTTGTTAAGTAAGCCAATTTTCGAGGAAAGCAATACAATAGTATTTAGATGATTTTGAAGCATTTTCACTCTGACCCGAAATTCACAGCATAACTCCTTTCTTTACCGGAGTTCAAACCAATAGATAAAATGAACCAGACTGAAGTTCCATAGTGGATATATGTTATTTTTCTCTTGTTATTTTATTCTCATTATTATAACGAAGGAATCAAAAGTGTGATTTTTCAACCTATTTTACGAAGATTCGTCAGTTTCTAATCGATGTTTGTAACACGTAGATTTAAAAAAATCCTCTTAAATAGGTTAATTACAGTTAAATCTGCAGTAATAAGGAGAGATTATATCACAAACCTAACAAGCCTCGAAAAAGATATGAAAAATATTTTAATGGAAGTTCTATATTTGATGTAGCAAGAAAATTCTGCTCTTGTATTTTTTAACCTGGGTAAAAGATAAATAATTCAAATCGCCTCCTAGTAAAGCGTATAGTTTAAGTATTTGAATTGAAATTCATTCAGATACATACAGACTATATAAAGGAATTTATATTTAGTTTTCAGGTTTCTTTAAATAATTCATGTTAAATTTATTTGACTTCGAAACCGAAGTTCATTTTCAAAAATATTAAATAAATTGAAATAAGAAAATAAAATGATGATAGAAAAACGTATAAAACTCAAATATATCTTATTTTATGATATTTGGTGACTTTTTTGAAATTAACATGCAAATATTTTCAGAATTTTAAGGAAAATGAGTGCATATCGAACCCTTAGATTTATAATATAATTTAAGCTCTTTTTAATTCATGAACTATTAATTTATTTAAAAAAAAATTTATGTAAATCTTGAGGTAGGAAAAAATATTTAACTCTATTCAAACTTGAATACGGAAATTTACTCATTCTAATTGCCTCAAAAAAATTCTCTTAGTTTATCAGTGATATCAGTTTTATTTATACAAAGCACTCAAACAAAATATCCCAATCTATGATACAATTGTTAAAATAGATAACAATTGAAACAAATAGATTTATTTATTTAAATTTTACTTAGAAAGAGTCAAAAAGAAGATTTTTTTGTCATTAATAATATCAATTCGAGTTTTTTAAATTTTAACATTTTAGTGAAATCATTTAATGTTGAGAAATTAATTCAAAAATATTTGGTAAATTTAAGAATTTATGAAAATTTGATATTAACAAATAATTTTTAGGATCATCTTTAACACACGGAACGTATATTTGTTCACTTTAATTTTGCGTCAACATAAATTTATATTTACACAACGAAATTTTCTATTTTATGATAAGAAACACAAAATTGTTTTTTAAATAATTTTAGCTAACACTTAATTGCAAATATCAAAAATAATACCAGGAATCCCACGTTCATCAAAATAAAACATTTTTTAATTTTCTTTTAACTATTTATCATATTATTTAAAATTATTTTATGAGTAAACTATCAAAAATAAATTAGTTTTGATAAAATTATTGGGTTTTATCGCATCGAAAATCCTGAATCATGTGTATTCCTAAGTATTGTTTTTAATTATGGTTAAAATTCATGAAAACAAGCTGATATTTAACATCAGAATATGTTTTTAAATAAAAAAGTTACAAATAATCTTTAATTTAATTTTTACATTGAAAATAAAGATTTATCATTTGTTTATATTCTCTTAAAAGTTAATTGTTATTAAATAAAATTTTACATAAATTTTAGTCGTTGAAATAAAGTAGACTTCAAAAAATATCTGAAATAAAAAATATATTAACCCTAGAAATTTTTATTGAATGATATGTTTTAAAATATCGTGAAATCTATCAGAAATTTTATGTTTAAGATGTTTTATAATTAAGTTTATCGTATGAACCAATTATGTAGCTTATTCTTACTCTCAGAAACTAGTTCATATTAAATAATTTACCTTTATGTTCAATTCGATTTCGTGATACTCCTTAACAGTATAAAAACATCTGTTAATGCATTTTAAAACTCAGAAAACATAAACCGAAAATTAAATATTTAGAAAGTTTGAATAAAATTATAATATTTTAACTGAATAAAAACATCTCAAATTTAAATATAAAGAAATTTACACCGGGAAAATTTCGTTTTATCATATATTGTAAATATAATTTCAAAAAACTTTCAAAATAAATAAAATTAAGATATTATTTCATTTACTTCTTCCAGTTTATGAAGAGTAGAAACCAACTCAATTTTAAGAATTATATACATTCACTTTTGTACCCTGAAGCTCTTTAATTTTCTTAAAATATACATTTTAACGGTGGTAAAATTCAAAATAAAAATATTCCTGATTTTGTTGAATAAATTTTAAATATTTTCAATTTTTATTTTCAAAAAATTGTCAAATATTGAAAAAAAAATTTCCAAATTATTTTAAGTAATAAATGTTGTTTTTAAAAAGAATTAATTTTCAGAATTTTTTTCAAAAACTAACTTAAAATATTATACTTGAGAAGATTTTTCAGATGTACTTTTTGCCTATATAAATACAGCACACATACTTCTTCTAGTTGAGATTGATACATTGTGATATACTATAATATATACCAATCGAAATGAAAAATATTTGAAAAATTATGTTCCATTTTCAAATTAAATATACACGACAAATAATAAAATTACTGTTTTATGAAACGTTAAATCTGAAAAGTAAAAATCCTCATTAAAATAAAAGCTAAATTTTGAGAAAAGAATTGCAACTGTTTATTTTATATGATTACGTATACATAATATGATATAATGTGAAGTCATCAATCTAAATGTTCTTACATGAGCCCTTGTGTCTTCATCGAAAATATTATCCTAAAATTATAAAAAATAACGCCTGCTTCTGACTGAAGTTTCGCAAGATGCTGCAATTATAATGGCATTTAGACAATTAAAATTGATAAAAATTATTGGAAATAGTTCAAGTAAATTTTCGAAAGATAAAATTTAGGTAAGATCAAATCTTGCTGGTTTGAGAGAAAGAATTTCCTCAAATCTGTTATTATTATTCTGTATTTAGCTTTTAAATCGAAAATAAATGGTAAATCTTTAATATTTGAATGTGCAGAGAAATAAGCTTTTTGTATGTTCAATTTAAAATAATTAATCGAAATTTTAGAGATTTAAATGATAATTATTTGGATTTATCTATATATTTGAACAAATTTAAATACGAATTCAAGACTTTCACGAGTCTTTTCGGCCTAAGGAGTATGAACTTAATACATTATTACGTGTCTGTGTTTCCAAGGTCACATTCTAATAACATCAGAGGATTAAAATTTTTGAGAAATTTTAATATCTTTCAGAAAATATTTTAAAATTAGCAAGCATTTATTTATGATTAGCGAAAAACATATATCTATCTTCTAAGGATAACTTTAAAAAATAATCAAAAAAATTCTGAAATATAAAATAAAATCAAAACAGAAAAATATTTCATTGTAAAGGACCGTTTCAAACCCTACTAGTAGTCTTACCTGTGACAAGTGATTTATCATCTTTCCAACATAAAGATAAAATACATTAATACTTCAGAATATTCAGTCATGACATTTTTCAATCTCTGATTTTATAATAAGGATAAATAAAAATATTATTTCGGTAAAATAACATTATTTCCTGATATTGAATGTATGAAAATAAATTTTTTACAAAATGATAAAATTGAAATTGATTTTTTTTTAATTTCATACAAAACTTTTAAAAATAATAAAGTGCAAGTTTATTTAATAATTTAAAAAACATAAAATTACACTAATAAGGTCATCACTTGACAAAAATTATAAGATTTTTTAATTTTTTTAAATCAATTTAAAGACAAGTAATCTTTAAAATAATAGTTTTACAAATATTTTATAGATCTATGAAAATGATTTGTAGTAAACGTTAAATTGGTTCATGTTCGTAACTTAATAAAGAACTATCGTGTGTAGTTTACCCTGAAACAAAACATTTAAAAAATATATGATAATTTTTAAGTTAAAAATATGGGTGATATTCTAAAGATTAAATAAAAGCATTAAAAATAATAATCTTTGGAATTACTTATATCCAAGAAAAATAAAGCTACAGGATGATTTCAATATTTTAGCTTATTGATGAATCTCGTTTATGAACATGAGGTAAATTTTTTGAAATAAGAAAATTTTGCTTAAATATCACTTAACATTATCATTAATAAATATCTGAAATGATTGAAAATCCTATATTGTCCAGCATAAAGATAATTTATTGAACTTTTTATGAAGAAAAAACAACGAGTTTTTTTGAACAAAAATAATTAAAATGCTTTTAAATTATCTTTCAGCAACTGCCATATATCACGATGAGAAAATAAGATTAATATAATATAATTGAGGGTAGTTTCAGTTATCCAATTATTTCCAAATTTGAATTTTTTGATTAATTTGATATAAATAAATTAAATTATTTTAAAAATAAAATAGAGCCAAACATGAAAAATTAGTTATAATTTTAAATATTTTTATGAACTATGATTTAAAACCACGAATATATATTTAATTGTTGTTTAATTTTTCAAAAGTAAATTATATTTGCAAATAACTCTTAAAGAATGATTTTTATTCTGAAATATATGAAGTGAACAAATTTAAGGAAATATACCTCAACTATTGAAGTTAGATTTCATCAAAAATGATTTTTTAAAAATGAAGATAAATAATTTACGTTGAAATTACTTCGTACTTATTATTTTAAAAATTATGTTGATCTTAGGTTCAAATGACAGGTCATAATGTACCTTTTTCATTGTTATTAGATCATCAGGCGAATAAACCTAATTCGTTAATTTAGATTGTCAATCCAACACGTAATTATGAAATATATTAAACATGCACATCATTTATTACGTTGTTACAAACTTCCAAATTTACGGTTACATTCAAAATATTTTACAAAAATAGTAATAATAGTGAAACACGTTCGTACTTAATTGAAATTAGGATAAAAATTTTAATTACATTTTCATTTATAACTATGATTTCGGGGTTTTTATAGCTGATTAAACAATGTCGATGTATGATAAAGGTGAAAATTATCAATAAATATCAATGAAGTTGATAGAATATTATTAAAATAAATTTGATCTTAAACTACATATTGATAAGCAGGAGTAAAGCCAATATAATGCAATATTAAATATTTTTGAGATAAATAAGAACTCATCGAATATTTTAGATAAAATACATTAAGTAAAATAAGATTTCTTAAACTCAAAAAATTTTAACATATTTTCTAATTTGTTCCGAATTCACATTTAGTATGATTTAAATCACAGTATAATGTTTTACTTTTACGAGATCAAAGATACGCCAAAAGATTGGAAATCTTTTGGAATCATTAAATTTTTAATTTTAAGCAAAAATATTTTTTTTAATTGCAAGATAAAGTAAAAACAAGTGTTAAAAGGCATTCCAGACAATTTTACAAAATGAAAAATAAGTATAAATTAAAAAAATTGACATAAATTCTTTAAATGCCGTACATTCGATGTTTGTAAAATATCAAGGGAGGAATAATCTAAAATAACTAACACCTAGAGGTACATCTAAGGTTTTTATGGTATAATAAATATGTAATCACAATGATAAATTTAAACATATTCAGATGAAATTTCATTCTTATTATTTTTACAATTATATTAAATGTATAATATATGTGCAAAATAATCATATACTAAGGAAAAATGGCTAAAAACAAATAAATCGCCATTAATTTTGAAATAATATTTATTTCTTCGATGTAAGAGAATTATCAAACATTAAGGCGAGTTTAATTTTTCAATAAAAATTCCACATTTTCTCCTTATTAACTCGTAAAGCATTTATATTTAAATTCAAAAGAAGATAAAATGTGCCGGACGCTTCCCCACCAGTAAAAATACGTATCAGATTCATTTTTATCCATTAAATTGTTTTTATTTCTTAAAATTGAGCAGTAACATTAAATAAACTATAAATCCTTGATGAAATAAATGAATCAAATAAAGATAAGTCATAAATTCTGCATTTATAATACAGAATCCATCAAAATAAGGCATATCACAAAGATGGAAGAATTTAAGAGACAAACGTTTTCAATGATACATATAAGATTTATTCTCAACTTTTAATATCGACACTTAAAATAAAATTTTAAGATAAATACGAAAAATATAAATTAAAAATATGGATCTGACACTTTAAAAATATTTTTCAGAAACATTCTATGTATTAAATGAAAAAATGGTTTCAACTTTAATTTCAAAGTATATTTTAATAATCGTGAAATTAGCAAAACTCCCTTTATAATATTTGCTTGATAAATTAGAATATTGGTTACTTTTATATCTATAATTTAACATCTAAAATAAAATTTTATTCAGTAAAAATTCTAGGTTTGAATAAATTAATCAAATAAATAAATAAGTCGTTTTATTCAAGAATCAACTAAATATTGAAAATGTTGTTTCATAAAGTTATTCCAATAAAAAACGATTCGAAAAGTTGAACAGATTATAAAATTCATGGTTACCTTTATTGACAACAAACTGAGACATATAAGGTGAAGCATTCTCCTATTATCGAAATATGGATTCGTAATAATCGTTTTGACTCGGAATTAATACACTAGCTAAGAAATTCTTTGATAAACCAAGATAAATTGATAATTACGTCATATAATATTCTAAATTTCTTATCTCTAAAGTTATAACCGTTGTTTTTGATCAAAATACGAAACATAGATTCAATAGGATTTTGCTCAAAAATTGAAGACAAACTATAAATTTCAATACTTAATATCAGTTAATTCATATTATACTCCTCTCAAAAGCGTAGTTTATGGTTCTTACTTAAGCTGAATATTTCCTTCGAAATTTATCTTTACTCGTCATTTATCAATCTTAGCTTGATAAATAAGCTTTATTTTAAGTTTATTTCACTGTCAAATGTAAATTAACGTTGCCGCGACTTATTGAATATTATAAATAAAATTTGATTTTTACACTATGTATAAAAATCAATGTTATTTTCTTTATCTCATGCTGAGAAACAACGGAGATAGGTACTCTTTCAATCACCTTAGTAGAATCAAGATTTATTAAGTCTTCTTTCATATAATTTACATTAAATTAATTTTATCAATCTTAGATATGATCATATTGTCAATTTCGATTTCAGGTAAATTATTCTTTCAAACCGTGTTCACTTTTAGAGAAAACTTTTCAAAATTTAATACAAATGTCGAATGCACGAATATAAAACAATACCAAAAATAACGTATATTTTATGCAATGGCCATATTTGCGCGTGAGCATGGTTTAACGGAAAAATGTATAAACATAAAATATTTTTATAAAATTCAGTTTAAATATATATTGAATTTTACTTCTTGCGCAATATTATTGTGATTTTTGATGTTTTCTCTGCAACAAGCCACTTTATGATCGACGAATTTATCGCATTTAGGTGATAACTAAGGCAGTACAAAAATCATTTATTTTTTATTTAATAAAGTTTTTATGTTTTGACATAACCCTTGTGCAATTAAACCATCTCCCCTTACTAATTATCGAAATATGATGAAATAATTTTTTCTATTTTTTCCGATAAAACAGACCGAACGTACTTTACACATTTGATATCCTATTTCTAACTCTTATAATTAATTATTACGATCAAAATTTGTGCAAACTTTTTAGGTCGAAAATTGCGCTTATTTCTGCAAAATACTTCGATCAAGAATAAAAATAAATGATTTATATCGTTATCACCACAGAATTTTCCCCTGATTGATTCTATCCGCTATGTGTCTGTTTTTATGTCATTGTTGATCCATCATTACCTAATAGTCTTTTGCGCATGACGTCATACTTGAAAAAATGTGTATATTCAGCAGCCCAAGAGATTTAAGATATTCTTAAAAAGCATTATTATTATTTTAAAAACTTTTTATATAAATTTAAACCTTCACAACAAAAATTTTATTAACATCCAATCCACATTTTATATCTTTTAACCATCGTTTCTTTTTTAGTTCAAAAGACATTTAATTGTTTATTTTTCATCTTACAAATTCTTTTGACTTTATTTTATTATGTTACAAAAATAATATCTACATTGAATGCAATATCTTTATTCAAGATGATTAAATCCTCATAATAAATAACGATTTTTCGAAAGATCATTGAAGTTAATGATTAATTCTATGTAACAAACTGTTTGAGCTTGCATCATTGCAGCATGTTTGGTTATTCAAAGATAATATTTTGACGCGTGCGCGTGGGTGTTTAATCTTGACAGAGTTGGAATTAAAAACCACAAGCCAAATAGCAGCATTAAATATTTATGATATTTTATTAAAATATTGAGACCATGTAGTACGGTTTATTTTCAACGTTTTATTTTGTTCATCGAAATTTCATTTATTATTAAATATTTTGACATTTTTTGTGTTTAGAGTTATGTATAGATACTTGTTTATTATTCTAAAATGATTTTTCAAAGTCTCAACTGTATAAACATAAATACCACTATTAATTATCTGCTAAAAGGTTAAATCCATGTTTGTACCAGATTCATGAACGTTTTATTGATACATTTATTGTTATCATTAACACGTCAACGTCATAACCTCAGAAATATGTCCGTGCAACTTAGAATGTCATTTCGTAAGGTATATTTCAATTTATTTTATCATCTATTAAGAACGAGAAAAACATTTTTTCCTTTTAATTTTTCTTATTTTTTATTCATTAAATAGTAATAATCACTTTCATGTTTTGTTTATAATTTGATAATCCATAAAATAATTCATTTTAGGGAATGTGGGGCAGGAAACGAAATGACCTCTTTTATATCACTTTTTTTAGCTTGCTTTCACATATAAAGTAAGGTTAAAAATTTTCATTCATAATAAAATCATTGTTGTAACATAACTCTTTTTTCTTAATTCTTTCTTATGAGTTGTGTTTGTGATACTATTATTCGTAAAAACATCAACATTTTTAGACCTGAATTGTTATGTTCCATTAAATAGGCCAAAAAATTAAGTTAATATAAAATTTTATCGTGGTTTTTGCAAACTTGAGATCTTATTTCGTTCAGTTTTATTTTCTGTTATGAATTAAACAGATTGCTCTTTGATGTATTTTCATCAAATTTATGATATTTAATAACGATGAAGGAAAATATATTTAAAAATGGAATAATTTATTGTAACTATTTCCAATTCTAGGTGCAATTTGTCTTAATTTTTGCCACGTTTTCGTGTATCCATTTGACATCTATAATATACACAACTACAGTAAATTAACTTTTGATATGTAAACACTCAAAATGGAAGAGAATAACTGCGTGTCGGCACTCAGCTAATGATTAACATCTCAAGTTTATTTCTAGAATTTCACTTTATTCTCATCATATTATATGTGACTGATAATTTGCTGAACACAGATAATTGTTTTTGAGACGATTAGACTCTATTTTTGCTTTTCTTATTTGGAATCTTTCTTTGTTTGCAATATTTTATATTGTGTCGCAAGTCGGACTCAAACTTATCGGGTGTCTTCTGAATAAAGTTAATTTGTTTCTACTCTTCTCGGAGAGACTACTAACTAGGTCTTCGCTTTATACACCCTTCTAAAGGCAGTTCTTGATAAAGATTAATTTGGGGTTTTTACGAAACAAGAAATATCTTCCCAAAAACAGTCAACCAGGTTTGCTTTGTGCGTGTATTTTTGTTCATAAATTTTTGCCTCTTTGTTGTCTGATTAAAAATTACAATTTATATATCGTCAAAAATCGATCAATATCGATGTGAGTGTAACTGCACTGGACCGTTTTAAACAGCCCTGTGTAAAGAGGCTTCTCAAATTGTTTATATGTTAGTTTAGCGTGTATCACCACAGTTAACGTGGTAAAAGACATCAAGTTTCAATTCAGGTCAGATGCCGTACATTTAACAAGGATTTTATTGAACTCATATCAAAGTGAGAAGTGTGGATATTACCAAGTATCTGTGCTAGGCATTGAATTGGAGAATAATCTAATACAGAAAATATAATATTTCATTAAAGCTTTAATCAAACCGCTTTTTGTAAGATGGAACTCTTTTGCACTTCATTGCCGTCTTATGGTGCCATCCATTGATAATTTTTATCAATATGTCCCGTACTTGCGCTCACTATTTTGAAAATCTTGAGTTCATAATTATTATCACGCTGAATTTTTTTGGTTTTTCTTGATTAATTTTTCCAGAAATATATTGACTACGAACCATATGGAGAATTTACATTCCAGGCTGTAAGTTTATTGCTACTTTTAAAGCTCCCTCCGATTAAATATAAATTCCTTATTATCTCTAATTGTCCGCTTTTGAATGGCTTCTCTATGAGTCGTAAGAATTCCACACAAACCCTAAAATTCTTCCTAGAAAATAGTAAATATTCGAAGTTACAATGATTCCATGTTTATTGTTTTAAAATTGTTCATCAACAGTTTGAACTATACAGGAAAAAACTATAAATAGTAATAAAATCTTTTTATACGTCGAATTCACTGTTACTTTATTACGCTTACAAATAAGTCTGATCAGATACATTTTCTTGCTTTCTATCCATTGTTAAAACTAGAATCCATCTTTAATAAACTCCATTAATTTTTTCACAAAATAACCAGTATAATGTCGAGCTTAAACCGCTGGACGACAAACCCACCTAAATCTGTGTTATTATTTTGATTTAAATTTTTCTTATATATTTCAAATTTTTACTTCTGATACTTTTAAAATTAATTACCGATCAGAAAATACTAATGCCATAATGTTTTGCAATTTGTATTCTTACAATAGATTTTTAACATAGTTGTAGATGGCAATGAAAAAAATCGTGTTGATTAAACTGAGGCTCTTTCGATGAGTATAATAGCGTCTGGAAATCAAAGGCTTTGAAATAAGATTGTTTCCATCTCTTTACTCTTTCTATTTTTTTATAATTTCAGAACGGGTGAAAGAAATTAGCCGATGTTAAAATATATTAATAAAAACTAAGTATGCGCAAAGAATTAATTCTTTGACACTCGAGACATATCATGTTCGTATCTGCAATATTTATTAAAATTATCATTATAGAAACAAAATTATGAATGAGGTAACTGTATGGTACTCTTCAAATGAGTGTTTGCACTTTGATGTTTCTTCTTAAGAATATTAGTGATACTCTTCTGTTTATCTGGGATTTTAAGACGAAAATTTTTGAAAAGCTAATCTTGACAAAACTAACATGATTCATCATACATTTTTGGTATTAAAATGTTTCCTGAGTTTGTTCATGAGAATTGACAAATACTTAATCAATATATCATGAAATATTAGTTTTTATCAAGTTTAAAATTCTCAAAATTTGATTTATTTTTAAACTATAAAACGTTAAGTTAAACAAAATTTGGCTCCATATAATATAATATTTTCGTAATTTTTAAAATCGCGTAACTTCTTTTTGAAAGCTTTATTTGAGAATAAATTTATAAAAATCTATAAATCGGACTTTTTTACGAAAATGTGAAATGATACGAGTATCGTTTAAATGATTGATAAATTTAATTTATACTTGAATTAGAAGCCTAAAAGATATGTTAGTCGTTAATTATATTTGTCTTAATTCTTTGCTTATTAAGTTTGATATTTGGATGACAAATGTCAACTTGAATCACTTCAGTGTCATTTTTTACTTCCTCTTTAACCAATGCCGCAGCGTTATGATCAACCAAGTGAACGGAGGAGAGAGTGAGATTCACACACTATCCGACACCTATTTTCTACACTCGAACAATGAGGCCGAAACTGAGTGAAGAGCTGAAACGAGGAACCTAGAAACCAGAGTTTTACAATGCAGTCATATTATCAAAAACTTCCTTCGAAAAATGCTCTGACAAGTTTGACTCATGTTTGTTCTTCAAAAATTTTTATTAAAGAATAAATCTACCACTAAATCATTCTTTTTATGACAACAGACAAGTGTATATATTTATTTATATTTATGGTAAGCTCTAAATTTACTTGAGATAATTTTTAAAATTGACCGATTCTTAAGAAATTTCTCAATATTTTTTTTAATTAAAACACATTTAAAATCTCTTGCATTGCAGAAAGATTTCAAAATCATGTGATGTAAATTTCATAAAAAATAGTAAAAATGTCGAAATAATGATTAAGTCATTAGAGAGTATTTAGTGTGCATTCTTTAAAAAATAGAGAAACTGCAGGGTCGATGAACCATGTAATTTTAGCATACTGAGATATATTCCCTCATCGCTAAGAATATGTGTGTGCCTTTTTTTCTATATTAAAAGAACAATTGGTAAAATCATATTTTGTCAGTAAGAAATTACAATTATGTCAAACAAGGATCGATGCAGTTTTTGAATTTTTTAAAATTATCGCATAAGCTCTACATGGTGATGAAAAGTATTTGTTACCATAAGCGATGAAAATAGTTGTCAAAGCTTAACATACGGCAGGCTTAATTTTATGTATTTTTAAGAATTTTCAGACAATAATCTGATCTTTTAGTTATAATCTTAAATTCGTGAAGTTTGAAATGGATCAATTTTCAAGGTTTTAATAAAAAGTACGATCATTTTCAAAACATCAGTTCATAAGAAGTGTAATCTATTTTGCACGTTCGGTTGAAATTTTTTTTCCAAATATTGGACAAACATGAAAAAATAGAGATATGTAAGACCATGGTGATTCATGTGTGAATTTATTTTTTGTCGTATCGTAAAATTCAAAATAACGAAATTTTAAAATTACAATTGTATAAACTCATATATTTTGTCAAATATTTAATTTTATTTCATGATAACCCTCCAATGTTGAAAGAAAAAGTTACAGTATTTCCTGGGATTTGTAGAAAATCATTCTGTATGTATGACCAAGACCGATATCTTCGAAATGAAATGAGCTATATTTGGTATGTTTGATTAATTATAAAGCTCATAGGTTGGCCTATCGTTAATATCTCAATAGTATGACAGATAGTGAACGGTTGATCAAACAAAACAATTTTAAAGAATTATTCAATTGAATAAACTAACTTTCGACATTTAAAGAAATATTTGTGTTCATCCTTATCTATACATATAACTCTTTGAAATTATCACACTATGTACATACTTTTCCTCGTTATTTGGTTTGTAATAATGTTTAATTATTCTCAAATGTCAACTATAGCCTCCCTGCATTCGAAACTACGAGAAATAAGAAAAATTAAGAAATATGAGAGTTTTGAAAATGACATTTGGCAGCATGAAAGGAGGAGAAATCGACTAATATTTCTTTCGTTTTATTTTTTAACGTTAAATTCCGATAAAAAATAACCAAATGAACTAAAAAGAATGTTTAACCTAAATTTGCTGATCGATAGGAGTTTTTAAGGTTAATTAGGTTAACCGTCCGACCAATGAACAATTTTGTTCTCACAATCCATATTTTTAACAAGAACACTTCCATGATTTTACTTTTGGCATATTTTGTGAAATAACGTATATTCCGTTGATTTTAAATTTTAGCTATTCCTATAAGAAATAAAAATAAGGCTACTTAAAGAAGCTGTTCAAGCAAAATCATGGATATCTTTAACATTAATACTGATTAAACTGATTTGTAACAACTAATAAGCGAATGGTTGGGAAAAAGTGTTAGAATTAAATAAGATAGTTGCGGTTCACCAATATTTGTATTGTTAGTGTTCTAATTTATGTATTGTAGAAAAGACAAGATATTAATTATATTGAACATACATATTAATATTACGGAGCTAAATGAAAATTTATACAAGTTTTTATCTTTTCGAATATCTTTTATTGGTCTTAATCCCAGTTGTGACTGAATAAATGAAGTGTAATTACTTAAAATAAATGCAATCATCCCTAAAGCCACATAAAATAAAATAAAGCACGATGATTTGACGGTTTCAATGAATTTATTTCCGTCTTTTGCCAAATCATAGAGATTTTTAGTTGAAAATGGATCTAGAATGCATACTTTCTGATTCGAGCAAAGCCCGCTTCCATTATTACACGGAGATCCAGATAGCTTAAACAATAACTGATAACTAGCATCTCGCAACGGAAGACATCTATCCGACACCATACAAGTTATGAGGCAAGTCGAAGTATTTTCGAACTCACAACTTTTGAAACCGAAGTACTCGCAGTGGTTGGAGGACTGATTTGACTTCTCAGCTTTAGAATCACCATCGCCACCTCCAAAAGTATACGAAAGACGTGAAGTCCTTAATAACCTTCCCAAATACCCGAGTAAAGGCTTAAGTTTTTGTATTTTCCCCACTCGTTTGAATGAGCATGATTTGATGTCCTCATGTTGTGAATACTCTTGAAATTTATCCATCAAACAGTTCAAACTTAATCGGCGGGATCGTTTGACTAATTTTAGCTGCAAGCATACAGGTCAAGCATTTAATACGAGAGGATGAAAAAAAGATTTCCTCAATGTTTCGCACAGAACAGCTAGAAAACGTATTTGCGCGCAAACCGCCAAAGTATTTGGCGTGAGGATGCATAATGTACCGCCCGTGAATTATACCACCAGAACAGTCAGAACTTATGACGCCTGTTGGGCATATTTCTCCCTTGCCACTGCATGTTCCACCAGGATCGTGCTAATTATAAACGAAATCAAACCATGCACCCAAGGGTATGTCCGATCTCGTGGACCAAAACGTTATTCATCAATATATCTGAAATTTTCAAAACGTTGAAATTCGTCAAAACCACACCTGACTTAAAACCGCATATGCCGACACCTGATATCAAAAACTTGAAAAACCTGAATCCGTTCCGATATATGCAAGCCCCAAAACCCCACCATAGTTGTAAGCCGTAAATAAAATTGATTGACATTTCTTATCTTGCTGATTTTCCAATAAATCATTAAATATTTTAAGGTGAGATTCTGGATCTCGAAACTTTTCCAGTTCTTCGATAGTCGCCTCTTTCAAAATGTTAAATTCAGAGATTTCGTACTCTAACACTGAGTGGAACATTTCTAAAACCTGTAGTTTGGTTGAACAATCTTGTACGATTCATGATTTCGTTTAAATGAAATATTGAATTCATCACTGATATCAATGCTGATTTATGAGAACTATAGGTTTTTATAAAATTTGGATGCAACTTAACGTTAAATAAATTCATACAAATATTGAAAGTTCGCAATATTTCACGATCATACGATTCTTAGCTCGATTATGGTCAGTTTGTCTCTTGAATTCACTTTATTGTTATAAATAAAAATTATTTTGTTATTAACCAGTGTTCAGGCTAATTAATGATAAAAAATCATCTATTTTCTTTTAAGTTTTTAATTAATTTCGAAATAAGCTCTTGAAATTCATGATATGCCAATTACGGGAGTAAAAATTGAATTTTGCGTGTTTTATTTTATGGTTACTCATATAAATAATAAACTTATACTGCGCAAAATCGAAAGGAATAAATTTTATGTGGATATTCATCTCAATTTTATTTAATTCGATAAAGTGAGATAAATTTTAAAGCTATATCTTGATTGAGCTTTTATCAAACAATCATTAAAATTACTGAAATCGTTTGTAGAATTCTCTTGCACGAATCTTATATTTTTCATCAAAAAATTACAGAATATAAATCTTATTAAAATATGATTATTAACCTCTTTTACACTAGAATCGAGCCATACAGTTCGGTCTACAATTTTCATGTTTTTAATTTACATAGGCAAATCGGAGAAAATTAAAAACTATACATTTGAAATAAAGAATACTTAAGAGTTAGGGCAATAAAAAAATTCAAGAATATTTCAATGTTTAAAATGTCAAATAGTATCATCTTTAAAAAATCTATATCAGCTTTTTAAAGTTAGATATAGTTTCAACATTAATTTCAATATATATTTTGATAGCATGATGAAGAATTATCTAATATTTTTCATCGAAATCATGTTTATTGTGTGCTTGGAAATCCAAAATTGATAAAAGAAATTTTTGAGTTTAAAATCTTAATTTTTAAATCAAGTAGAAAAGTCAAAAAATCTAACCGTCAGCTCACTTAACTAAACATGAAAATAATACATGGTCATGCTTGTATTATCTATCGAAACGGTTTATAAGCCGCATCGATATATCGACATTTGTATCCGTTTCGGTATCTTTGTTAGATATAAAAATTGCCTTGTGGTTCAAAGTTGCTTGAATAATTATTAAAAAAGGAAAATTTGAAACTCAACATTGAGGATTAGCTAAATTAAACATCATTTGCGTCTATATGATTAGAGAGAACATCCTTTTGAGACTTTAAAAGTTATTTTACAATGATTTTTAATATTTTGATGATCGCGTTAAAGACTTAATGCCAAGGTAATTTGTTGAATATACATGCGCCATTTTAAAATGGTTGTTTATGGTTTTGAACAACTTACATTTGGCATACCGATCTATAAATATATTATATTTGTGTTTATTTTATGTTTATAAATTCTGGTCGATTTTATGACTTACCTCCTTATTGCGTACGTGCGTTTTTTTGGAGTTTCTATTTTGATAACATAAATCTCTTTAATGATTTTTATCCACGATCTTTTTAAAATTTGCTTTCTAATATGTTCTATTTTTTTTAAGTATAGGATCTTAGGGATGTTGATATAAAGATGCATTCTGAAACACGTACTTTCTAAAATTCCAAGTTTGTCAAAATTTTTATCAGCCTTATCGCATTCTTTTGATTTAACGTATGTCCTGTTCCAAAACTGGACTGTAAGTTTTGAACTTTTCAACGATATTCCTTTCAAATTGAAAACTTTTTTCTTCGGGCAAAATCGGGAATATCTTTTTAAAATTGAGAGTTACCTATTTTGAAATTTATATGAAAATGTTAAATGATTCGAATCCATGACCTCAAAGTCTTGGTTTTTACACTCCATATATTTTTTCCTATTGACTCTGACCTTATATTCATTTCGTTTCATTGAATAGGGAACGATATCGTTTTCAGGACCCAAAAATTGGTTTTTCTGTCGTATGTGAATTGATACGTTCAAAACGTGGATGAAGAAAAAATCCATAAAATTAAATAACGACTAGACTCTCAAGTGTATTTTCAAAGAAATGCCGCTAATCAACAGAATTTGTATTTTTTGAATCTTCTTTTGAACAATCATGTATTTTTTACGTGAAACATACGCAATAAACTGTTGCCTCGAAATGACATCGGCCTGTTATTTGAACTCATCATACATTTATGAGATATCACACAATTTAAATTTTTTTAATCTGAAAGTCGATATTTCTAAGTTCAACTGTTTCTCTTATCATTTATATGATAATAATTTAAAGAAAAATCTTTTCGATTTTGGCTTAAATGATCGATACCACTTGTCTATTAAGACTTAGGCGTCTACATAAAACAACATCAAACAATCATCTTAAAAAATTTTCATAGATTGTAAAAAAATTCGATTCACAATCATAAAGTTATAGTAAAACATATTAAACCATTTTTTTAAAAATATTTCATCAGGCGCCTCCTATCAAGGATATTTAACTATTAAATAGCACCTTTTAACTTAATAGCAGACGTGACTTGACTCCAGAATAAAGTTATTTATGTTAGAATATTTAACCAGTCAAAGACCTCGAATATCTTAGCCGCCTTTCGGCATGAGAAAAATGATGACCCTTGTTTTCCTTGCGTTTTATAATCTTTGAGACACTTTCGAAAGAAAATCGAACAAAACTAAAAAGTAATATTCTATTATGATTTTAAAAGTTAAGAATCAAAAATAGTTGGAAATATTGTGTGTTAAATTAATGAATAAAAGATCCAAGTACTCGAGGGAATATTTTGGATCAAAGGGGATATTTAGACATTTTTAGTTAAGGCGCATGTGCGTAAAGTTAAAATTATAATATGGCTTTTCCATAGTTACACATGCTTCACAGTCATATTTAATCAAATAAAGATACAACATTTCCTATTTTAATATTTATCACTTAGTTTTATAACGTTTTTTCCTGAAACCCACGGTTAACATATTTCAACATAACCTCGTTTTAATTCGTCAGCATTATTTTTGTTTACTGCTCAATCTCATATCTAACGTTGGGGATAATAATGAATTATCCTATTTTTGAAGAAAATATTTTTTTACTTACAAATTCGAAGAGGTTACCTGATGGTTTAATTCGATACTTGTAGATATAATTATATGAACCTCAAAAAATAGTTTAATTCAATATTTAAAGATAAGTCCTGAATGCAGCATTATCTAAATTTAAAATCTTCCCGAGATCTATATTGGCAAATAAAACTGACCTTTATTCATTGAAGTACTATTAAAAAACATGGCTTAAAACCATAAAAAATAAGAACATTTGACAAGTAGCTCATAGTCGCTTATGCCTACCGTTTCAAACTTGAAACTCCGCCTTTTGACAATAACTGAAGAATATTAATACTCAAAGAAATCGAATTAGATCTAAATTGAAGTTGATAAGTTTGTTGACTTTAATAGATGTTTTGAACATATATAGGTATTGATTTTACAAATTAAATTTGACTAAATCAGACCACGGCCATCTAAGACTTCAGATCTTACTCAGGATGGTTGAAACTATAGAGAATAGGTGTAGACGTCCTCCTTAAACATTTCAATTTCGGAAAACCTAACGATCAACGTCAGAAGCCATTCTTTCGTTTCTACCTCCTAAAAAATGTTTCCAATTAACCAACGCCTCAGAAGAACGGTTGCTCTTATGGACCGATGGACAGGGTGATGTTTTAAGTTGGTGAGAGTCCCACACTACACGACTACAAGTGTTAACACAAGGAAAGTATGCCAAAAGAGTAAGGCGGGGAATGGTGGAACCTAGTAAGCAGATCTTTACTGAAGGGTGTATATAGACCTAAATATCCTTTGAAAGAAACCCTGAAAGGTTTACCTTGTCTTTTCTCTCCAAAAATACAATTTTACAAAAATATCAACTCAATTCGCCTTAAGAATCATACCTTACGCTCAGTCGATATGAATAGATAAAAACCGCTCATTATTCCCATTCACTATTTGAGAATTTCGAGATAGTTTTTGTTATGCTAACTTTCAAGAAAGACAAATTGATGTTTCCTATTTATATTAACTTATCTTTTCCTTCTTTTAACCGATGATGGGAGAGATTCTGATTAATACCTTCTCTTCTAGTGAATATTAGCAAAAAATATTGTTATTAATTTATACGGCGTCTCTAGTGTCATGTGATAAAGCTTTGAAAAAAATGAAATTTTTTCGAAGGTAAATCATCGATAATATCTGAATTATGTTCAGTTATATAAGATAGCTAATTCGACAAATTTCGCGTGTCGTCGTAATTAATCGGAGAAGCTGGTAAATCTGTTTGTAAAGCGGTTAAATTTGAACCGAATTTTATAATCATTCTTTTCATATCACTCAGGAGGTGAGTATATTAAATGAGGATAACTATTAATGAAGTATTAATTTCTAAAGGAATAACCTCATAAAATAGGTGAATTATTTCACTTATTTGAGCGGAAAAATGTATTATTAACTGCAATTATGAGATTATTTGAAAATATTTTGACTTTCATGCAATTAAAGGCAAGTAAATTCAGAATTTTTCGATTTTTTTTGTTTTTTTATTCAAAAACTAATTTTCAATTAATAAAACCAATATTACTAAAATTCAAGGTTTACACACATAAAGTATTCTTTTGCTGTATGCTATCGAAAGGCAATTAACATGGAAAACTGAATAATTTTATGAATTCAAATATTGGGGAACTCTAAGAAATAGTCTCTTGTTCATATTTCGTAAAATTTGAAAGGTAAATATTTAGATATGTTTAAAAATATCGAATCTTAGCAATAAATAATTTATATGTTCAATAAATTATTTTTTATTGTGTAAATACTGTTTGTCTTGTTTGAATACTGATGGTTATCAGGATTCATTCCTCCTGTTCTGAAATTAATTTAAAAATAATATAACTTTTTTCCGAAAAATTTTATAAATTTTCCAATATTCATACATGAAAATGGTAATAATTAGTTCCTCTCGTCTATTTTCGGAAATTTTGCGTTTTTACATACAAATGGTGGCTGAATAAGCTAATCACACACGTGAATAAATTTGTTCATTCTTTTAAAATTTCACTCTTTCATTGGTTAACCTGCTAATTTTATAATTTTAAACATTTATTTGGTTACAAATTTAAATATAGGATGATTTTTCAGAGTTAAGGCATTCTTCGGGGTTATTAACATCCAAACGTATAAATATTCACGTGTTTTAACAATCTATTTTCGTATATCTTATGACTTTTTAAATCAATTTATATTTTCAGATTTTTTATCTTTTGTATGAGGTTCTTTGATTTGAGTTTATAACTCGAAATTATCGCTCAAAATCATTTTGTCTCGACATAATTTTTAAAGATGAAAACATAAAAAATGTAATCGTGATCTAAAAAACCCTTGATTATGCCGAAATGTTAAAAATCTGTTGTCCGAATTTTAAACAGATTTAAACACTTAGAACATTAAATATATTTTGAGCATGCGGGTTTCACAACATGATATAGATTTGCTAATTTTTAAATTTTTGTTGAATTCATCATCTCATCTTAACTTTAGGTAGAATTTAAAACAAAGCAATTTGAATCGACGGATATCTGTAAGTCTAGCAGGTTAATTCTCTTGTGTCATTCTTAAATTCCTTAAACTATGATTATAAATGCTTCGATCGTTAATATTTACATTTTGGAAATAATCAAGGAAGTTGACTTAAAATGAGAATAAGATGCAGAAATTCACCAGGCTGATGTTTGGTTTTCGCTAGAACTATTAACAATGGCATAATTGAGAATTCACCTTTAAAAGTTTGATTTAACGAGAGAGGCCTGAATTGGCAAATCGTTGCACCATAATACATATTAAGTGCTACAACTTCATTATTCAAAACAAGATATGTATACAAATTGAAGTCGCGATAATATAGGAATGTAGAATATTTTTCAAACATAAGTTTAAGCCGTTTAGTCAAAGATGGATGCTCGTCATCTCGGGAAAACGGGAGATATTTTTACATTTCTATGAGATTTTCGCGAGATTTTTAAAAGAATTGTGCGAACTGCCAATCCCATTACAGAAAAAAGAAAAAGATTACCAAGATGATAGATCTACAAATTTTCAAAAAAGTAATTTGTATCGAATTTTTACATTTTACAATTTTTGTCAAAGTAGAATAGTGAATGATTGTAAGGCGAGAAATTGATAAAAATTATTATGAAAGTTTTTTGCTCAAACTCGATTAATTTTAATGAATGTGGCGGAAATTAAAAAAATATAAGATATATTGAATGCAATTTTTTAGAATATGTAAAACCTGCATAAAATGTCACTAAAAGTATTATACGTTCAGAACTGTTTTTTAAATGATTGGAGTATTTCAAAGTTTACTTTTGAGATCATTTTTATCAATTATATCATGTGTAAGCTAGTTTTCTTTACAATAAAAGTAATATTGAACATTTTTTCATCTCTTTGTCTACTTCGAATCTACGGATCATTACTTTTCGTGCTTTTTCTTACAAAGTATCATCATAAATCTAAAACAAGGAATTTTCTTCAATAATATTTTTCTCTGAGAGGTTTATACTGATAAATTGTTCGATTTGCTTAATTAAATCTCTCGCCCTTAGTTGAAGTAAAAGAAATCTTAAAGCTTTGCTTTCGATTTGAGCCATTGACGAAATTAACCATATAAATTTCATAATCTCACGATTTATTTACATTCGTTATAACTTATTTCTCCTTCGCGATATTATGAACTATTTTAGGGGTACGGTTAATCAAGTCTTGAAATATGTTTAGATATACTCCTCGATTTTCAAAAATACGAATTTGTATGTCTTAAATTTATTTATTATTCGGGCATGCGAAAAAATTTTTAACTGATTGAAAAAAATTTGAACTTAGGATCGACATCACTAAAAATACACATTAAAATCAATCATTTGTTGGGAAGTTTTCTCAATTCCATCAATAAAGTCAATTTATTGTCAAAGAATAATATGACAAGACAACTTTCATCATATCCTGAAATCATGTTTTTATGGATAAAAATCTTGGTTGAAAATTCGACAAACTCAGTTATTTCAATTAAAATGGCGTGTGGGAAAGCCTGACATCATTTTTAAAATTTGATAAAAAATTTATTTGTTAAAGCCTTTAAAATTCTTCTCACAAAAATTTGAATTTAAAATTACAATGGTATTAGTTTTAATTTTTTCCGATTTTTATTTAAATGAAACATTTCAGCAATAAAATTTCCCTCAGTTTGGATTTTAAAATTTTCATGTGTAAAAATGTGTTCATATTTAAATATTTTAATGGTTTTTACCGTACAATTTTTTATATTAATTTTTTTGGTAACTGTGTTTAGCAAATATCTAAGTATGAAGTTCTTCTTCCATCCAAACAAAACAGATTTTTTTTCATTGATATTTGATAAATTTTAGAACACAACTCGAAAAGTCATTTGGTTATTTTTCAAAAATAATTTATAACATAATTTTTTTTCTTTTTAATCTGAAAAGGAGATTCGATTCACTACTCGTCGAACTAAATAACGATGCTATTGATATAAGTTATGCCCCAAAAGGTGTGGAAATTATACTTTCAAAACACTATTGCAAAACTCTTTATTTTCATATGATAATCATATTAAGATATTTATAAACCCATCACATTTTCTTTTCCACTTCAGGTTAAAAATAACTTATAAAAATTAAATTTAAGAAAATACAAAAATTTAACTTATAAATTAGCATTAAAGTTTGTTTTACATCCTTTATACCTCAATCTAAATTATAATTTTGCAGTCATCGAATGCGTTTCAAAAACATTTTTAACGAATATTAAAAGGAAAAAATTGTGAAAAGTGCGCGAATGTTTATTCAATTTTGAAATAAATGCATTTATTTTTCTACAGTTAGTTTAGGATATAAAATTCAGAAAATATGAACGTGCAAATAACTTTTTTTATTTCCTTTCTAGTTTACGAATGATGGACAAAGAAAATTAACTGAAGCTTGATTGATGACAAGTAATTTTAACACTTGTAAATTCCGCATTTCATGACAATTTGCGCGCAGAGTATCGTAAAATACTGGAAAAATCTAATTATATTTAAAAAACTGTTCACAGCACAAATCTGTGGTTATTTACGTTGAATTTAAAGTAAATGTAATAAATTATTCGAATCCACGATGAGAATATTGTTATACTCATTTTTTGTGGATTATTGAAATCTAAATTATCATAGAACCGCCTTGGATGCTTTTTGTAGGGTTTAATATTTATCTTTCCTCAATAACACTTGTAACCATTTCATCAATCTCCGATAGAGAGCAGCGAGGACTGAAAAGGTAACCAGTTTTGGGAGCTCTATAGCTTATTTTGAAGCAGTACTGAGGAATGCTTTAAATTTTTATTAAAAAGGGTAGAGGCAAAATTATTTCCTTTTGAGACAGTGCCACAAAGTAAGGTAGTCAAACGGACAGAGGACGAGTGAGAACTTTGCCGAGAGCGAATCTCGCACTTATAAATATGATAAAAATCTAAATAAAAGTGACAACCGCAAAGCGATCATATTTAGAGTTAACTTCCATGGGAAGATTGTACAGCACGTTTGACACACCCTGACCTAAAAATATGATGAAATAGTTAATTCAAAATGAACAAAGAATGATCCATTCTGAATTAATATTTTGTTTCTCGAAAGTTTTTTTATATGCGAATCATTAAACAGCTCACAAATTTTAGTATAACGTACAGATTCAGAATAATATTGGGTTTTCTAATCTTGAGAATAATGGTTTGGGGAAGATTTTGAACATACTTATTTTAACTTTGCTAGTTGTTAATAAATCTTTTTACACCTAATTTGTAATTTTTAACACGTTCAGAAAATAATTCAATCATGTTAATATGTTAGATTCTGGATATTGTTGCTCTTAACTTCATTTAATGTTAACCTTAGAATTAACCATAATTCTGCTCATTAAATAAAAGGCCTGTGTTAGGTGATATTTACACAGTGGGTGAGAAACAGGGGAGACGATTTATGTGAGGGATAAATAAAGATATATTTATAAGATTCAACTCTGCATCCATATTATTTTGGCATGCGCACGACTTATTAATAATCTATTTGTTCTACAGACTTTTAAATGTACTCGCAATATAAAAACTTTGATATAAGGAAGATTGTGAGTGTTTCATGATCGATATAAATTTTAATTAAAGTTTACGTATCATGCGGTCATAAAAATATCGGTATTACTATTTTTATTGTGAAAAGAAGTTTTAAATATCTTACGAAAAACTATTTTCAATATAAATATTCATATTTATTAGTTAGGATTAATATACATCTCATATATTTGAACATTATAAGAATATGCTTTTACTTTCATTTATCATTTTGTAAAAAGATATTATTGAAATGATCCTTATTAGTCACATTCAAGGAATAACCTTAAAAACGACAGTATTTTCATATTTATTTGGGAAATATTGAACTGATTGACTTTTATGTGAACTTTATCTCATTCTTCAAATATTTTTATTTCATGTGAGTCGAAGGTAATCATTCTAAAACACAGTGTAAGCCGCATTTATGGTTTGACTTTGGCAGTAAGCGTTACCACATCACCATCAAAATACAAGATTTATACCCTAAAAATTATATAAAGTTTTTCCAACTTTTCTAATATAATTTTTAAAGGCGTTTCTTCGTTCGTTCAATAGTGGGATAAGTCAACGAACTAGCTATCTGACTGACTACCTGTTAGTTATAACCTGATCAAGAGAATATAACTATTCTATCCTGTAAATTCACCCAGGTATATTTCATGTTCTTCAGAATATACCAAGACGCATCAGCTTTAGAGGAATGTCCCAGTTTTATATTTATATGAAATCGAAGCTAATCCTCACATAAGTATCTTCGTCTGAATATGTGATTCCACACATGAATAAACTGAAAGTTATTCTTTTTTGCCATATAAATATTCCTATCAGCAAGAAATTTGAAATGTATAAATGTTCGTGACTTATCCAGTTTCGTAACGTTTTATTCTATCCTTTTATTTTATAATGTTCAAATAGATTCTAACATTCCTTCTGATACTTATCAGTCCACATTTAGGATCTTTTACCTTGTAAGGGAATTATATTTCTGTTATATACGTTATTAATTTAACTAAATTAATATATTATTTCTCGCCGCTTAAGCCAAGGCGGGCGGTTCTATGCAACAGTTTCTTACATATAATAAGCAGATATAAAATGACTGCAGTAAAAAATTTTTTCAGAATTATAATAAGATCGGTTTAATGATCGATAGGAAGATCATTATGAATAAACACAAAAAGTCATTGCCTTCTTGAGGATGTTGATGTGTAATAATTTACGGGAACAATTTCTTATAATTATTAAATGATCGTTTGCCGCCAGATATACTTGTTTATTAATTTTATTGTTTTTGATAAATTATTAATGAATGTAACATCTTACGTTCATATTAAAACAAGAGCTGTGCCTCGTACTAGAGAATACGCAAAATGAAAAATATAAATTTAAATAACTGTCAAAATAGCTGCCCTTTATTTATGGTCAAGGTCTCTTTGGATAATGCAAACGTTCATAAGGTTTGAGTCTAACTCCTCAAGTAAAAAATCAACTTTCTGAATAAAAAATTCAAATATTATGAATATATTTGAATTTATTGTGATTTTCTCATTTTTATAAACACGATATTTGCTGAATAGTTAAACAGAAATTTTTAAAAACGGGAAAATTTTTAATTCTATATCGTAAAAATACAATTTAATTTTAAGCGCTTCAATAATTTTATGAAATTTAAAATTTATTTTGTTTTTAAAAATATAATAGACTGAGTACCTTAAAGGACATATAGACAGCTTGAAGAATCAACGAATAACATTTTCATTTAAATAACAGCTTAATTAAAAATACTTTTTCAATAACTTTTAAAAAATTTATGGATTTTATGATTCTGATTTATCGTTGAAGCAAAATATACATTGCGCATTCGAGTAAAAGTATAATTTAACGTGGAAGCAACTAAACGAACGAAGACTCGCGAAAGAATCTGAATTCCACCGAGTAAAAACTCAAAATTAAACCAGAATGATATTGAACTTAAATATTTTTGACAAATTTTTGAAAATCATCATATTACAGTTATTTTAATAGCATTGGGTGGTTTTGACCGTTTAATTAAAAAATCTTCCTCTGATAAAACCACCTTAAACTGTTCACTAAAACGAGCATGCGTGTTAAATAAATCTTATTTACAATGATTAACTGTAGAAACACGGCGTAGAACGAATGGGAATTTTCCCCAGAGTAAATCTTGATTGAGCAGTTACATTGAAAGAAATCTAAATCAAACATGCTTTGTTTCATAAATAAAAATTGTAAAATTTAAATTGCATAGAAATATAAAAGTAATTTTTTTTAACAAGAGCTTGATTTTCTGTTGATTTAAGATAACCGCCTTTCTAAATAGAACAAGTCAACAGATAATTTCAAAAGATATCAAGAATAAAAAGCGGGACGTGGCTTTTGTTCAATAAATATATAAAACAATATTTGTTTATAAAGAAGAAAAAATAATCTTTTTTAACATTTTTGTTATAAAATACCACATAAAAAGAAATAAACGCCGAATTCGAACTCAGATGATAAATTTAATCTGCTTATTTCATGAAGAATCTTTTTATCATATACTATTAAATCATGATCTCCTCTGAGATATATAAAAGTTATTTCTTCAGGTTTATTGTTTCGTTGTCACATCATAAAAATTAATGAAATATTTTTGGATAAGTAAATGATCAACCTGATTGAGTTGGATTTTATAAAACTTTGAATATCATGACTATGAAAGTGAAAGAGTCTGGCAAGTTTCAAAAAAAACACGCGCACTAAGAATCAGAAAACCAATTTTTCAAAGTTCCATTTCATAAAAATGCTGAGAAGCTTTTCACCGTGGAAGCGGTATAGATACCAAACCTTCATATGTGAATTGAGTCTGCGCGTTTCAAATCTTTTTTACGATTTAGTCTGCTGTTTTTAGTTGCAGAAAAAATGCCATATTTTATAACTCGAAAACTATATATTTTGAATTACGTTCCCAAATTTTTCTATACTTTCAAAGTTTATGTAACACGTATTGTGTTTGCGCGTGAACTGTGCCTAGGAAGTGTCTTGCGAATTTCATATTTTTGAAATTTATTTGTAAGACTTATACATTAAAACAGAGTATTTTAAGAATATTAAGATTCTATTGAGTATTTTTGCTTTTAATCAGTTCTAATATCAGAAAAGAGCAAATACTTGTTTCATAAAACTTATTAAAGTTGAATTTTCACAAAAAAAATTTTAACCAAGCACTAAGTTAAAAAAATCAACGTCAACTATATTTTTAATCTGCACGAAAAACCATTAGTAAAATGCGCATGTATTAAATCACCATTTATAAAATAAATTCATGCATCCTAGATTAGGTAAATAGTAGATTACAAGACTTTTTAATTTGTTTGAATAAGGCTTAAAATTATGACAATTAGATAGCAAGTTGAAACAAAACTCATAGATACGATAGAAATAATCTTTGAAAACTCATAATTAACCTATGTTAAATTTCTCTCATATTTTTCATTTTGGCACGGATGAATGAAATTATTCAATTTTTTGCGTGAAAAGATTGTTTTAATTTACGTCTTATTAGAAAAAGATTTAATGCTAGTGTCTTTTAGTTTCATTAATCTCAACGGTAATAGTTGTGTAACGAATAAAAAAAATTTCCTCTGAGAAGAAAACGACCAGGAATGAAAATGAAAAGAATTTTCGCTTACAGCCTTTAAACGGCCTGTTACACGTGCATTTTGGTAATTTTAAAAAGTAATGGCGTAAAAAATATATGTAAAAATGAAAAACTAATGTTAAGTATTCGGCATATGTTTTCATTTATTCTCAAAATGATATCAGATGAAATATAATAGTATTATGTAAACTAATAATGTATCTGAGAAGCCTTTCCAGTGTTATACCTTTTATGTTATTGAATGCATTAAAAATAAAAACTGCTGTCATCGGGTATGAAGGTTCCTTATCTTATGAAATTTCCCCCCTAACAGCATTTAATTAATTACAAACTGAAATAAAAGTCAAAATTAAAATATTCTAATCACACTCCAAAACATAAATATGAAAGGAAAATTTTATCAGATTGTAATAACGATTAACCTGCGCCACAGCCGCAAAATAATTCATTAACTAGAAATGGCACGTTAATATTCAACTCAAATGAAAAATCACGATTATATTGAGAATGGAATAATCTCCAGAGAAAAGAAAGACGCCTCCCACGACAGCATTATTCGTATTTTTAGGATTTTTAATCCAAGCGAAAAATATATTCGAAGCGTTTTTTGGTTCCCTTCCAGACAGGCCCATAAATCTATTTCTTACTGACGTCTTCCGTGTATCACATGGCACGTTCGGTGTTGTTTACAAATCAAATTTATACGTTTATCCAAAACGATCTGAAAATTCTCGCGATTCTACTACAATACCTCAAAGACCCCAAGTTGTGGCTCTCAAGCTCGTATTACAGGATAAGCGTTATAAAAACCGCGAGTTAGAAATAATTGAATACTCGAACACCCGAATGTTGTATCTTTAAAATATTATTTTAAAGTGTACAGTGGGGGTTCGAGTTTTCGGCCTGATCATGGAGTTCATGCCTGCTAACTTCTATGCATTTACACGGGAGAATAGGTCAAAGAACATCGTTTTACCGGAGGTAGATCTGAAAAGCTATGCGTGGCAGCTGCTGACAGCCATGGACTACATCCATTCACAGAACATCTGCCACCGAGATATCAAGCCACAGAATATTCTTGTAAGTGAAGATCGGAAGTTAATAAAAGTTTGCGACTTCGGAAGGTTATATCATAACTAAATATCAGCGCCAAAAAATTGGTACCGACTGAACGAAATGTTGCTTATATTTGTTCCAGGCATTACCGAGCTCCTGAACTTATAATCGGCAGTTCAGATTATACGACAATCATTGACGTTTGGTCTTGCGGTTGCGTTCTCGCGGAGGCAATTACGGGCGAAACTCTCTTCCCTGGACAGAGTTCAATGGATCAGTTGAATAAAATTATTCTGCATCTAAACGTTCCTGGATGCGAACTACATAATCTAAGGTTGTTTAAAAACAAATTTGATTTCATACAAAACCGAACAAAAGTTACGCAGCGACTTGTAATTAATGTTTTATGATGATAGATAATTGATTCACAGTACAAAAATTTCATAGCTCTCATAGAAAAAATGCTGACATTTCAGCCTCAATTTCGTCCAACGAGTCACGACCTGCTTCAAGATGATTACTTTAATTAGTGGGTCAGTAATATTCTTAATGTATAAAACATTCCAATCGTTTGTATTATTTTTGTTAGATCTTAAATGTTTTATCGCCAGGTAATTCTAAAATTACCCTTTTCTGAATTTTCTTAAACGAATAACTCCCGATATAATGAGTCATTTTTGTTTTCAATATTGGTCCAGATTTGCTATATTTGTTTTCACTCCGGTTTTCGTGTTTTTTTGATTGAACATCCTTATAATTGGCGATTTTTAAGATTAAAATTCATCAAATGCAAGATCTATATTTCGCTTCTTCACATATTGGTTTGGCTTTGTACGTCAAAAATATTTTATCTCGAAGTATCTGGCAAATAACATCTGTTGCGTTGTCCATTTATCACTAAATTGATCACTGCTGAAAACCAATGTTCAAATTTGAAAGATAAGTTTATTTGTTAATGTCTTTTAGAATTACATATGGTTTACTGCCCTAAGGAACGACAGATGTTCTGAATAGTTGTAAAGAATGGAAAAAATTTTATTCCTTCCGATCTGGTTTCTTATTCTATTAAGAATACGTTTGAATGAAGTAAAAGCTGATAATTTTCATAAAAAATAATTTTTCAAAATTAAATTAACACAAGGAGATTATTTAGATTTCCCAGCCCTGCCAATAATTTTCACACTAAATTAAAAATAAAAGTTGTGGCATTTTAAATCAATAGTGTGAACTTTTAATACGATATTTAAATTTGGATGAAAAATACTAAAGTTTAGTTTGGTAAAATTTAATTTATTGTAAAACAGACTTCAATCATCAATTTTTGAATTATAATGAATTAACTTGGTTTATGTTTTGATTAATTTTTAGTTTCATTAAGTTTAACCGTCTTCCTTTCATTTATTTTAAATGAAGGCCAAATTTTGAGCGAGAAAATTATATTTAAATAATCTAAAAAAATTACAATTTCTCCCTGGAAAGAACATTGAAAAGTGGTAAAATAATCAAATAAATCTAGATTCCATGAATTTGTTACCATTTATAAATAAAATACCATTGTCTTTTTCCAGATACTTAATATAACTGTTTTTCAATTTTATGAATCAAAGATAATTTGTCGAATTTCAATTTTCAACCATTTTGGCTTTAAAACATGTCATTAAGTTCAGGCTGATTTTTCCATAATTTTATATGGCGATTTTTGAAACTTTAACCGAAACAAACCACTATTCCGATGTAGGTTCGACGTTTTTTCTCTACCGTTCATAAGCATGCGCTTAATAATATCGAAAAAATCATTTTGTTAAAAATAATTATTCGGACCTCGGTTTTTAAGGTATCATGTGTAAGATACCTCGGAATGAAAAAATCTCGACATAAATCGCGAATCTTTTTGATAGATAAGATGTTTTATGATAAAATGAATGTACTATTATCTTCTTCTATATCTCGGTGGTACGACAGCTTTATTGTTGAAACGCATGACAATTTTACGAATCGCCTCGATAATAAATATAAACTGACCTTGATCAATGACAAAAAGTTTTTTTAAGCATTCAAGTTAAGAGATCGGGACTAACCTATTTCGCCATCATTTCTAACGCACAATGAGCCAGATATGGGTGTATACTCTCATGAAGAGTGTGGATATTTCTCAGAATTCTCTTAATTTCTCCGCCACATATATAAAACTGTTTGTTAATGCTTAAATCTAAAAATTGACAAAATGAACTGAATTTTAAGGTTTGATTCGTAAAAAATCAATTCTATTCAAGATATTATAGGTTCTCAAACAATGAGAACTTGCTGTACGTCCGGGTAGGATATTCAAAAAAATGATCGGAATATGAGAACCTAGAACTCTTTTATTCACCAGAGTAATAAAAATTCCCTTGTCTTCGTTTCAATCCATTTAAACGCCTTTTACATCCACAAAATATCCCTCTTTTTCTATCACTCGTCGAGTTTGACATTGAATTCTCTCAAACTATAAGTCTTTTATTCTGTTCCACAATTTTTCGGCAAGTGAACAAATCACAAACTTTAATTGAAAATGTTTTAACCCTGATGTAACATTGGCTTATTACTTTGATGTTCGAATATCTGGTTAAAAGCGATTATTCCATCAAAAAACGTGTAAATCGGCACCTTTCTCTCGAGAACTTTAATTCAGTTTCTATCAGAGACATATATTTCGTATTTTATATTCTTGAACCCACATACTCTAGAAATTCCGTTTTACATTCAAGAGAATAATATTTCACGAATTTCTTAACGTTCAAAAGTATTTTCACATATAACTAAACCTTTACTCTTGAAATATTCAATGGCTTGAATTAATTCCAAGAAATAAGAGTCAGAATTCATCGACGAACAAATAACTCTTTCGGAAATGTTCGTAATTCGCGAAACTTTTGTATTATTATCAATAAGTTATAAAATAAGAAATGTAAAAAAACGGGATTCAAATACATAATTCCAGCAAAAGAGTCAAAATAAATTTTAAAAAATTGACGCAGGTAAATTTTGCGAAACTTCAGTTGAGATGAACGACGTAACCTTATATTTTTTCCCTATTTAAAAGACTAAAAGTATGCAAGGTATTAATTTCGATTTTAAATTTTATCATATTTACAGTTTTCCAATTAAGTGATATAAACTCCTCTTCCCTCCAAATTAAACAAAACTATACTCTTAAGTTGATAAGCCTTACACTATGTTGTCGTCCCAGACTAGATAGCTCATCTTGTTGTTTTGAGTCGATTGAAATGACTGATGGTATCTTTTCTCAAGATATTTTCAACTTAATTTGCACTGAAACGTTTCTAAACGACATAACGTGTGACCGTCCACATACACCCAAGGCTGAGATTCTTCTCTGTTCAAACCATCACATCATCTATAAATTAATTGAAACAGCATTAATATGAATTTTTTTCATCAGATTTTTCGACTTTAAAGCGAAGTAAACCTACAACGGAACATGGCAGGAGTTTGAGTCACCGCAAACGGATGAAACTACGAATTATACCCTTATCTCTCGGCACTTTATCAGAAGGCTAAAGTTATTGACGAAATATTCCCATACAATGCGACGATAAAAATTTTGTTAAACTTCAAAACTGTATTCGTTATAATTTCCCGCGTTTCTGTGACATTTTTATTTAATAATGGCAAATTCTGGTATGACTAACCATAATAAATAGGTGCTTTAAACTTGAACAAATGCTGATTTTTAAACTCTTCGAGAGAACAAATTATATTTTAAGATAATAATAAGTTTTATTTCACACTTAAGAATCTTTAAGACTAATATTAGGAGCAATAAGTCGATTAAATCAACACAAGATTTGCTTGAGATGTTTTCAAAATTAAATTTTTTTTGACTTTAATACACACCTTTTAGAGTCCATGCAAAACTTAGAGATTCTTCTATGAGTTCATATGAATTAATTTAATTTACGCGCATGCTTTATTAAATAATATTGGTGGGCGGCTCCTAACACCGAAAAAAATTGTAAACATTTTTTTAACATACATTTATAAAGAGCAGAAAGTGACCTGTATTTTAAATACCATAAATGTCCAATATTATCTTTTCGAAATAACTTTTTAAAGGTATTTCCTTATAAAATTGCTACCGTAATTCAGATAATGGGATTCATGTATGTATACAATACACACCTGCAAACTGCTCCAGATTTTATGATCTTTCATTTGTTTAATCATTGATCTGCTGTTTTAACGACAATTGATATCTAGTGCCTATATAGTGATCACTACCTGTCAAAATTCAACTCATGCCGAGCATGTGGTGGTCGACGAAAATTATCTGATCATATATGAGAAGACAAGGGTCTTTTTTCATATTTTTAACAAAATAATGTTTTAAAAAGTTTAGTGTAGAAATAAAGTTCCCAAAAATATCTTCTAAAGCCAACATGCAGGAGCCTTTCTGATGCTACACACTTTATGGTTTTGTTAAATAGCAGAAACAATTTTCCAATTTTTTTATTGGGGACATTGATATATTTCTCAAAAATTTTATATTATGAAAATAAAATAATTATTACAAATATACATATTTTTAGACATTTTCATCAAGTAAAAAGTTAATTAACTGGTAACTGAAGGTATTGTAGTTTATAGAGCGAGTCATTTTCCGTGTAATAAAACATTTTGAACAAAAAATTGGAATATGATAAATACGAGAGTGTCAAATCTATTATTTAGTTCGAGCCACATTATCAGCATTAATATGTTTTATTGAACAGGTTTTTTCTCTTATTTAGATTAATAAGATTTAACATTTTCCAAAATTGTTAAGTTCAGCCAGTAGTTGAATCAAGGTAAAATAACTTATAAAATTATGATATAATTTGAGTGATAATATATCATTTTTATAGTATGTCAATATTTATTAACTACATCACAGCGGGTTTTTACATGTTATTATCCATTAGCCGTAATGCGCACAATCGTAAAATATCAGGATGTTTATTGAAAGTCTATGCAAGAATACAGTTTTTTCGGGTGTTTGTCTTAAATCTAACTCACTTCTATAATATTAACGAACAAATCATTAAAATTTAATCTACCTTAAAACTGCAAACAAATTTTTGATAAATTCCAAATGGAGTATCGTATTATTGAATTTCTACTGATAACAAGTTCCTTTACATCGTTGAATACGAATTAGTCTTTTATGAATTGCCGAAAGAAATAAATAAAGGAAATTAAAGTTTAATTTCTTCTCTCATATGGCATTTGCATTTTGATATCATAAAAACGATATAATTTAATTGAGTATACAATGTTACGAAAATAGTTACATACTAATTTCTGTGTTATTAAGCTAATTTATACTGTTTTTATCCATATTTGTCCATGTGAACTTGTTTTTTGTAAATATTAAGTTTAAAACTTAAGTAGAAATAAAGGTGATTTTTTTGGTATTTAAAATGGCAATTAGGCAGTATAAAACAGGATTTTACTCTTATTAGAGATGAATTTAACGTTAAAATTTTTTGAGAATTGCTGAAACTAATCAAAGCAAGATATTAAATTAAATGCTATCTTTTCTGAAATTAATTTAGTCGGAATCCGACTAGGCTCGACAGCCTCTGAAGCAACGGGGATTAAATATTCGTAATGGCTATACGTAAATAAATTAATTGAAGTTTTTACTTCTATCCATAAATCTACTTCTTTTTTCTGCGTGATAAGCAAAATGTTAGAAAAAAGTTTGTTATTAACGTAATACAATGCTAATAGAGCATACATATACGATAATTTTTTAAACTGCCTTTGGATCGTACTTGAATACAAAAAATTGAAAAAATTTTTATAAATTGCAATCTTCAAAAATTAGATAGAGAAACGTCCCCGAAAGCCTGAATTTTCAAATTTGAGCTATATTTTATGCCAAATACACGATCAATGCTGATAGTTAACTACTTAATCCATTAAATTCACAACTAAGATACTTTATACTGAAAAACAAAAAAGTTTGACTTGGTTCTTCAGTGCAGAAAATTCATTCTCGATGAGTATAGAAAGATAGACAGGCATAAAATCGAATTTTCTTGAATTGAATCCAATGAATAACTATGATCATAGATAACAATAAAAGATCGCTTTTTTACTTTAATGATGAACATATAAACGATATTTTTTATACCGGTCACCGGCATAATTAAAAGACTTAGCCAGTCAACCATCTCTAATTACTTCAAAGGTTCATAAGACAAAGTAACTCAGTTTTATAAATAATTTTTGGGTTACGCCGCATAACCGCGGATGATAAGATGGCGCAGATAACATTTCCCTTAGTTAAAAGTACAAATAAAAACCCAGAAATTCATATAAAATATTTTCCTTAATTTGAGTGCCTGGCCCTGTTTGGTCCAAGATAATAGATGATACTTCAAATAGGTTAAATATAGAGTCAGCTAATTTGTATATCATAGTGCCATTTAAGCTGTGGATATTATCAAAAACTAGAAAATATATATTTCTTAATGAATGGTGTTGATATCCTCATAATCAGCTTATCAAATATATCATCATTCTTTGATGCCTAAAGCAAGAATTGACCAGAAAAAATAATTAAAATATAAAAAGCATAAAAAGTAAAATTTTATGTTAATTTAAAATAACACGCGTCAAACGAAGCAGAAACCTCGGTAAAATTATTTGAAGGTGATAAATGATGATAATTCATGAAAGCTATAAACCAGAAAAAGATGTAGGCACACAATATGGCTTCAGATGGAATTCAAGAAAACCTATAAAAATTACAAAACGTAAAATGCAACACATCTTAATATTTATATTTAGTAATGACATTTATAATACAAATTTTCTTTATATTGTTTTTAAAATATTTATCAAAAGATTAATGTTTATATTTCCTTGTTTTTAACCATTATAATTTTTTATTCGAGCGATTTTGTTATACTGTATTTGACAGGTCACTCACTCTGTTGCAGCGAATAAGACAGTATACCGAGCGGTTATTTTTATCCAGGGTGGAGATTGGAGAATATCGGCTCTCGTTACTACACCGTAATTTTATCTTATGCTTATTAATGTTAATTCTAAACGATTAACCAGGTTATGAACCTTTATTAATATTATTAAATTTGATAAATATCTACGCATGCGCAAATTTTGATAAACACTCATTTATAGATAAGCTCAATTAACATTATATTTAATAATCATAAGTAACATGATGAATAATTAAAACATAAACTATCTAAAAAAGTATTTTAGACAAAACTTTGGTTCAGTTGAAGACTATACAACGGCCGCAGCTATTGAATTGTAAATTTATTTTAAGAAATCATAATTTAAGTTAAGGTCAACATTTTAATTTATCAATGAATTTTATTGATAAAATAATAATTGATCTTAAAATCCGTAGGCTCTCTTAATCAAATCTACCATTAAAATTTTTATATTTTTTAAAACCTCCATATTTTTAAGGTAATTTTTAAACAACATAGGCGACCAATATAAAATTGGCACAAAAATCGCACGCGCGTTGGAACAATATATATTTTGTGATCGTTAGTCTACATCCACACATAAAAACTTCACCACCACCTATAAAATTGTTAAATTCAACCAGTAGTTGTTTTTCCATTCGCAGATTGTTATTAATCAGCGGAAAATTAACAACCTAAGATATATAATTGTAGTTCCATAGTTATTCTCCCTTAACGATCATTAGAGTCACAAAATCAATCAGGACCTTAACAGAATCTCATTACTGGATGCAATATCTTATATTTTACATAAAACGAGTATTGTGGAACGAGTCAAGATAAAGAGCCTCAAAAAATTATGGGTCATTTTATATAAATATAAATTTTAATACGATTTAATTTATAAAAATACTGGAAAGTTTCCTAAGGTCGACTGAACAGTTTTCAAAATGAGATCCTAAACGAACCCCTACACGTGATCTTCAGAGTAAAATAAAATAATTTTGAGAAAATTTACGCATATGTAACAAAATTAAATCTGAATGCACATGCCGAAGTATAATTATTTTAATTGATGATAAAAAATTTACGCCACGAGCTTGTAATTTTCGGCCATTTTCCGATGATCAGGTAAAGTTACTGAAACATGATGTTAATTATTTCATCTCAAAAAACCCTAAAACACAATTTTATGATCTTTAACGATAATTTTTTCGATAACGAAGAAATCAAACCTTGTATGTCCTCCAAAACATATAATTTGTAGAATATGAAATTTTGAGTTTTTAAAATTAGAATGGTTTATTAGGCTTTAGATTTCTGAAATATATATTTTGAGATTATTTGAATTTTTCAGGTTTGATCTTTTTCAATGTTATATAACATAAAAACAATTTATTCTCAATAAAAATTCGTTAAATACAGATTTAAAATAATATCTTCCATTTATCAATCCATTTATCAAGCCTTAAAAGAATTTTATTCAAAATAAAATATGCCGAAAACAGAAATTTTACCTTTGATGATAATAACTCATAATTCGTTGATTTATGCTTCAAAATAGAGAAGTCGATCTTGCTTAAATTTACAAAGTGAACATTTTATGAAATTTGTAACAATAATCTTGAATTTAAAATCGCACAATAGCCAAAAATTGACTGTTTTAACATCCATCAAATTACAGGAAAGCGCTACCACTCAAGTAAAAAGTCAAAGAAGTATTGAGAAAGAAACTATAAATTCAAACATATATATAATATAACCGAACTTATTTATTCAGAGTAAAAAACAAAAGCTGAAGGATTAAAATGTACAGTTATTGTTTAATATTTAGTATTAAATGTTGAAAAAATCGATGATTAAATACGATTTGTCTTGAAGTATGATAAAATTACCTTATAATATTCAATAAAGCGACCAGATAGGTTTATGAGCAAGCGTAGAATCAAATTAAATGGAGTTAAAAGATCCACTTTCATTAATCTATGACTAAGTATTTACTTACTAAGAATATCTTTTGTTTTAATTTGATGGTACATATTTTTTAATAATTATGCTTAAGCATACTACACTTATATATTATCTCATAAGTAGCTATCTAAAATAATTTTTGTTTTCTGTATACTTAAAAAAGGTCTTATATTGTGCTTAGTTTACTTGTTCGCCTTTTGCAGCTTGATATCAGGATTTGGTTACGTCATGTATTTTAAACTGTGTATAAAATACTTTGAGTGAAATGTTGTTTTGTCATTTTACGATTTGCACATCCATTTTAAAGATTTTACGGTTTTCTTCCAAATTTGAATCCTACATTTACAGATTACGAAACCATTTTGCTTTCTCAATATAAGAATTATTGTTTAGTTTTATTGTATGGAATAAACAACGGGGGCGATAAACACATATCGACGTAACTTTAGTTCTCTAAATGAAAATTTATTTTCAGAAATGCTTTTTCAACAAAATATTAATCTATCTACCACAATATAAAACGCTGATCTCTGTAAAAGGGGTCGTTGATGTTATAAGAAAATTTTACAAGGTGAGAAAAATCACTCTTATCAAGGGTGTCGTTAGAAATTCAGAAATCGATTATTATCCGAATTTCAGATTATATGTTTTCGGAAATAATCGGGGCCGTGCTTGTCAACCGCTTCTAGCAAAAGCAGAGGAAAACGTTTTCTCGACACTTTGAGGATTTTAATCGAGAACCACCGAAAGCATACAACCTATAAACTATTTTATTTCCTTTTTAAATATTTTTTCATCGTTAATTTCAAATTTTTTAATATGGCCAGCGATCGACATGCTATTATTTGCATGCGTGGTGCAAAAAAGTTCAAAGTGATATGTAAAACAGTCAAAAATAGTTTAGTTCTTTGTAATATCGAATTATTAGGAATTGTTTAAAAGTGTGAAAAATATATTGTATAAGCTAAATTTTCTAACGTTTTTTCTCTTTCGTTAGAAAACGCCACCCTCCAAGCGAAATATTATTTTTGTATTCAGAACATATAGAGCTATCGCATATCAATTTTACGGAAATTTTTACGAAAATAAAGATTTAATAAGCAAAATTTTTTCTAACCGTTTTACGAATGTATGAATTCCGACTAAATTTAATTTTTCACGAAAAATTCAACTGAGAGGTCTCCCAAGTTATATATGCGAGTCGAAGATGTGAAAATATTCATCCTACGAGTATTGTTACTCTTCATTGTGAACTTTATGATTTTTAACGTGAAAATTTATCACTATACAAAGGTTTAACCAGCATAAATTTGCATTTGACGGAAAAATACAGTGTTATATATGGAATATTTAATAAAATCAGCCAGGCTAGTTGAGCATGCGTTAAACGCAATGTCTTTAGAAACAGAGTATGTATCTTTCATCTCTCCCCATAGTCGAAAAGTATTCCGTCAATTTAGAATAGCAAATAAAACTGAGTATTAACCCTCTTCAACCTTCAAATGAAATAATTGATGTATTGTCTACTGAAAAGGCCCAGCTTAAAATTTGGATTATGTTTGCGAAAAAATTTTATCTTGACGGGTATCCCGAAGTATTTCGGGAAATTCTAGAACGTGCCCGCGAAAATGCAAAGATTGACTACCCTGAGTCAGACCTCGATCAAATGGCAATGTTAGATGGACTAGCCGCCTATCACGTAGGCCTCGCTAAGAAGGAGACCAATCCTGAGGCAAAAAGAGAACACATGATAAAAGCAACTCGTATTTATACTGCAGCTGACAAAATCATTGTGCTGAACGTCGACCATCTGATTGGGAGAGCCTTTCTATGTCTAATGGAATCAGAAAAAATTGAACAAGCTGACGCTCAGTTTAATTTCGTTCTTGATCAAGTTTTTCTGATTTGTAAAAAGGACCCCTCAAACGTTTTAGCTCTTGTCGGAAAGGCCCGCATAAACTTCATGAGAAATGAACCCAAAGTTTCTCTGAACTATTATCGCAAGTCATTGGAAAATTTTCCTACTCCTCTGCGTAAATTGCAATTTAACTCCAGCCTTTATTAGAGTCGCCATCGGGATTTGTCTTTATAAGCTGGGAAAGTTGCAACTCGCTCGGTACTCTATCTTTATAACACAATATAGAATGGCGTTCGAGCGGGCCATCGAAATCGACCCAAAGTGCACGGAAGCCCTGACCGCTCTCTCTATAATTACTATAAACGAGAAGTCTGGCGACTCTGTTCGTAAGGGCATGCAGTTCCTCACCAGTGCTTACTCAATTGACCAGAAAAATCCTCTCGTTTTGAATCTGCTTGCAGATCACTTTTTTTACAAAGGAGTTTTCTATTTTTTACAATTTAGGACTACGATAAAGTTGAAAAATTATCCTCTCAAGCTTTAACCTATACAAATAACGACAACGTTCGCGCTTTTAGTTTCTATCTACTTGCTAAGTGCCAACATGCTAAGGTTCGGATTTATATCGTTTTCAGGGAAATAGAGAAAATTCGTTCAATTACTATTATCAGTCATCTCAGCTATCATCAAACAAGTTCATATTACCCTATTTCGGACTAGGTCAAATATATATGATTCGAAATGAATTTGCAAACGTTTGCCTTTTTCTTATTTTTTAGGCTATCGACTGTTTTGAGAAGATTTTAAGGGTTCATGATAAGAACGTGGAAACTATAAAACTTCTTTGTATGTGCTATCTTAAAATTAACGACATTATTAGCATAAACAAGGCAAAGGTATTTTGGTGTTCTATTAAGGAATTATACAAAAAACTGACAGAGCAATTTCCAGACGACGATGAATTATGGATTGGTTTTGCCCAATCCCAGTTTCACGAAGCTAAAGTTTTATTACCATATAATTTAGGACTCCTTGAATTCATACCTTAAAGCTCAAGAAATTAAAAAACAGAAAGACGTATACATTTCTCCAGAACTTTATAACAACATTGGAGCTCTATACTTTCGTCTCAAACGATTTCAGTGAAGCCGAAGTAATCCCTCATAACTTTCAGAAATACTTTAAACTGGCCATAAACTGTGTAGAACAGAGTAACATACTCACCGAATCAGTTGCACAACCAATAACAGCCACACTTCGATATAACATTGGTAGAGTTCTCGAAAAATTCGGCAATGTTAATCGAGCAGAAGCGACCTACCAGGATATTCTGAAAGACTTTCCTGACTACATAGACTGTTACCTTAGGCTTGGGGATATTTTTAAGCATCGAGGTGATTTTCGGCGGGCGTCTGAATGGTTCAATATGGCACTTATGGTAGATCCAGAAAATAGTGAAGCATGGTTACACATTGCTAATCTTCATGTGATTAAACACGAATATGGTCCCGCCCAGAAAAAGTTTGAAAAAGTGCGGTTGATTGATTCAGAATCTCCAGATTTGTATTCCTGGTTATCGTTGGGTAATATCTGGTTGAGTTTGTTGCACTCATCCTCTTACGATCCAGTAAAGAGAAAGAAGTTCTCCGAAAGATGTCTGAGCATATACAAATCTGTGTTAAAGCGGAATCCTCGAAACATATGCGCTGCGAACGGAATAGGGTGTGTCTTGGCATACAGTGGTCACATTTCAATGGCTCGGGATATCTTTTCTCAGTGTAGAGAAGCCACTGCCGATATAATGGATATTTGGATGAATTTAGGACATGTATATATGGAAAGCAAGCAATACATAAATGCAATAAAGATGTACGAAAGTTGTTATGAAAAATTTTGCCAAAACGAGCCAAATACCGATGTATTAATATACCTAGCCAGAGCTTATTTTAAGGCCCTCCAGTTGCCCAAGGCTAAAAGAATCTTACTCAAAGTTTGTTCTTTTTCAAATTGAGATACTTTTTTGTTCTTCAAAACATTCAATTGCACTGTTTAACTTATCGTTGATCTTGCAGAAAAGCGCCTATAACTCACTACAGAAAGAAAAGGCTTCATTCAACGAAGTTAAAACCGCCATTTCTGAACTCGAACTAGCCAAAAGGTTTGGATTCTTCTAACTGATGAAATTTTAGCATTGTAGCTATCGATTGGGAGACTTCCAGAATTGACCCAAAAGCATGTGAAAATGAAGGAAGGTACATCTTTATGATACTTCAGCGCCTGTTCAGACTTACTTATTCAGGCCAATTACCAGCTTAAAAGAGCTAAACAACAGGAAGATCACGAAGCTGAATTAATAAAGATACACAAAGCAAAAATTGAAGAAATTTCCCGCTTGAAGGTCGAACAGGAAGTTTTTTTATTTGTGACTTTAGCAACGGGAAATCGAGCAGCAGAAAATGAAGGAAAAGGAACTCGCTCTAAAAAGGCAAGAATATTTGAAAAGTGTTCATCATTCTCTTACCTCGGTTATATCCGATGAAAAATCAAAAAGATTTAGAGTATATGAGTTTATATATTTCAGAAATTAAATAATAACGACGAAGATGATGACGAAGAAGTTACCCTTAAGCTTCAGAAGCGTAAAAAGTTTCCACATTTTAATAAAATAGAAAACCTGAAAATAAATCAAAGTCTGGCAAAAGGTAAAATTGAATCTGACCTCGTAGAGAAAAGCTCGAAACAATTTTTAAAGATTTATCTGATTCAGATTTTTCGGATACTGAGGTTCCAACATGAATTTTGAACAACGTTCAAATTAATATTTTAATAAAATACCCTTAAGTTATGTAATACCATGTTTAAAGATTTATATTGCTTTTATGTGGTTAAATAAATAATCAAGGTTTTAATTATCATTCATAAGCCGGTTGAATCCGATTTTGGTAACAAATGATTCATTTTGTCAGTTTCTGTTCGTTTGAACATTATAACAATTGCAGTCGGTAACCTTTTGCCCTCTTTACGCGCAGGCGCCGACATTATTATTTGATAGGCTTCAAGAATGATAAAATTACCCTCCTTTATCTTTTATGAGTAGGTATCAACAATTTTTTAAAACTTTTTCTCTGGTTTTTTTTCTTTTGTCTCTTTTTTCAAATAACTTTTTAATTATTTATATTTTACTTTTTACACAACCAAAAATATCCCAAATAGTTGAACGTCAAAAGTGATTTTCTGTTCAAAATAAACGAACAGTATGAAAATGTTCAATTAATGCACGATATATTTCTTTTTCAAACCTTAAAGAAAAATCTATTTTAAAGAGGAAAGGTACATTTGAAAATAAAAAACTCAGTTAAGAATGTACACTGTCGATAAACGTGAATTCAAAGTTTTAGGTATTTTAATACAAGTTTAGGACTGATATTTTAAATGCATGTATCGTATATCGATCAAAGCTATAATTTAAATCAGCATAATTCAGGTTGTATGAAAAAGTTTATTGTTGAAATTCAAAGTTTATCAAATTAATATCATGGTACAGTATATACTCTTTAAAAGGATAAATAATTATGTTTAAGAAATCCATCATTTGCAACATGCGCGTAACATGAAAAAATATCGAAATAATTAACAGCCATTGTCTTAAATTCATTCACTTAAGTGAGTATATTGTTATTTGAGATGAAAATATATTCTTGAATTTGATTTGGAAGTCATAGAAATCTTAAAAAATTAATGCTGAAGTTTTCATTTAGAACGATAGCGTTTTATAGACTTTAAGATTAGAAATACTTATAAATGCCTAAATAAATATATATTAAACCATTGATGCAAAAAAATTACTATAAATGATCAATATGATTTATAATGAACGAGGGACGTGATTCGTATTCAGTACTCGATCAGGTAGGCAAGCTGAATATTTAGTTATTAAAAAGACTGATTTTTTCATGGGAAATTCCCCTAAAATGAAATATGTAAAGCTTACTATATCTGCTTCAAGGATATCATGCATAGATATCCACATGCTATTATCTTATCAATAAAGTATTACTTTTGTGGTGTTTTATTTAAACATCGTAAAAAATGACCAGTCATTTGCTCGACATAAAATATAATTATAAAGAAAGTGAATCCTAAATTACCCACGCAACTTCAAGAATAATTTTCATTTTTAAAAATTTGTTGAACTTTCAAATTTTTGCAACTAGAAAGCTCTTTGATGATTGGCGCCTTCACTTATTAAGATCTTTGGGCAACATTTAGTTGTGAAACGTTTTTTAGAAATATTATAAATTTCTTTCTACCCTTAACTTCCTTCAACCATTACATATTTTACACCCCATTTTACGAGATTATTATAAAACTTTAAATGTACAAATATGTCGCTTGAAATTACTGTTTTATATTTTTGAATTTTTCAAAGTTACAAAATAGGTTTTATTTTATAGATGCAGAGATAAAATATCGAGTTCGTTGATTTTCGTTTTTCGACTCCTATTCTCCACAATGAAGAGCTCTTTTTCGTTTATTTTAAATTTTTTTATCATTATATAAAAATAGCATTATAACGTTAATTTTATAAAAATTTGTAAAGAAAACTGATGCTACATTGGATTTTATAAGACTCAATAAAATCTGAATGTAAGTCACTTTCGATTATTGTTTTTATATGATAATTACCTTCTTAGTATCTTTAAACCGTTATTCTTCATTAATAAACCATTTCTCACTGACAATCCCTCGATAATGCTGAATCAATATATTTTGAAAAATTATTTCATCGCTCATTTTTTCATAAGATGTGAATTTAAATGAATTTATGTGAAAAAATAGTCCACCAACTGATGAAAAAAATATTCTTCTTATAGATACCAAAAATGCACGCTATTCGCTATGATTCACTGATATTATCTCAGATAGTAAATATTTTTCAAAAACACTAAATAAACGAAACGTTTTTGGTCAAAATCGTTTCTTCAAATGAATGTACAGCAGTATTTGTTGAATTCTTCAGAGGGCTAATTTTCAAAATTATACTTCAATCCAAACTTCCAAATGCAAATCGATAAAATCTTGCCTTTATATAATAGAGCAGGCGTTTTTACACGTCTCTTCATATTGTTTTCTATAAATCTCGAAGTCTTTACTATTAATAACGTAGGTCTAACAATAAGTTATTTTTATTTGAAATTAAAATAAAAGTCTTGTCGAAATTAACAAAAATGAAATCGATTAAAGAATTGTTTATCAACCTTTTGAACCTTTAACCTAAATTATCAATTTTTTCTAATTTACTCAAATTGAAACGGAGATCAAACGGCCGGATTAATTGATGAATTTAGGTCTACCATAAATTATTGAATGAATCTAAAGAGAAAATTAACCTTCAATCTGAGTTAAAAATGGAAGTAGATTGGTAACTATTTTTAAATCTTCTGCCAGACCACGCTGATGTTGAATTCACGTATTATTAGAATTTTCAGCTTTATACTTAAATACAACAATTCCAATATTTTCTCAATTTAGTAACAGTTCAATTATCTTGCAAGAAAACACCATATTTATTCTTGACATCTACAATTGAAATATTTTTACCTCTCGATAATGATTTATAAGATTAAGCAGAATTAGGTAAAGATATTCCGGCTTTACCTATGAGAGTAATTTCAGAGAATTCGACTCAGTTAATAAAAACAAAGATTGTCGCCAGTTTCTATCTCTTAGCCTTTAATGCAAATGACTATCTTCTAGTATACATTCTTGTAATCTATCAGTTTTTCAGAGGAGGACTTATGTGACTGTTTAAAAGTATAGTTAAAACAACTAAGGGATTTTTCAGCAATACTATAGACACACTTGAATGTCGAAAGTTCTTAAAAACCATGAAAAAAGTAATAAAAGTATCGCAACTCTGTTTTCCTCCACATAGGTAGTTAGACATTCCATTCCTCACTATTAAACTAAGAACGTTAATCACTTCCAGGTTTAAATGAAATTGTTTTTTTTGTAATTGCTGATCAAAAAGTTGAATATTTATTTGTAGATCTCAAAGTAATCGCGACACAGGTGCCCTTACAAATAAATTCCGGCCATTGATTAATTTTCACTGGTAATTAAATAGGAAATTTTCGCATATGCAGAAATATATTTTTTTATTTCTCTGAAAAAGACCTTCATTTTCATTTATAATGTTTTACAGTAACTGACACAAGTATCTCAAATTCATTTTTCTAATGAAATTTTTGATAAAAATAACTTGTAAACAAAAGCATGAATATTTAATGCAATGCGAAAGATTTTCACATGTTTGATTATTAAACATTCTGAAGTAAAATTGTGTTTTACTTAATTCAGTTTAAAGAAACGCTTTATCGTAGAATATGAAGAAAAAGTTATGAAACGTAATATGAAATCAATCACAAGAAAAATTATTGGAGTGTCCATTTAAAGAAAACAAAAATATCAAAAAGAGTTGACGTAAAAAAGGTAGGCCGTGTTTCAGAGTCAAGGCCAACTTGGATGTCAGGATAAGAAAGATTCTCTTTTCACACAAACCTATAATCGCTTCTACATTGGCGTTTATCTGAGCTTGAGAGCCTGACACCTCAACGATGAATATGGAGCGCTGATTCAACGAATTTATACGCATGACAACACATGGGACAAATGTCTTCACGAGTACTGCTCATTTCGTTCTTCCGAATAAAGGGAAGATATCAATAAAACAGAGTCATAAAATAATTTACATACGAAAGAATAGAAAATAAAAATAATCGATCTTAGATTTCGATCAAATTAGTCTCCCCGAACAACATTAAAAAACGTTGATGATAGTGTATTCATATAAAATTAGGTGAGCCACTTGTAAATTTATAGTTAAGAAGAAAAATAATATAATTAAAGAGTTTAATTATTTTAAAAATTTTCATGTTTCTGAATAATTTATTTTTTTCATTTTTTAATGGAAAATCTTCATAATTTTGAATTCTGTGATTCTCTAGATTGATAAAGATTTCAAAAAAAGTAGTTTTGACAGTAAACAATTAAATGATAAATATTGCATGTCCATACTAGGCACGATCTTGAAAAATGTTCTCATAAATTATGGAAATTTAATCTCTCATGAAAATAGTTAAAATTTGAAGTATTGTGTTTTTAATATATAAAATATAAATTCCCGTATGATTTAAACCAAAATTAGCCACCGTTGAAATAATTTATTTTCTAGAGTAAAATATAAAAATTTTCGCTCAGATTTTTGATTTTAATAGAACAATCCGTGAATTTTTATCGATGTAAAGCATGAGAAAACATTTTAAAAGCAAATTTGTCCTAACTTATCAAAAGCATCAATAGTGGTGACTGGCGAGAGTTCACTGTAAGCCGAGGTAAGAGATCGTTGGATAACGACAACACACCGAATATATTTTTATTCACCAAAAGCAGATCGCGAATGGGCCAAAAAGCTTATTTCAGCATGAGTTGAATTCCAAACTAATTCTACTTAATGTAAAAGGAAAAAAATACCGAAAATGATCTTGGATTAAAATTCAACAATATCTAGTCTTGGTATATTACGACAATAATGCAACTTATACAAATGAACTTTTGATATATCAACTTTATACAAGAAAGCTCTTTCAAAGGTGATAAAATCGCCTTTTCCCTTGATGATGTATTGTCAAAATTTTTATACCCAGATCTTCAAAAATAAAAGTAAGTTGATTATAATTTGACAAGAGTTGCAGGTTATATACTAATTTTGCTGATATGCACGATTTTTATGCAATAAATGTGTTAAAGACCACAAAATATTCTAAATATGTAAATATTTTTGAAATGGTATAAATATACAAATATTATGAGTTATTATTTCGTGGCGCATGACGCCTCAAATTTAATAGTATTAATAGTTGAGATAAATTCAAGGACTTGATGCTTTTCGTTAGCTAACTTTGATGCAAGAAAACAGGGAGTATTGGTCTTATGTTTATGATTTCCAAATCGTAATGGATAATAAATCCTTGTGCGTTATGACGACCACTCCTTTTGACTGCGAGAAGACATTTAGACCTCAAAATCTCTATAATATGCTATTTTTTGATTTATAGCGTAGATTGGGTCGTTACAAAGACGTATATCAAAATAAAAAGCACCAATTAGTGAATTTTGTTCCACTGGCGTCAAGACAAACAATTGTTGACAAAAATCATTAACATTCGGCAAGTTCAAATTCAGACAAATAGATTTTGATCTTAAAATATTCAAATTAAACCAAAACGCTCAAAAATTGTGTTTTTATAAATCGATTGTTTATCCATTTGATAAACGAAAAGCTCATTTTATTTTGTAGAACGAGGGTGTGTCAAACCCATCAGGGGACCGTTCGAAGAGAGTTTTCTTCATAAAACATCCTTCGGCGAAGCTCTTCTTACTATGTACCGCCGCTCAGCGCTTTACCACTTTACACCAAAAACTTCCCTAATCCTCGGTCCACTAAGATAAAAATAGCTCTTTGGTATTGGTTCGTTGGAAAGAGCTTGTTTTAAAAGTGTAAACCGTGTATAGAAAAGAATGTTACTTATTGAGCGATAAAATCATAGATATTTACCAATAACTTCAACTCATGTTAAAGATACCAGTTCAATTAAAGTGATTTTTCTAACTAGTTTATCAAAATTTATTGAACATTATAACTAATAAACTCTTAGATGTTCTTAAATGTGAATATTTAAGGGAATAAAAATTCACAAAATTTAATAATTTTTTGTGTATTTTCTGGTTAACATACAATGAGTTTCAATTATCAATTAAACAAATTTTTTTCTTAATTGGCTAAAATATATGTAATATATATCACTAACTGGTCAAAAACACGCGGTCATCGGTAAAAATCGTTAATTTAATTATCTTACTTGTGCCGCACAGGTAGACTTGATTTGCAAGTGTAGATTCAAGGCCATGAGTACTTATTTATTAATTCAGAAATTTAACGATACAGAATATTTGTCAAACCCTCGTAAAATAAAAATCGACTTTATGTAATGTTTGTTGCTTAATTGACCGAAGATTTGTTTTTACAACCGAAAACTACTTTGAACTATAAAAATATAAAATGGTTTATACACAGTTCCCATGTGTAACATCAGTCAAACTGACGTAAAAATAAACCGGATCGAAGAGTTTAGCTTTAAGGTGAACCGAAAGAAAAAATCAGCAAATGAGTGTTAACGACAATTTTCAGTTAATTAACTAGAAGATGCAAAAGTTAACTCGTTCAGCACATATTTGCAAATTATATAAATCTTTCAGTTTTGAAAAATGTCATCTTTTTCTCATTCATATTTAAGATATACTTGAAGGACCCAGAGTTAGTTCCTCATGTCGATGAAAATTTAAATGTTTTAGAAAATCAATTGGCTTAATTGACATGAAACCAACATAAAAAATTATACATCAATAATTTGAAGAAATTTCAGAGTTAAAAAAAATTGAATTTATAAAATTTTTTGTTACCACCAACAAAGGATATGTTGAATACACTTATTTATCCACGATTCCTTAAATATATGTTTATGGAAAATATGTGATAATAAGTGTGCAACACCGAATGGACTTTTATCATCCAATAACTCCAACGCCCAAGCAAATTTTCCTTTTATAGCGAAAATTTGCACACGATTTTTGCGAAAATGCCTTATGGTGTTCCTAGATATTTTATTTGATTTTAGATACGATTTTTAGGATCAAGTGTTGCATGTAAAGCTGACTATCAGATAAAGAAGAATTAAGGATTGAAAAACATCCAGCTTAACCATAGCTCAACATGAAAATTTGTGATTTATGCATAATTGGATATCCTCTGATGGTATGAAAATTTTTTCGATATAATTCATTTATTATCATGATAAATGATTTATAAAGGCTAACTGAATCAAGTTTATCTTGGTAGATTCATAGACTATTTTTTCAAAATTTATCGAGATACTAAAAATAACACAATTGAATTCTGTGAAAAGTTATTCAATGGCACTGAAATGAAATTTATCTCAGAGAATTTGAGGAGCTTTTATGCTTCGAAATCATTCACATTGAAAAAAATTACAAAATATTAAAATCAAATGAGGTAAAGATATTATTGTTATTGCATTTAGCTTTAGTTGTTCTCTTGAATGAAATGATTAATTAAATACTTTAGCGCAAGCTATAAAAACTGAAAATTATTTTATTATAGAAAATCATAAATATACTACAAAAGATATTTAAAAGACAAGCTTTCAAAATGTTAACTTGGAACTAGGTATTAAAATCTAAGGGATAATAAACCTGAAAAATGTCCATGCGATATCATAGATTCTTTGCTCTAAAAATAAGTTTTTAACAATAAAATCTTTAAAATTCAACAATCTCTGTGCGCTTGCTCAATAACTCTTTTATACTACTATAGGTTTAATTGAATCAAACAGACAAAATCAGCCATGCGCATGATTTAGAATGGAAAAATGATCATAAAAGTGAACTCTAAAGTTATGAATATTATTCGTTTGATACAAAGCATGAATAAAATTATTTAATGTACTCTTTTCACATAAGTATAAGTTAAAAATATGGACAATAAATATTTGAAAAAATGGTTAACATAATGAATGTATTTTCTTGACACACTTTAAATATTCTTAACCTTCAAGATATTCAAGTTTTAAATATCAAATATTTTATGAGAATTTACCTTGTAAAATAGAAACAGTATATCTAAGGCACGTGTTAAAGAGCTAAAATAGTCAAAATAGTTGATAAACTTTCCTATTTTGTCTTAAATTATTGGAAATATTGGATTTCTCTGCTTGGTTTTGAACTTTTTTATATTTATAAGTGTCCCATCATTTGCAATGAAAAATCATGGTTATCCAATAATCGATGAAAAATTTTACAAAAGCGGTTTTATCGTATTATAGGGGTTCCCAGCAAATAACGTCACTTTCCCAAAAATTAACGTCGTATTAAAAAAATCAAATAAATAAATAATTGTTGTTATAAAAATAAATTAAAATAGAAAATTTTTTTATAGAATAATGAAAATCGTTTAAATAACGATCAATCGAACTTTTACTTATTTGAATATTAAATTCCCGCTCAATGGTTGTTTTCAATGCTTCAAGTGTTCGTGTAGGATCATCATTAACCAACTCAAGAAGCCTGGCCTTTTGATGATCATTCAGCTTTGTTTGTTGTGAGCGACCTCGTCTTACTGTTTCCCTCCCATCAAAAAACCTTTTGGAAAATATAGATATAGTTGTTCGAGGAATTAATAATCTTCAAGCAATTTCTGAGATTTGTATTCCATGATTTAAATATTCTGTTATTGCTCGTTTTTGTTCAGTGGATAAAGTCCTTCTTCTCCTTATAATTCTTTCATTATTAATGTGATTCTCTTCCTCAGTCATTTAAGGGCATTAAAAATTACTTTAGAGGTTGATTTCAAAGTGTTTACAAAATAATAATATTACGGCTTTTAATTTTTACTCATTATTTATATATTTGATTTTTAATATGACGTTGATTTTTGGGAAAGTGACGTTAATTTTTGGGAAAATGACGTTATTTGCTGGGAAACCCTATATATACGTTTTGATTAATTTTTCTACATTTTAAATGTAGCATGCGCCGAATCAATCGGCGTAGTATAAAGACGTATTTTTTAAGTATTATGCTAGATAGCTTAAATTAAATATTTACCATTATACCAATGAAAACTGTTCACATAATCATGTAGATGTTGTATTATAAAACAGTTATACTGTTAAAGTAATATTTCTAATCATAATGAAAACATTGTGGTAAGGGTCATCCATTATTTCCATTTTCAATGAATTAACATACGCGCTAAACATTAGAATGACTTGTGTTTTATTAAAATATGTGAAAAGAAATGTAATCTCAAGATGATTTAATGCGAGGTTTATATAAGCCAAATTACAAACCCGTGTGTAGCATTGCCTGTAATTAAAGAAAAATTAAGACAACACCCAGAAACTAATTATTAGTTATTGACAAAAAAGGACATCGACCACATTTCGCGCTTTTATAAAATTTCGAGTCAATCATTTCGGGGTTTTTATGAAAAGTTATGGTGTATTCATATTGATTAAACAAAAAATTTAAAATATATAAGAATTGACAATTTACCGTTGTGAAAAAATTATAAAATTTAAAAAGCTCGAATCGTATGAGAAAATAGGGTTCAATAATTATGACTAACTATGATTGATTTTGCGCATGTTCCGGATATGGGAATAAAAATTTCTCCCCTTAGAAAATAGTAGGACGAAAAAGTCGTTATAACTCGTAGAAATATCCTAAAAGAATATTAAATAAACAAATGACTGTTTGATTCTGCTGAGTTAAAAAAATAAAATTAATTATTATTTTCTTGAAAAGTTTTAATGGCAAAAACTCATAACTACATATTACATGTTCACAGTAAAATATTAATTTGACTTGAAAAGATTATTATAATTTTCAAAATCTCAATGTTAAGTATTCCGTAAATGTAGATATAATGCTAACAATACAATCTTGTGTTAGGAGTGTCTAAAATTTTATGAGGTATTCTATTATCTGATAGGCCATGTATTTATGTTATTTTGTTCCAATTAATGAGAAGTAATAAATATTTATTACATTTAATTATATAATTTGACAAAATTTATTGTATGGAGCCAATTTGTCCATGTAATTAACCATGATAAAATTCTAACCGTCTAATAGAAAAATCATTTAACTGCAGTGGCGCAGATTAACTATAACAAATGTGGAGTAATTATAAAAAAGATTATTCTATTATCGGAATCATTTTTATCAATATTATAGTGATATCAATTTGTCATAATTCATTCGATGGATACACAAGAGTATTTTACAGGGTTTTTATATTTTACGACTTTAAGATTCACGACACTGAGGATCAATGTCAGACTCTTTTTTTTAATTCCACACTTCATTTTATTCCAAGTCGTTTTAAAATGATTATTGCCGAGTTTTCTCTCTTCTCTGAAGGTAAAGAACATCAAGTGCGTAAAAGATACCTGAAATTAATACAAGTTATGAAACCATGCAAATCCAATGTCGAAGTTTCTCATTTAGCCAAAGACAAGCTGCTCTATACGGTATTTCCATAAAATAACGAAGTTATTATCAGTGAATTTAAAATTAAAAAACTCAACAGGAAACATCGAATCGTTTTTTGCTCGAATGTATCCTGAGAGTGAAAGTACAACGTTTTATTTACACGGACTCGAACATAGATCCATCATTCAAGTTTATATGAACGATAATTTGGAATCGCCTACAACACCTCATAATAAAATTCATGAAACAGATACAGATGAATCTGACATTGATGAAGTCGTTGTTCACAATCGGAGCTTCGAATTTTTTTATTGTTTGAAGCTTATGGTTTTCATAAAATCTAATTTTAGTCAAAAGGACAAAATGGACTTATACTTCTTCGTCAAACAACTCGGACAATGGAACATTTTCCAAAATATATTTGGGTAACTTTCGAAATGATGCCTCAATACGAACATAACACTTTACCATCACTGATTTTGGTGAAATCTCACTCTGTAAGAGAGAAGAATTGAAAAAACATCAACTCAAGATGGTTTTTGATGAAAAATACGCAGTAAAATATAAATCATAAAATTTGGAAAATTATTTTAGGATTACTCTTATGGAGGACAGAATGAAAGTCCTCGGTATGTGTACATATACACTTAAAACTGGTGAATTTTCTTTATTTGTACCGACGATGAGTGACATAGAACTTGAGAATATTCAATTGACTTTAATTTCTTCAAAAGAAAGTTATCTAAATCAATGATTTTAGAAAATGGTTGCAATCCAAACGAATGCCTCTATTTTTTTGTTCAAGAGGTTGATAGAATTGGGTGTTATATCGACAGAAAGGTAAGTTTATAACTGTTTAATTAGTGGGCCTCGATTGAAATTCACAGTTTGAATGGAGTTACATTGTTTGAAAAAAGCAACTGTGAAATGTATTCTGATAATAATCCCTCAATTTCTGTCGTAAGACAAATACCCTGGGATATCATTGATCAATGCAAAAAGGGATCTTTCGGATCAAAAAAATAAACAAATCCACTGTAACTTACCTTTACCTTAAAAATCCTGAACAAATATCATTATCAATAAAATTAAAGATCGAATCTTCTAAATCTCAAAATATAATAAACTAAAGCGTGATTAATCAATTTACATTTAGTTGATACACTCATTCCTGGGTGATCTTGCTTTAATTTTTTCATTTTTGTTAAACATACCGATAATCATAAAAATAGTGAAGAAAATCGAATTTTAATCTTAATTGAACATATTATTTTTGGCGCAGACCCTGTCCTATTCGCATCAATCTTCGTTGCAGACATGTTTGTGCTATGCGCATAACCTTCTTTTTTACCTCTTAAATTCTGATTTTTGAATGAAAGTTTTTATTAATTTCTCTGCCAAGAATTAATCTATCGTCTCAAAAGTTTAATTCTGTTTTTATTTTTTCGGCTGACAAAGATGTTTCTGATTTACCTTTTACTTTCAGCTTCTTTAGGAATACATATGTTAAAATTTTTTGGCTATAGTAGCATTAATAAGAAATGTAAAAATTTCATTAAGGCACAATGTGAACTTATATCAAGAAAAAATCTGAAAAATTGTGAAAAATTACATCTAAGAGATAAAAGACACGATGAATTTATTAGCATCTACATCATAAAAATTCACAAAATTGTTTTGAATAAATTTTACATTGAAAAATCAGAACACCTCTAAAAACCAGAAAACCCCTAATTTTGCATTTTAATAACAACTCTTAAAAAATAATTAAAAATATGAAAACTGGATTATCTTGAAAATCCTGAAAAAAGTCCATAATTTCAAACTTAAGCATCTTATATCTAAATAAATAAAAATGAATGTTAGTGCATATGCTTGTAAGGGATGCATGCGTTTACCGCTTATACTATTTATATAAAATTTTGTAAATATTTTGGCTACGCCTCCGATGAGGTTTCAACATCATAGATTGAAAAATTAACTTGTCTAATATTGAAAACTGTGTGTGGCATGCTCACGCGTCGGAAAATTTTCTGATTTATACGTATACTCATGAGATGAAAAAACTGCAAATATTGTTTGATATAAAGAAATTCATTTAAATTAATTTTTTCGTATTCTATTTTATTCATTTCTGCTACTGTTTTTTTCATTTTTAAATTACATTTTCCTTCATATGAAATTAAAAATCGATTGATAAAAGCAAACACTTCCATTTTTTGAATTTTATTCTAAGAAAAACTCCTGAACAACCACAGGTGCAATCTGCAAGTATAAAATAAAACGAAAAACAATGTTAAAACTATTATGATCAACCGTTGTGTTAAAATATGCAAGAAAACTGTAAAAAATTATGTAAACATGAATGAACAAAAATCGTCGTGGGTTTATTGATATAAAAGTGTGAATAGAGGGTTATGAAAACCTACTAGCTTAGATTATAGAGTATTCTCAGTGCTTTAGTGTATATCTCCAATTTTCTCTTCTTTTTCAACTTGTTTAATTAGATACAACCAAAATAAAAGATTTTCCCATCTGTAACATCTTAAAATATCCGAATTTAAGAAGATGTAAACAAGAATCCCGTAGAGATCTATTACGGATGTTCATGTTGTCAAAATACCCCTAAATTCAAAATAAAAAAATATCAGTGAAGTAAAGTTGTATTTTTAGAAGGGCAAAACATTCACATTGAAAAAATATTTTCAGTGAAATAAATCAATGAAGGCAATTATTGTTATATTCATTTCAAAAAGTAAAAAAATTATTGTGAAAATTTATGATAGTTCAACAATGGAAATAACTTTCAGGAGCGCACAATACCTTCTTCTACGTTAATAGGTGTATTAAATCTATGAATTTTAATATTTTGAACGATATGAACTTTCATATGGACATAAATCACGATAAATCTAGATGCATATAAAATCAGTAAATAGCAAGAGAGACATTTAAATCAAATGAGAGAATCAAAGATACGCAATTTTAACCAGAAAATTAGGTAAGTGTAATCTAATTTCTCATGCATTTGTCGCATATTCATCAATATATTTGCTCAAAGCCTTTTTATCCTCCCTTCCATAATAGAGAGATGCATTTTACCAATTCCAGGAATTTCTACATATGATATATGTTCCTCTCCAATTAAAAACATCTTGATATGAATTTTAGTTTATGTATTTTTAGTTATATTTAAAATGAACGATATCGAATCAACCAGGGTGTAAGATATTATGCCTAATCGGAAGAATTCGTAATTTTAGAATGATTAATCTTAACAGTCATGACAGCAGTGGGATCAAGATGGCAGAATTTAATATTCAAAACAATATAAACGACTAAGATTTTACTCCATTTTCCAATTTAATATATTATCCTTAGCCAATGGCTGCAATATCTTCAAGATGGAATCCGTTTTCTCCACACATCTACCTGATCAGAGTCAATATATAATGGGAAACCAGTTTAATTCATTCACAACTTATGACATTTCTCAAGAGAGAGTTAAGGAATCCATTAGCTACTTTACAATTGATGAATCATAAGATAACATTTGAAAAAGCCTTGATCTCATGCTCGTATCAAATCGAGAAGCAGACAAAATGCTATTCACTTCAGGCTCTGACCCCATAAATTTATTCCAGGTTGAGATGAAGCTATAACCTCTTTCAGTGACCAAGTTCTTATTATTACTCATATTTACATGAACGAACGCCTCAAAACCTGGATTTTTCCTCTCACCCACTTAAGGGTAGAAAAAATAGCCAAGTATGCTTATTCCTTATATACTGAGCAAAATCTCACAAAATGATTCAAATCGGTTTCTGCATTGTTTTGTCTATCAGAGGAAAAGATTATAACTCAAATTTACTTAATACCATTCTTGAAGAGGAAAATGGATGGGATCACGATCTAGCTGAGAATAAATGCGCACATTACTCTCAATATTTTCCTCTTTACAGATCAAACAAAAAATGCTTTTTCTGTCATTAGGCATGTAATTATAACTTATTAAAAAACCATTTATCTCACTTATTAAATCCACCTACTGAAATACATCCTTACAGCTTACGCGCAAAACATCATCAAGAAATGAAAGCTCATTTCTTCTGTTTCACGTATGGCCAAGGTAAAAGCTATGCACGATAATCTCCCTGCAGATAGCTTCATAAATCATTTAACAAGACTGGACAGCAGGAGAAACATCGTGAATTTAAGATCTTCAAATTTGAGTCTGATTATCTCAAGACTAATCGTGGGAATCATTCACTTGCACTCACGCGTTGGAAAAAATATAACTGCTGCCGTATATAAACGGCAAAATTTCCTCTTATTAACAATGTAGTCAACAAAAATTATTTATGTCTGGTCAAAGCAACTTAGTTCGGCAGAAATTATAAGAGGTTTACTTATTTGGTCAAGAATGAATTTGATCGTATTTTAGGATCACGTAAGATTGAATAACACCCATATTGATCAAAATTAAACTCATTTATCAAAAAGTATAAAATATTCTTGAACAATTTTATGTGAATACTCAGCCAAATATTTATAAAGCAGAGAATCAATTCATTTTGATGTAAAAACTACATCTGACAGTTCTATCTTCAGTTTCTTTTTATCGGAGTGTGATGGAATACCTTAACTACAAAAAACCTTGTTCTTAAGCCTTGATCTTGCTCGATAGGATCAAGGACCAAATAGGATTTATGAGAATGAATGCATTTAGATCAGTTGGCTCATCTGATTCAAACGATCAAATGACAACTTGACAAGCTTAAGAAAAATTTTGAATTACCAAAATAGGACTTGTACATCCCAAGATGAACCAACTAAAGACGCGAATGATATCCTCTGGAGCCCTAGAAAGATCGAAATATGGTTATAGAACTCACAATACTTTGAATGCGAAAATGGTGGAGCCTGTGGTCCTTAGACAAAAGAATGTAAATATCTCATTATCTTTAGAAAGTGAGAGTACTGAGGACATTCAGTCAAACTCTATGAAAGCTCAAAATATGCCTATATTTAAAACCGTTTTGACTCGTATCCTGTTAACTTCCAGATAAATAAATTATCAGAACATTTTCTCGAGTTCATCATCCAAAAATCATGTAAAGTTAGCAATACTCTGATTTATAAAGGATTTTGTATATTTATTTACATTTAAAAATTTCCTTTCTTAAGGATTTAATTAAATACAGATTGTGACATAGAAGCTTTTAAAGAAACTTAAATAAAGTTATCCGGAATACTTTCTCTCTTTATTTAACAAAAATCGTTAAAATTAAATCGTATATTTTTATTTTCTTCTGATGTAAAATACAACCTCATTATTGGCAGAGACATCATTCATCGTCACCATATGGTAATAGATTTAAATTCATGGAGTACACTTTCCATAAAATCTCAACGTGACTTCACGGCACATGAGACAATAAGAATATTTCTTATCTTTTGGACAAGTTATTGAAAGAAAACTTACTTAACCTTCTTTAAAGAAAAGAAGTATGTTTCTCAAAAACAACACTGATTTGGGTAGAACGAATATTTAAAATCATTTTATTCAAAAATAGACATCTTTTTCTTTGATAACACACCTGTATATTTTTCACATCATTTGAAATGTGAAATCGATTATCAGAATAATTCAACGTTCCAGCCCAAGTTATTTTGAAAAGTAACGTTCCTCGGTGTTCCTCTACTCTTAGAGTAAAAAAAGAAACTATTGGCTCTATGTTGATAACATAAAATTTAACAACTTAACCAGGAAGGTGGTTTATTATCTTCCAAACATTTAGGATATCCTGAATACTATGGCTGGAGCATGCCTTTAAATGACCCTTTACCTTCAATCAGAATATTGTCAATGCGATATGGAAGAGAGGAGCGAAGAAAAGTCGGTGTATTATTCATATAGACGAGTGGCTTTATGGGAATTAATTGTATTTACCTTCAGATTGGGCAATGCACAAAATAAGTTTCAACAATTAACGGACTACATTCTCAGAGATACACTTTGTTGTTCTGTCAAAACAATTAGCATAATCATTCTTAAGTTTTTGAGTTAATCTCAAATATATTTTCACGGATCAATCCATATTTTAAATAGCATGACAAGTAAAAATAAAAATGCATGTTTGAGTTTCAATAATTAGATTTAATAAAATTCAAAATCTCCAAAGCGGCATAAATTATATCAAGGAAAACGTCAGACAAATAGTTGAATTTTAGATTGTCAAAAATTGGTCTGAACTCAAATCAATCTAAGTGGACGCTTAGGATTTTTGCATCTATTCATGAAAAATTTTTAGACATTGAGGCACTCTTGTAAAGGCATACTCAAATACATTGTAAATAAATTTTAAAAACACTGCCATGTAAACGCTTGGAAAACTCCAGAAGAAATAATTAACAATTTAACTATTTACATGTCAAATGTTTCAAAAGATTTTATCATAAATTTTGATTCATCTGATGTAGTTGTTGGAACTGTTTTAGTTTTGGTGGGGCAGAAATTAATTATGTCCAATAGCCATTTATAGACTGCTTTAAAGTTTATCCTAAAATAAATATAATTCCCTGGTTTTCTTTAATTGAAAATTTCTGAAATAACTCCTTCAGAAAAGATTTATGTAATGACAGACCATGACAAACAGGTCTGTAAAAGGAATCGGAGAGATCTCTATGAGCGAACTGCTCGAATGATGCAAGAATTGGATCGGTTCTTGACACGAATATATTCCGGGGATTAAAATATTTTTGCAGATTTTCTGACACGGTTGATAAACACCATTCAATTCAACAATGACTTAAAGTACACTCAGTCAACCAAGAACCAGAAATGAGAGAAAAAATCAATTATCCAATCTATTAAAATACTTATGATTGATCCTCACTGAATTCATCCATTTTACTGAAATGACTATGCAGTCTTATGGTAAAAAAGGAATAACTTTAGATTTGAAGAAGATCACGCAAGTTGTGATTTTTACATCCCTATCATATAGTCTCATTAACGTAACATAGATTCAAAAACTTCAGTCACTTTAAAATGAATTAAACATTTCATTGTCTAAGAAAGAGATTATTCTGGCCTAGTATGAGTGACCATTCGAAAAAATTTTATTCAATTATGTCTTTAGAGTATATTGATAAAAGTAAAAATTATACCCAAAAAGCGTCTTTCCAACATATTTGCCGAAACCAATTGAATACACGATGGATTGATTTCACAAGACCTCAAACAGAAACTAAATCCGGGAACACATACGGAGTGGTAATTGTAGATTAATTCACGAAATCGTTAGAAGCCATACTAGTACAAGACTAAAACACTAAAACCTCTGCAAACGTAATCAAATTATATATTGACCTTCACTCTGGGATTCTTCAATTCATCTTATTTACCATGGAACCTAATTAAAATCAGAAAACCTCGAAAATCTCTGTGATTATTTTGGAATCTTAAAGCCACGAACCACACATACCATTTAATGTAAAATGATCTCGTATAGAGATTCAATAAAACCTATCAATGAGTTTATAAGAATAACTCTTTGAGATAAATACATTAGGATAAATATTTTAAAAGTCTTATTAGGTCTCCGAGTTGGAGAAAATACCTCAACGGGATATTCTCCTTCTTAACTTGTTAAATCTAATGATTTCAAATCAACGCTCGACACGATGAACTTTGAACTCATATTCGCTCTATTTACCTTTAACAAGATTTCATACATTCATCAGATCTTAAACTTAAATATATCCTTTCTGAAGTTAGAATCGCATTGGATAAATCAAGAAACAGAATGAACATAATGTACAATCATTCTCTTTAAGAAGTAAAATATACACAAAAAGATTTCGTAATTACAAAATTTATCACTCCTTGAAAAATACACCCTATTTAAAATGAATCATACAGTATAATTTTTGGTAAAGTATCCGATATACACACAAAACGAGAGGTCTAGCATCCATTAAGGTCAAAAAATTATCCACCAAAATTTACCGCACATGTGTTATCTGCCAAAATGATGGGCCAAAGACCAATATAAAAGAACATGAAGAGCTTGCCAAAAATTTCAGATATACCTATACCGATTCACACTTCGCAGATAATCTAGAATAAGCCGATTAAAAACGAAAAGGGGTAGAAATATAACATACTTAAATTATCGGAAGACTTCTTAGTTTTCGAATTATTTATCTTAACATAGGTCAGCATTTGAATAACTATGATTAACTTTAAAATTTAATCCAAATAATGTTTAATACTTTGAATAAAAATATTTTCAATGATATTAAAATTTTTTTCAAAACATTGCAACAGTTTAATAATCTATATAAATATTAAGTGCGTCAAAGTATCTTAGTTTACTGATATTCAATCAAAAACAGTTCAGATCAGGGTATCTCAATATTATTTGTTCAAAAAATATTTTGAAAATGAATACACAAAATCTTGGTCAGAAAATACCTCAAATTTGGATAACTCGTGAAATTATTATTTTACACTAATTAGTGAATTTTAAGAAGTAAATTATTTTCAATTCAACAACTCGAATACTGAAGATGAATTCTGATCATTGATTCACGTATAAAAATTGATAAGTCGAAAGTAAAGTTCTTGGATTAAGGCAGCTTCAACTGTAACATTCAATATCTTTAAAAAATTAAAATTTTCATTTTCGAAAACTCTTTGAAATTATTTAATTCCAAATTCAGATTTACACAGAAAAATACAATATTTTCTTGAACAGTTAAAATCATTTTCATAATTTTTCGCAAATGAATTTAAATTTATTTGATTTTCTAAAATAAATCAAAATTAAAATGGTTTAATAAAGCTTCCATATATCTCATCAGCGTTTCATGCATTTTCCAAAACATGGGGTTGTGCTCGCTCAATATTTTAAAATAATAATGATTTGATGAAATCATACATTGATACGCTTACAGCTAAAAACGAGGAAACTTTATAATTAATATAAGAGGATGAATTCTGTTAGAATAATATGAATATCTTAAGTCTATATTTTATATTCTGGCGAATTTATCATCACTATTTTCTCAGTATTATAGTATAGACCTTAAGCCAAGAAAGGAAAGTGTGCGGTTATTCCCATTTTAACAATTGATCAAATAAGCAAATTAAATGTCAAATTATTTTTTTCAAAATAAGTTACTTTTCTGAGTATGCATAGATTCAAAGATAAAATTTTTTAAATGTTTACTTTAACTTCTTATGTCATTAAAAAAACTTTGTTGATCATACTTCATCAATATCAGAAAAACTGTTAATTTCTTGTTTTAAACTTATGATTCAAGACTATTGTATGAAAGGATAATTTTCAACGTTATTTTTTTGAAGTTTGTTAAATTCAATTTGATGTATTTTAAGTTATGCATGTAAAAAAGACTTATGTGAGTAAATTCATGAAAAATAAAAATTCATATTTTGACATAAATGCTTTATAATTCATCATAATGATGTGCTTGTAACTCTAATTAGTTTTAATAATATAGATCAAACATTTATCGTCTTTCTGAAGAAATGAATTGGATACATACGAACCCTCATTTGAGTTCACTGGATCTCTTTATGTGAGAAAAATTTAAATTTGTTTTAATTGTTATCAAATTTACTTCAAAGGAGGTATGACTCAAAAATTATTTATGTTAATAAAGAGTGTAAGAAGAATATTAACTCATTATTTATAAGATACTTTCAAATGTTTGCTACTTCTAGGTTTGCATTCTTGCGAATTCCTAAAGGTCGATCTTCGTAACCTTCAAAAATTGCGCTTTTTCTCTGTCATGATTTGTTCAACGAGCTTTCTCGATCCATTGTCTTCTTATCATTTTAAGATCAATTTTTATAAATTTATTTCGATCTATTTTATACGTACTTCTGGAGATAAAGTTGTGGATTAAACTTAATTTCAACGCTTAGAGTAAATAAGAGAGCCAACAGAGTTGTATCAGTTACAATGCTCGCATATGAGTATATTTATGAAAAAATAACGTATACGGAATAACAATTACATTCAGAGCGTTAAGTCAAAAATCTGGATGAAAATTTCGCTCAGATTTAATTTGTAATTGGGTATAATCTCAGTTGTCATCAAACTCTAAACCTCTCAAAAATAATAAATATTTCATCTACACTTTATATGACTTATAAGTCAAAAAAGATAAAAAAATATATCTGGGTTATCATAATCTATGAACGTATTTAAAGAATATTTACTATTTAAATGGTATAAATACAAGGAAATATTCTGGCATGAAATATAACTGTCGAGTCATCGATAAGTATCTGATAAAATGGAATTTTGGACAATAAACAAAATATATATGTTATGATACAAATATTATCAACATCAAAAATAGAAATAGATGGTGAATTTTGAAAATTTTGTTGTTCTGTCATATAAAATCACTTTTATTAATTATTTTGAAATTTATAAAATTTAGAATTTTTAAAAATGATAAATTTGTAATAACCAACTATTTTGGTGATTCATTGGTGAATTGATATTCTCAGAATGTTATTTAGTTAAAAACTACCTTAAAAATACGAACCTATTACGAGTAGAGAGGCATCATATATCAAACTAAAAAAGATGTGTTAAAAAAGATTTATCTCAAAAAACGATCGAAATTAACTTACTTGTGAAAGCAACTAAGTAGAATATCAAAGAAGACGTCAGAAAAACTGTGAATTCAGTCTATAACTATTTGGGAGAGTCGTATCCGAATTGTATGTTGCAAACTCATGTGAAACTCTGAAATTATTCACATTGCATTGGTAAATAAGTCAAAAAAAAGATCGATGAACTTTTTGAAAGTATAATTTGACTTATCAAATTGAGTAATTAATTTTTATCCTTTTTTGTAGATTAGAAAAATAAAGAACACATATCTCAGGTATTTTATTTGACACATTAAATTGTTCTGATTAAACTCGAATCCATATACTGGAAGTCTTTAAAAGTAAAAGTATAAAGAAGTCAGATTTTCTTGACTATTTAGTTCAACAGTGGATAACATATCGTTTTATTAAGCACAGAATTATGAACCAGTATTTTCATTAAATTTGTTGATTTAAATTATAGTTTCGTATAAATACTGAATTAATAAGAGCTTTCAAAACAGTTCAACTAAGTAACAATTAAAATTTCATAAAACGTAACTTGAAAAATATTTATGAATGAACCTTTTTATCCATCATGCAATTTTTATCATGTTTCGGTTTTATGATTTTTCAAACCAATATGAATTTACAAAGGTAAATTCATCATAAATTAATGTTAAAATTTTGCATAATTTGACCACCTATCAAACATAGAATTAGCTTTATTTGGATATAAACGCATAAAAATCTTACAGATCCCACTCTCAAAAAAGCAGAGAAATTGTTATTTCTTTTCTAAAAATTTGTCATCCGATATTTAATTTCTAGATATTATCGTATTGTTTCTTAAAATGGTTAAAGATAAGATGAAAGACTTTGAATTCCCTTGTTTATCAGATCAAATCTGAAAAGCCGTAAAGCTTGGACACAAATATAGAATCCATATTTTAAGTTATATTTAAGAAAAATATACTAAAATGTCACAAAAGTGACAAATAAATATATAATTTTATTGATCATCCTAAATTGGACAGGTTATGTAACTAAAACAGTTCGTTAATATCTCTTGGATAGAAATTTCAATTCTGGTTCTAATTAAAAACAAAAATTATGAGTCATTGGTAATCCAAAAACGTTAAAAATTTATTAAATTTAAAAAGAAGTTGACCTTAATACCTACTTAATAAGAATAAATAAAAATATTGAGGGGTGATTAACAATAGTCTCTCAATATTTAAAATTTATAAAAAGATAATATTTTTAGATCTAATTCTATAAGAAGAGAAATCTACCAAATATATAAAGTTATCATGGTTATTTAACAAAGAAACTAATTTTTGATCCTATACGAGAACCTAAACACTTATCATTAAAAAATATGTCAGAGCATATCTAAAAAATTGATCATTTTATTGTGAATTATAATTTACAGATTATTGAAAGTCCTTCAATTAAAATATATCCAGTAAAAAAATATTTGAAAAGTAAGTAATGTGACCATTATGACAAGTTTTTTAAGATATCTGAATATATAACAATGACTGGAAATTTTTAAAGATTTGAAGAGATCTAATAAACAAACAATCACGTGTTTTCGTTTTAATGAAAAAATTTATTATAAGCTTTCGAATATCTTTTTGGGATATTTCTTACACCAAGAAATTATTAATACTCATAATACAGGATTATTTAACTCTAAGGTTTGATCTTTGACAAATAAACGTTCAAAAAATAAATTTATTTTTGTTTAAATTTTATGATATAAAAAATTGACACCTTCCATATAAATCATTTTAAAAAGAGAAAGAAAGTTTGAACTAAAAGAGTTGATTAAACATTGACATCTCCAGTTTGAAAATAATTCAATACAATCAAAATAAAAAATTATTTGGGATCTGTAGAGCCAGCATAGAGTTAAAATTCTAAACAAATTTTCAGAAGATTCAAAAAATGATAATATCCTTCTATGTGTAAAATCTGTTTCTATTTTGAGATTTACGCATCAACAATCCCATTTCCATCCCTTTCGAAATATTTCAGAAATCTTTAAAATTTATTTTTCGATGAAAAACTTTTGAGTGATCACATATAAGCTTTATGGTCTCATTTAAAACTGTTCAAATTTTATGTCATTATAAAATTAAAAATACACATTTCAGGGCATTTCATAAAATATTTTTGATTCAAAAAATCTTATTATTTTCTGTCTTTTTAAACTGATGAATAAAATGTTTTAAAAGGTGTTCATGAACCATTTTATCGCAAAAAAGCAGACTTATCATTGGATTTAAATAACATTAACTGGAGAACTTCAAAAATGTGCAAATAAAGCACAAATATAAATTTGGAAATTTATAAAAAATAAACACAACCCCTTAAACGAATTAATTTTCTTTAAATTTTTACTTTTTCAAAAAAAATTCCCAAAGAATAGATTCCACCCATGTTAAGGCGTGCTTAATTTTCTGATAGAATAATAAGGTTATTGGTGAGTCGGTGTCTAACACTATCTGACACAAGACGATACTTAGATATTTCTGAACAGAGACGTCAAACTGCCGAAACCTAGTAAGGATGTCTCACCCAAGAAAGTACATCCAATTGAACCTCGTTTTGAAGACTGATTGTTTATAATATACCTTACAGATTCAAAAAATCTTGATAGTTTTATGTCAAATTTTTACCAGAAAATTTATTGTTAAAACGTTTGATTTCTCAATGTTTTTAACTTAATTGTACCCTTTTCAATTTTTTTTTCACATTTAATCTTAAATAAAGTTTTTATTTTTCATACTTATTTCATTTAAAATGGTAAACGTTACATTCATCAACTCAAAATAAAATTTATAATATTTTTTAATATTAGATGTTAGCCACACGAATATACCATGGCGATTTCTCAAATTATAAATTCGTGAATTAAAAAAAATATAAAGCATAAATACCAATTTTTAATTTTTACTTCATAATTACTTCAAAAAGATGTTTTAAAAGGAGAAGGCAAAAGGTTTTCACAAAAAGTTATAGATTGTTTTTAAAAACAACTTTTTGGTGTTCATCAAAAATTTATCTTTTAACTTTGTAAAATATTCGAAATATGTGCCACACAAGTGTTTTTAAATTTTAAAATTCTTGATATTCGAAAAATCTTTAAAAAATAAACTTTACGAACCAAAATAAATTTTTGTATTTTACCACAGATAGTCGTTCTTTTACTTTTGATTACGTTTGATAAATATCATGAAAAACATCTAATTCATAAGAATATGTTTCAATGCCTCATAAATTACAGTTCGTGTATTTTAAAAACAAATAAATGCGAGAGAATTATTATTGTTGAGAAAAAAATTGGAGAGAATATAAAAATTTATGAATCGTAAACGTAGCTTATTTTCATTTGGGAAATAAAACAAAAATTACTTTAAGATTAATTAAATAATTAGTGTAAAAGAACTCTTATCTTTTTGATCAATTTAAAAAAATTTGAGAAAAATTAAATTTGAAAACAGTAAAAATTTATTCTCTTATTTCCTCACTATGCGTACATTTCACCTACCAGACTAAAAGTTAATGAAAAAATCGAATAAGTTAAGAATTCAACTTCTCAAAATTCTCCAAACATTAATTTTGCAATTGAGTACCGTTCGTTTCGCTAGCATGAAATACCATATATTTCCACTCTAAAAAGCGTTTCCAATCATATAAAAAAGGATATAATTGACAAGACACATAAAATTAAACTTGGCTTTTTCACAGATGCTATGAATCCTCAATATAATTCAATTCATTCTATATTTCATAGATAAAGAAGCCAAATATTGTATTTTGTGACACAAAAAGATTTTAGGTTTCAACTATATTCCTACAAATATTCGCCATTTATGAATCTTTACGGCATTTTTTTATCTAAAATCACATCTATTTATCGTGAAAATATTGAAATATTTCGACTTCAGGAGGTTTGAAATGTCACTATAGCTGATTTCCTAGTTTTACATTTTCTATTGCTGAGTGTACTGACAACATTGAAACCTATATCATCAAGAAAAATAAAACTTAGACAATTATTTTGACTTGTAATGTCTCGATAAATAATAGAATATGGTGCAAAAACTCTATTTTTATGACTTTAATTCTATGTTTGGGCTCTTAAGTAAATTTTTTTAAATGTATAATTGAAATGACGCAACGAAATATTGATAGTACCTGATAATACTTTTAACCAATAATTCATTATTTCCCCATTTAAAAATTCTGCCAAATATTCAGTAAATTCTCGATAAACAAAAGCAAACTCATAGCCTGTCTTCTCAAAAGTTAATTAAGAGAATTCATAAATTACCATGTTCTGATTGAAATATATCTTATGTATTGGAATATATTTTTTATGATACTATTGATTGTCTATGAGTACGTACCAAACATCTAAGCCATAAAAGGAACAGCAGAAATTTCAAGTTTCCTGAAACTATTCTTTCTCTGTTATTGTTCGAAATATTTATGCCATAATATGTGAGTGAATAGCCGAGTTTCAAGAGGAACTAAGTTTTGGTTTATGTAATTTCTTGTGTTTGTACCAATTTCGTCTACAGAGATAGCGTTTTGAATTTAATTTCACGCTGTCTTGCATTATTCATGATTTAAAACAATCTATTAGGTAAACTATTATCTTATTATATGACCGCCTTTAAGTAACAGATAAATTTTAGATGTCTGCAAGGTTAATGGCTTTATGTCTCAAAAAAACTTTGAGTTTGAACAGTAACCCAAAACTCATGAAATTTATTATCAAGGTTAAATTTTTATCTTGATTTTATTTGACAAATGAATTTTCACTTGTATATATATGAATTTGATTTATATTAATTTTTGGATTTCAAAAATTATTATTTAGAGTTTATACATGATTGTTCCGAAAATTATTTGTACTCTAAATAAAGATGATATAAGAAGGAAATTCAGTATACCACCTTAATAGTATAAACAAGACGATAAACTATGTCTTACATAATTCACATAAACACTTCTCGCCATATTTGAAGTTTTCTTAAATCCACTCTTAATAAATATTAAGTTTGGATCAATAGACCGATTTCGAATTTATCACAATTTATTTATCATATTTTTACACTTTTACACCTAGCTATCAAATCTATACCTTCTTTAAATTCGAAAAATGTAAAGGAATTTATTTTCCAAATTTTAAAACAAACTAAAATTCCAAAATAGTCATTTGTTTTGGTAAAACGATAAATGCGATCATTTCGACTGGGTTTTTATTTATTCGTGTATTTTAAACTTTCTGCAAACATAAAATATTTCCCGTTTTTATAAATTAAAATGCTAATATCTAGCGTTTGTTCTAAATTCTTTTAACATATATGACAGAGTTCTAACCACTTTTAAAACTGATAAAAATTAGACTGAGCATAAATAATATTTAATAAAATAAAATAAGCAGGGTCATAACCGCAGATGAAATATGAAAAAATTTAAATTCATTCAAAATAATGAAAATATATTCGATGCTAAATATTTTGCGAAAATTAATTTGAAAGCATATCATAATTAAGAATCTTATAGTTTTATGCAAAATAAAATGAAAGTATTTTTATGAAGTTTGAAACAATAAAGTATCCTCTGTAAAGCTCATACAATTTAAAAGATATAATTATTATATTTTATGAGAATGAATTTTTTTCCATTTCTCGGAATCCATAATTCGGAAAATTTAAGAGAAACTTTAAAAAGTTTATTTTAATATTTTTTGATTAGTTTATAAATTTCAGAATTAAATACTTTTAAATTTGAAAATTATAATAATATAGTTAGTGACCATCGCAAAATAGTGCTAAAATGTTTCAATGGCAAATACAGCTTAGCATTTACAAATTTGAAAACGAAATTATGTGAGTTAAAATGTGTTCTATCAAATATTAGTTAAGGAATATTTTATAACTTGAGAATAATATTTTTAAAAATGTACTATCGTTCTATACATGATGAAATACCCACTCATTTTCTTTAATCTATCAAAAAAGTAAAGCATATTTTATGAAGTGAGAATTTTTCAGTGAATTTAATTCATGTTGAATTGTTCTCTTTTGTGCAGTCGTTTAAAGTCTTTGATACAAGCTAATATTTAGTTAAGATAAGTCGAAGATGATTTAAATACAAAAGTGACATTTTATTTCAACATTTACAAAAAAAAGCCTTTATTCAAATAAAGCCACATTCAATTGTAATTCTTCTGATTTTATCACGATTTTAACATTAAAAAATTAGATATATGATAATTTATTTGATTACAACATTCATTTATTGATTTAAAATGCATGATATAACAACATATTAACCTTATTCGTTGAGGTTTATAATTTCCAAATAGTTCAATAAAATAAACATAAATCCCTTTATAAATAATATAAAAATATTATTTGTCCATATATCCTTAAAAGTAAATTAAACTTAAATTAAAATATAATAAAAGGACAGCTTTTATCCAAATGATTTTTTCAAAGATCATCACAAAAAATACTTAGGATACTCAAGTAAAATTAAAATATAAAATGAACCAGCACTGATAGCTTCGTTTTTAATTTATGGTGAAATTTTATATTGTGTAACATACGTGTATTTAACACTAAGACTGTAAATAAAAATAATTTTGTAAAGATTAGCAGCTGCTTCAAAAGTCGCATAAAAATAAAATTATTTTATAAGAATTATGGACCAAGATTTTAGATTAAGCAAATTTTTTATTGTTATATTGATTGATAAATCTTGATTTAATTCAGATTGAATCAATTAATTTATGAAATATGTGAAGAAAATAATTCTCAGAAAATATCAAAATCTTTGCTACACGTATTATATTTTTGGGAAATATAAAATTGGCTTTAAAAGAGACGAAATTTTTATTTTACTACTGTGAATTACAAATTAAATAAATCTAAAACCGAATATATACAAAACTCATGGTTTGCATTTATTGAATTTACCTGTTTGTTAAAGTTGAGAAATTTACTTGAATAATCTAATTATGTTATGATATTTCACAGATAACCCAACTATTTTAGACGTTTGATATTTTAATTAAAACAGTTGAATGTTCGAAAAAATTAAATAAAATATTTTTTTCGAAATAAAATCATTTTAAATTTTAACCATACAATGAGGTGGACGAGTACTGGAAATTAAATGTGCAAATGGGAATGAGGCGTAAAGCGTTTTATAGAGCAAAATGAAAATGCTGACATAACTTCAAATTTCATTTAAATAATCCCTGATAGGTTAATACTAATCTTTGCTCTTTACAAAAAAATATTGAAATGAAAGAAGAAAATAAAAAAATAATTATAATTGTTGAATGGAAATTTCATAAAGATTCTGATAAATATTTTCCATTTAAATGATGAATATTTGTCTTCAAATTAACTTTAATAATTTGATAAAACACAATAAAATACACGTTGGGAACGATAAACTTCAGAAGGAAGGCGAGATTTAAAGGGAAGTTTCATGGTTATTGTGAAGGTGTTATAAGAGTAGTCATAAGCAGTCTAAAAGAGGAAAGAGACATGGTTTATTCCCATTAAAACCAACCACAGAGAATTATTATTGCTTGATAGTTTTGGGAAAGCGTGAGTCTTACACAGTCCGACTATCACTGATTACACTTATAAGGGTACTGAAGGAGATAAAGCACCGAAAGGGGAAAACTATTAATATGAAAATTACTAAAGAGCTTATATAGATGAAAGATATTTGAATGAACACTCTATCGGCTTGAATTTTCCTCGCTCTACCAAAAATATAATTAATTTTAGCTCGTAAATTGTGTTTTATAAGAATGTTTTTAAACATGCTCCCTAGAATTGCCCTTCCCGAAAGCGTTGATATTTCTGTTGTGATCTAAAAAAATAAATATAACAGGTGTCACACACAGAACTAAATCTTATTTAAATTTATTTAATCTTCTCATTTGATAAAATTCATCAATCTATTTCAATCAAATTAACCTGCATAGTAAGATTGTTAGTAAAGATCAAATTATGTAAAGATTTCCATTCAAAAAAAAAGCATGAGATAACATATTTATTCAATTTTTGTTACGAAAAAGTCGAAACTCATTTGTTTCTTGTTAGTATATTTAATATATATGATTGATATTGAATTTAATATCTTAACTCGAAAAAGTTTTCTTAAATATAATTGTAATCAGACCCTCTGTTTGTTTTTTAAAAATCTGAACATTGTTGATTTTACAATATATTTATGTTTAAATTCAATTCCAAATTGAAGCAACCATATACACGATACCATAAGATATTTTGAAGATAATAATAAGGGATAAAATATTAAAAATTATTATTAAATGATATAACTTTGAAAAAATATTCGATGAACGTTGTATCAAATATTTCCTTATTTATGAGACTTGGGTAGCTCATTTATATTTTGATATAAAGTCAATACAATGAATACGGTCTAGTTCTGTATTTGTGGATTATAACTGGTTTAGATGAGATACAGAGTTTCAAATCAAATAATAACAAATTTTTCTGAATTAAGACAAATGATATATAAAATAAAAGCAACAATTTAGATCCATAAATTCAACCCAAATGCCCTAATTAAACGGTTTTAAATACTTTATCAAATTATGCTCTAAAATATCCTAAATCTTAAGAAATTAACCAGGAAACTAAAATTTAGTTTTTTATGCTTTTATAAAAACGAGTTAGCCATTTTAATTTTTTTTCAAAGTTAATATTTTTATAGAATTTCTAAAAATTAAAAATGTTTCAAATTAATATTTAGAGATAAATAATGATTAAAATTGGTTTTTTAATGAAGAATTTTTCTGAAGTATCAACGTTAAAAAATAAATATTTCTTATGATCACATAGAAGAAAATAAAAGCTGAAAGTATTAATAAAACCCCATAACAATGTTTTTAAAATAAAAATCATGTTTTATTTTTGCGAAACGTCTCAAATGGTTAACTTTATAAAATTGTTTAAAACCGATAAATCTTCATGATATAATAAAAATATTTTTAACATTGTATATCTTCTAAGATAATAAATAAATTGATTATATTTTGTGATTAGCTTTACACATCTCTTTGTAATTTTCGAATATGCTATTTTTGACTTTTTTCTTTCATAAATATATGAAAATACTTTTCCTAATTGGATTTTAAATTTTTTAATCCCCCCAAGAAACGAATTATCAATGAGGAATCCACATTTGATACACGTGACAGTCGCCAAAAAAATAGTTTTACATTCCTAAATTTTTTAACTAATCTTACTGGAAATGTTTTCTGACCCAAAATTAACACGAGTTCGTGTACATCATTTATAAAGTCTCTTTTCAGATAAGATCTATTTAAACCTTTTCTATATTTTAATAAAAGATAGTGAAAAGCGTAAAAAAACTCTCGAAATGTATCGACAAGTCTTTGAGGTAGATCAATGCTCGTTTCTTTGAAGTTTTTTAAAACAACACCTGTTTCGAAATAAGCTAAGAGGCTTAAATCATTTAGAGCTTCTTCGAGAAATCTTATTTCATTTTTATCAGATAAAGATGATTTGAAATATCTAAAATGGTTATTTGGGTCGAATTTTTTGATCATATTCACTCTAAAAACTCGGCCATATTTCCATCTTGAAACAGAACGATAACCATCGCCAATGAATATAGCTTTTGAAGAATCGGTTTTACGACAGTCGCCTGAGGCAAAATTATGATATTTCCCTTTCAGTTTGTCATTCAGCTTTGTTTTATGATTTTTCGAACGTGATATAATCTCATGTAGATTTCCTTTGCATCTCCAAAAATGAATGATCAATTTCTCTCTTTCATTTTGAATTTTATTCAATAATGTGCTCTTATATTCTGATTGTTGTCTTTTAAGATTTGGGTAACCATTTCTTGAATATAAATCGTAAGTAGAGAGATTATAAACATCGAATAAACGTAAATTATTTTTCGCTTTTTCCCTTGAATGCTGTTTATAAAACTTAAATTTCAAGTTTCGACTGGCAATATTATGTTTCAAAAAAGAAACGTGTTCAAATTCTCTAGAAATTAAAAGTGATTGATACTTTGTTTTTCTATCTTCAGGCTTCAATAATTCAAAACGACTTTCCTGTTTTGAAGTGCCTAACGAGTGTTTGTTTACAACTGAGAAATATTTATGCGATTTAGAATCTTCAGAATGTTTTTGCCTTATATTTTTAATTTTATCTTTTCCACTTTTTGGGGAAATAATAAATGATTTATCGATAATTTCTAAGAATGCTAAATAGATAATCATGAACTTCCAAAAGTCGTATATAAACCTGAATGTTCGTAATTTCACGTGATATGCCGTGAAAGCCATTTAAATTCAGATAATATCAACAATATTCAGTTAAATCGAGAAAATTACATTAACTTTTTAACCTTGTAAATATTATCAAAATAAAAATTTGGCCACATAGAATACATTTATTTACTTCATATAATTATTAAAATTTAACTTTGAAAATTTTATTAAATTTATATAATTTTCAAACTAAACTAAATATGATAAATTTATACAAAATGGCTTACTTAATGGATATTTGCGACTAAACACCAATCAGTCATTTGATCCTTTTTATCATAGTTGCTATTACTTAAAATAAAAATATCATCTAGTCAAATAAACAACTTATAAAATTGAAAAGAATTACGATTAAAAAGTAGTTTTATACAATTACACTGTTCATACAATAGGTTTAGATACTGTCAATAAATATGGGGCATGACAGAATTCTTGATTGATTATATTAAAAAGACTTTCGAATTGACCCTATGAACTCAATCAAAGCACAATATAAAATAAACTCTAACATTTTAAATCATGATGTTTTATGACGCTTAAGATTAATTAAAACATTCGACAAATGTACGATATGAATTTAGTTTTTTTAACTCACACAAATGTTCGAACAAATTTACGGTCAGCATTTGTTAAACATATATCAAATATTTTAAGGTACGTTCAGGAAAAAATTCTATGAATAGTGATGGTATCTCTTTACTGAATAATTTTTGATATAAAGAAATTAGTTTTGTTTTATTATATCCAATATTATAATGATTATCTTCATAGCTAAACTTTCCTCAAAAACAAATCCATAATATGTTGAGTTTTGGTCAATCGATCTATGCCGTTTTTGATTTTCCTTGTGCTATCTTTATTTTTACTTTTTTCTCAAATTAATATTGTTGACTGAGTTTTTAAAGAGTTTGTTTTGTTTAAAATCTAATTTCATAAATTTTTTTTTCATTAAAAAATGAGTAATTTTTGTGGTTTGTACACAAATTAATTAAAATAAATTGAGTTCATCATAGAGATAATTCTGCGAAGGAGAATTCTAATCTAACAACTTTGAAATTGCAATTTTTACACAGAAATAATCTAATCTGTATGACCTGTTTCGTAAATAGACCTTCATTTTTTGAAAACAAAAATCTTTTGATAAATAATAAAAAATAGATTTCTATTACTGTGAAATTAGAAACTTTCTATCTTTTATTTGTGAAAGTATATTTCTTTAAATTAGTATATTATACTTTAACGCTTTTTCTGACGTCATGTAAGCATCATTTTCGAGTTTTTATGTTGAGATCAAAAGAATTTAGTAGTCCTAACATTTATACATTCTATGAATAATTAAAAATAGAACACGCCGAGACATGCTCGTGCTATGATAATAAATCCCATTACGTCATCGATTATCAAAATCTACTCTCATCCTTGGATAAGTTTGACGTCCTATATTTTTTGATATCTATAACCTGATTTTCATAAAGTTAATAAAATGCATTTTGTGATATTGTGAAATTTTTCGATGCTCAGTTTTTAAATGGAAGAAACATTGATTGATTTCATAATAAAATAACTTATTGATTTTGAATGTTAAAAAATTAATTTCATCTTAAATCACAAGTTCTGAGAAAAGCTTAATAATTTTACAACATGATTGACTTCATAACTAACGAATGTCAGAATTTAATTTACTACATATATTTTTAATAAAATGACAATGTATTTAACAATAATATTTATTCATCTTAGAAAATTAAAAATAAATTTTCTTGCTTGATTTTAGATTTTTGCGCACATTACATTTTGAATAAATGAGAAGCCTAACAGTTTCCAATGATTCTAAATTATCTAAAATGGAATAATTTTACGTTTTGATTCCATCTTTGAATTCTCTTCACAATTTTATCTACAATGCTAAGAATATTTTATTTTGAAAATATTCTCTTGGTTCGACGTATGTAAAATTAACCATTTGATGCCATGGAGATAGTTATGATTTAATCTGGTATACTCTTCTGTTTGAACTTTAAACTAAACTCACTCATTTTTTCTAAAATACTAGGTTTAACTTTGTGTCATTTATTAATACCATGCTAAAATATACTCTGTTAAAAATAAACTGTTTAAAACAATTCTTTTATAAAATAAAACATGTGATATTTTTAAAAATCCTTAATTCTTCTTACATTTTATTAATGTTGAAATAAATAAAAACCTAATACACAATGAAGACAATTTGAATGCCTCAAAAACTTAAATATTGAAAATTTTTATCATGTATAATAAATATTTATATCATTCATGACCATCGATATCGTTAAAAATTGAAGAAGGTGAACCGTTTATTAAAAATAACATCTCATTTCCAATGCTTTTTATTCTTTTGAAAATTCAAAGCCGAAGAAAATTAGATTTATACATTTTCCATTAGTTAGTATATATCAGATATAAAACATGTAAATCAAAAGCCATTGTGTAAAAAATGTTCCGCATTTTCAAAAGAAATAAATTTTACTTATACCTTATTTAAAAACAGAAATAGAACTTATAAAGATTAAAATTTAAATACGTATTCCTGTTTAGAATTTTGAAAGATGAAACCTGTTATTCTTTATATTTTTTTATGTTATTTTCATTTCAATAACTTTTTGAGAAAATATAAAATAAAATATATTCACAGAATATTCAACTTATCTCATTATTTGATTTATTTTCAAACACCAGAAAACTTTTCACCGTGCTAAAACAGATAAGATTTTTTCAATAAGACTCAGAATTGCAATCATTAAATGACAATATCAATATTAATTAAAAGTTAATCTAAGCAGATTGTTCGATCAAAATGGGATTGATTCCAACCTTAAAAAAATAAAATGATTTCAGTAGAATTTAATAATTTTCTGTATAATATCATTTATTTTAAAATAATTAAATGATTTATTGATCTTTAAACCATTTTATAATAAATTTTCATTGGTATAAAAAAATAAAACTTTTTGTTTAATAATCATTTTTTAAAAATTCTTTGTTGATTACCATCGATGTTTTTATGAATTGAATAAAATAGCATTTTTAAAAAAATCTGATATGAAAGGGACATTAAGGCATGTATTATATGAGAGCTTATTCAAAAGTTTTTGAAAACGGGTTTATCTTGGTAAAACATGAGTACGCCAAAAATTAAAGTTTTGATTAAGTTTATCAATACAAAGGAAATGGTAATTTAATCGAAATTAACAATGGGTGAATATAACCTCTTTTTACATTAAAAGCGAAGATTTAATTTATTAAAATTTTTAAATCATGGATCTGCTTAATATGAGCATATACATTATAATTCACATTAAAATAAAATTATTCATTCATTTAAGTTTTAAAAGAATATAATTTAGATTTGATCAAATCCCAAATATAATTTCTAAAAATATATTTATGAATGTAAATTTAATATGAAATGGATTAAAATTAGTTTGAGAAATTGTGATAGAAATCATGAAATATTAAGACAATTCGTCATTAAAAATTTTGGTTAATTTTTTGATGATTTTAATATTGAAACGACATTTATGCACCATACTTAGAATTTAAAGAAAAAATAAGTGAATAAAAAAATATATTTCCAATCGTTAGCAAAATATGTGAACAAACCAAAATCCATTTACGGTGGAGTTATTCCATGACTTAATAATATGAGGTTATGTAATAAATTCTGTTACAATTTATGAAGAATTATATGTATTTAAATATTTTTATAAATGATAAATAAATTAAATTTCATTACAAATTTAAAAATGGCTCATTTAAACAAGCGAAAGATATATCAGAAAAAACATTTTTAAAGCTTTAAACATGAAAATTCTTATAAAAAGTGCGAATAATACGCTCGATTTAAACGTCAAAATTACTTTACGTTAAAGTTAATTTGACAAAAAAGTGATTATTAGATATTAAGATTCAATAAAAATTCAGTTGTTTTTTCTGTTAAATCTCAATTATTAGAGACAAACCATATTAATAGATAAAAAAATCATGCAAATAATATCGATCAATAACTACACCATAACTTCTTTCGACTTTCAATAAATAGATGCGCTGGATATCACATTGCTAATTTCAAAATTTGAACAAACTATTAATAGATATTTGATGATCTATCCACAACAAATATAAGTGATAAATGAGTTATTCACAATTTAACTACTCATAAAATGCTTATTTATGGACGGATTCAATAAATTTTTTTGCTCAAAATAATCTTTAAATAACATATAAGAATTACACGCGTTGCTACTTGACAAACCATGCTGGTGTCAATTCGATTGAAAATAACAGTTTGGTTTTCTTCAAAAAATTCTTAGAATTTCAGAATATTATGATTTTAATTTAATTTTGGTATATTTAACTTACATTTTTAAAAAACAAACGATTTATAGATTAAATTTTTTCTTCAATATAATTTTAAACTTTAGTTGTCACGGTCAACATAAGATGATCCTTTGTAATGCATTTTATACTAAAATGACTATTTGCGTGAACAAATGCAAAAGTTTCATAACAATCATAATATTCATATTGGTCAGTACATTTATCAATGATATGTAAAAATAGCAATGATTAAAATGATGAAAATTTATTAAAAATCGAGAGTTTTCGAAAACAAATATTTTGATTTTATGGTATCATGGTTTTCATTGTTATATTCAATTTAATTATTTTTAGCAAATCGAAATTTGAATAATATATATTTGCAAAACTAATTTTGAAACTATCTTGAACATGGCATCAACAAATTTATGAATTTTTGTTTTCAATTAAATAAAATTTTACTTTTGTAAATTATCCGAAAAAACAGTCTCGATTTCTGAAATCCAAAATAAGTAAATTTCCAAGACATAGAGTTTAGTTATGAAAATAAAGAAAATAAGTTTATTTGATTGTATTTATCATAGGTTAATCTAACACAAACTTAATCTGATAAAATTTAAAATATCCCGCTTCCTTTGAATTTGGCAAAATTTGAGTTGCTTTAAGTCAATCTGTTCTTGTTCTGTCCACAATAGACTGATAATATTTTTATTTATTCATCTATGGTTCATTCTTTTGTTGTCATTAAAATTTATGATCTCGATCTTTGAAAAGTCTCAAAGGCAAGTATATGAAGTAAATATCAGCCGAATAGTTATTTCATACCTTTGATGTCTTCTCACACAGTTGTATGAAATATATTTTCATTAAGGAGAAAAATCTTAAAATAACTTTTCTGAAAGAAATTTCATTATAATATTTTATAATGTGATAACTGTAAATATCAAAATCTTTAATGGAAGTTTTAAAATGAAAGAAAGCATGATAGATTTCTGTTTTAACGGGGTTGATAATTTTTAATAAAATGATCAAACCAAACAAGATGAATCCTATGAAATAAAATGTTATAATTATCATGGTTGTGCAGAAATAAAAAAATAATTCTGATAGATTTTGTTTCAGATTAGTTTTGAATTATATTTAAAAGAATCGCAGAAGCTTCCATTATTCAAAGATTTCAATAAAAAAAGACACTTAAAAACAAATATGAATAATATCCCTTAATTTGAGACATATAGGTATTAGCTGTGAATAAATTTTTTGGTCTAAAGTTATCATATATTTAAATCGATAAGTATGTTTTCATTAGAAGAACAATATATTTTCTATGAATTTATTTAAAAATTCTTCATTGAAAAATTTTCATCGGTTTATTAAAAATTTCTATCATTCGTTTTTCTTGAAAATAAAATTCAATCGAAAATATTTTTAATTCAATATAAGTATTCATTATTATTTCAATACATAAAAATCAATTAATTATAAAAATAAGTAAATATTTTTAAAGTATTGGTTCAAAAAATGAAAGAAACATTCATTCTCAATTTACTTTCATGGAAATTACAAGCTCTTTAAAACCTTCCCTCGCCAGTTGACTTCCTCCTATGAATACAATTTTATAAACTAAGAAGTAAAAATACAATTTAAATAAAAGATATAATGTTTTCATCGACACTCGATAAGACCGAGACAAAATTATTACAAAATATTTTCTACGTTCACATACAGTAAATAAACATAAATATTGAAAACAGTTAAGAATTAATAGAAAGTGATATCAGGAAACAAAAGTTAAAAAATGTTCTTTTTAGTTGTATGCAGAATAATCAGGCAGGAAATTACATGTTAAACAATTTCTAATTGATAAGAAACTTAACATACAAAAATATGCAAACAAATTCTTGCTTTCAGAGATGAGAAGACTCATCTGACTGAATATTATTTAAATGAATGTTAAACAAAAGATATTTTGAGTATGATGATGTTATATTTGTTATTAAACGATAAATGTTTATTAACATTCAAAATTCAAACCATGTTTTTTGTATTTTTTCCCCAAAGTTAGCAATATTAACATTCCAAGGTTGAATATATGTATTTATTTTGAGTTATAATGTATCTATGTGACATTAAGTGGTTGTGACTCAAAATTAAGAAGAGATAAAAAATGAATTAATTGACAATTATCAAAAAATATATTAAATTTCTTGAACTTTATTGTTAAGCCAAAATTATTTACAAAGGTGGAAAAGATTTGAATGAAACTCAAGGCATATTTGATACGTAATCTGCATCAGAAAAGCAATTTTATTTCAAGCCCAAAGATGGAATAAGATATATCATAATGCTCATCTACGAATATGAGAATATATTTTTGTAAAAATTATAAGAACGATCAATAAACGATAAACTCATGGATCAAGACTGTGTTAGAACAGTTTGTTAAACAATTCGGAATGCTCGAGTTTAACTTAAATTCAAAACATGAAATGTTATTAATGTGGTAAAGCTGACATTGTTTTATCAAAATTGTATAAATAAACAAATTTTAGCTAATTTATAATAGATATCTTTTCACTATCACCCTATTATTAGCAGAGATATTTGTTCAGACATTAATTCTTGAGAATCCTTAAAAATGTTTAAATCATTGATAAAAAAAATTTATAACTCGTATTCATTAACTAAATATAGACAACTTACATTTTATCTGTAAATGTGATTAAGATTTAGAACTATACAATTTAGAAATTCGATCTTTACTGATTTAATTGTCAATATCTTATCGTTCAAAAATCACTTCAATGAAATAATTTGGTATTTAATGAACAATAAGTTACAATAGAGATGTCTTCGGTCAATAAATTATTGCTTTTCAATTCACCACAACTGGTAACTAAAAAAGAGAAGATAATATTGATAATTAATTATCTTAGAAACAAAATGACAGCATTAGATAATTTTCAAACAGTTAAAATTACTTGGTCGATTTGACTTTAATGCTGGCCTCTTTTTTAACATATTTTCTTCACGTGTTCACTTTTGATATATTTCTTTTTCAGTAAATACATTAACTTACAGTATTTGATTATTTAAATATATTGTCATCTTTTGAAGGTTTTAACTAATTTTTAGAGACAAAATTGTCAACATTCTATCCTTTTAGCAAAAAATGTATTAAATAATTCACAAAGAAAAAAATATTTGTACACTTATTTTATCAATTACTGATGATTAAGAAAATTGACTATTATATTATTCGTTGAGAATTAATCTATTTATTGTATGATTATGAATTTTATGCAGTCTGGAAAGCCGTAGAATTTGAAAAACGTTGCTGGACGGAATGATTTTTTATGTGGTACTCCATTTAGTCAATTTACATATATTTTGTACCCTCTTAACTCTCTTCTATTACACTGAATTAAAATCTGCATTTTTTCAAACCTAGACATCTACTTCGAAAAGACGGCACATATGTTAATTTTTATCCAGTTTTGTTTATTTTCAAAAGAAAATTCAACCAATTGTGTCAATTAAATATTAGTTAATTGATAATTTCATAAAAAAATATCACACATAATCGTGAAAAAATCGATGTTTAGGGTATTTTTACAGTGTCACATTTTAAAACACAAAAACGTAAAATTTCGGTTAATTTTAAAAATTAAAAAAATAAACCGATTACACACTATTCAAGAAGTATGAAACGTTTTTTTGAAAATAAATATAAACATAATATAATTTAAAAATACTTGAAATACCATCGATTAAAATATATCTTATCCTCAAGGAACTAAAACTGCATGATGTAGGAGGCCCGCATGAGAAAGAACGACTCGATATTATAACAAATCTTAACAACATTATTTTTAGTGCCTTAATTTTTTTTTGTTGAAATAGTTTTCAGCTTCCTTTTAACTTCAACCACAATATTAAAAATTTTCAGATATGTATTGATAGAGATTTATACAAGCCAAATTTAAGTGCCTTTAAATTAACTAAGAATGAATAATGTTGTTATTTGAAAAAGGATAATGCTCTTAGCTTTTGAGATGTAATGAATTTTATATGTATTTAGAATTTATATCATAAAATCCCTCAATAATAAATATGAGTCGATAATTTAAATTTAAAATTTTTCCAGTTTATTTTGAAAAGTTACTTATTGATCCATTATAAATAACAGATAAAAAAACAAAAACAGTTTGATTATTTTTTTATTCTGTGATTAGCTGTATTTTAAATCAAGTGAAAATTTGAAAAAAATCGATATACCAATATTTTATATCAATAATATACGTTTTATATCGAAAGTTTTATCACACGTCTTGTATTTTTAAGTGAATTTTTTAAAATTTATTAACTAATTTAGAAAATTATAAAAAAATCAATACATTTAAAATTAAAAACGCAATAATTTTCATCTTTTATTTTAAATTCTTCATGTTTATATGTTTTGAATTCATTAAATTAAAATATTGATAAATTAAACAAAGTTTAACATAAAATGAACAAAAAAATTTTTGATATTAACAGACATAAATAACTTAGCAAATTCCTTTGAGTTATCATGTGTAAAAATTGAAGTTGCATAAATTTTATTATAAATAAAAAGCTACATAATAATTTTTTTTATTGAGGACGTTCAATGTTCAAATATCGTTATTTTTGACCTTAAAATTATCTAAAATTCAATTAATCTTTATAATTTTATAAATTTTGGAAAAATGAGAAAAATTAAGGTTCATATACTATCGATGACGGGTTTTATTCAACATTCAATCTAGTATATTCTTCTTTCCGCAAGAATATAGTTTTTTTAATTATTCCCCAGTTATAGTATAATTTTTATTTCAAAACCAAATAAATTTTCATTTAAAAGCATAGTAAACATTTGAAATATCAATTATGTTCTTAAATTTTGTTTCAAATATTCAATAAAAATAAATTTCATCTTAATTTTCAGCAACATAGACAAAATAATTAAAAAATAAATGAATCATAAGATCATTAATATACGAAATACATTACCTAAATTTAAAGTATTAAATTTTGAGAAAAGATAAACATTAATAGTCAAATAAAACCATCATCTTATTTTTTTAAACTAAAGAAACATCCATCATGATTTACCAAGCTTAAGACAATCAGCATTTTCGATTATTGATGAAATGATCTCATCTTATGAAGAGTAAAATGTTCTCAAAAACAAATTGCATTAAATTATCATTCCATGATGACTAATGAAATAGACATTCTTTCTCAAAGTAAAAATTAATATAATACATCTAACAATGTAAATATGCATAATTAATATTATCATATGTGAATTTTAAGAGGAAAAGTTTCTAATTTAAATTTCCAATTCCCTTTCTTCTCAACAAGTCTTTTTAAATATTTCACAAAAAAAATGTGATGTTTAAACATATTGAACAAATTTTTGAAAATTGTTATAATGAGTCTTCTAAAGCTTCGCAGTCAAGTATTTATCTTGATTTATACTATTGATGCTAAAAATAATTTTCGTTAAGATACAAGGTGAAGTCGCCAAAAATTCAAAATTATCGCTCCTATGAAAGAACATAAAAAGGGCACTGTTTGATTTTTTTTCGTTGAAAAATAGACTCGCTGTTATGTCTATTTTCATAGACTAATCACAGAATTATGCTCACCATTATTTATAAAACATAATTTTTTATAATTTTTTTCAATCTAAGGCGTTTATTTCTATTGACCTAACTTTGAAATATATTTTACCTGAACCAATAAATATTATTTTTGTTCATAATTGTGCAGATTAGCATTATTTTAGTCTTACACTTTTTACTGACATATCATATGTTCAAGTTTAATTAAATTTACAGGTTACCTCATTTATGAAAATAATTATTCTTTTAAAGATCATTTATGTCTTTTTAAAATGAATTTCTGAAGTATTTAGAAGTTTTCGTGCATGAAATTTACGAACGAACACAATAAAAACGAAATAATCTCTTCCATACACCTCTTAATCTAACTTAGATAAAAAAATAAATCAGTCATTAATATGACTATTCTCAGCATTATCAAGAAATTAATATAGGGTTTCCCAGCAAATAACGTCACTTTCCAAAAAATTAACGTCGCTTTCCCAAAAATTAACGTCATATTAAAAAAATCAAATAAATAAATAATTGTTGTTATAAAAATAAATTAAAATTAAAATAGATAAAATTTTTTATTTAATAAAAGATCAATTTTTAACTATTCAATTATAATTTCACGGGATTTGGACCTCTCAACATAACCAAGCATTTTTCGAAAATAACCACTACAATCCGAAGAAGTAATTATATTAAATCCATTTGGAATAAAATTTTTCAGTTCGCTTTCATTCTGTGCATTTTCCCTTAAACGTAATTTTTCCACTTGGAAAATACATTTTCAATTGGATTAAGCATCGGACTATAGGGGGGAAGATAATTAATTATTATTATATTTTCCAATTGTATTTCACGTAATTCACGAAAATGATGGATGAGGGCATTATCCATTATAAAAATCGGCTCGATAATTCCCTTTTCAATACATACCTCTTTACATTGCAGCAAATATTCTTTGAATTGAATACCGGTTACAGAATTATCTTGAATATGATGATTTATCATCCCATATTTATTACATGCAGCTATTACCGAAATGTTCCTTGATTTTATTGAACGTGTTCGTAAATTTGCAGATCTCCTATTAAGCTTCGCCCTCTTTTCGTTCTAGTTGCAACACTAAAACCTACTTCATCAATAAAAACAAAACGACCATCTTCCACGTTAAAATGCAACTTACTAAAATTTATTGCATATTCAAATCTCAGTTGAATGGTTCTTTCACAATTTCTGCTCTCTGGAACAAGAGTTAATTGTTTTATAGAATTATGAAAATCGTAAAATAACGATCAATCGAACTTTTACTTATTTGAATATTAAATTCCCGCTCAATGGTTGAAGACAATGAGTCAAGTGTTCGTGTATGATCATCATTAACCAAATGAAGAAGCCTGGCCTTTGATGATCATTCAGCTTTGTTTGTTGTGAGCGACCTCGTCTTACTGTTTCCTTCCATCAAAAACCTTTTGGAAAATGTAGATATAGATGTTCGAGGAATTAATAATCTTCAGCAATTTCTGAGATTTGTATTCCATGATTTAAATATTCTGTTATTGCTCGTTTTTGTTAAGTGGATAAAGTCCTTCTTCTTATAATTCTTTCATTGTAGATATGATTCTCTTCCTCAGTCATTTAAGGGCATTAAAAATTACTTTAGAGGTTGATTTCAATGTGTTTACAAAATAATAATATTACGGCTTTTAATTTTACTCCAATTATTTATTTATTTGATTTTTTTAATATGACGTTAATTTTGGGAAAATGACGTTATTTGCTGGGAAACCCTATAAAATTATTTATCATCAACTTACAGTATTATAAAAGATTTATCAAACTCAAGAGAACGTATTGTAATTTATTTGTGTTTATATTTAAAGGATAAATGTAAGCGAATATTTGAATTTTTATGCCATCGATATTTAGAAATATTTCCGGACAGATTTTGGGTTTTTAAAGTTATCAAATCGCTTGGTAAGAACTAGATTTCTTAAACTTAGAATTGAAAAAACTTGCTATCTTTAATCTGTCTTACTCATAAATATATTTTCTATTTTAACATGTTTATAAAAAAATGATTGACATAGTAACCTGAAATGTATGTGTAGATACACGACATTGTCCACACTATCCAAAACTATATTAAAAATATGTAAACTTTCCAAATTTAACAAATTATTCATTTTATAAAATATATTGAAATCAACAGTATATGATCATTCTATTATTAGTATTTCAGAGATGTTGAAGAAAAATAAATCAATAAAATACTATAACAGTGAAGAATCAACCGGACTTTAAAATATTTAAATCGATGATACTTAATTCGTAAAAATTTCAAGATTGTAACATACTACATAGTAAAGAGTAATGCACTTACCATATGAATATCACGATTCATAGAGCTAAAAAAGTAGTCACATGTTTTATTAAAACTTATTACTTCAAATTGAAATTCACAAAATAATAATTCTCAATATTTAAATTTTTATTTATATCTAGCTCGATGATTAGGATTTTTCGGAAATTAATGATAAAATTAATGTGTGTTTTCAAATGACTAAATTATTTGACCATATAACTCTAATAAAAAGAAGAATTTATTATATACTTCAATAAATTTAAAAATTCTGATTTACATATATATTTCATAGAACACATGATCATAATCTAATATAAATTTCTAAATCGTAATACATCATGCGAATCATTAAAAATGTACAATTAGATTATTTATAAATTTATCTTCTCTCATATAGAAAATTTTATTTTAAAATACAAATAAAATATTTGTTTTGATGTTATAAATTTATAAACATTAATATTTTGAGAATACGCATTTGGAAGTGGAATAAAACATGATATACGTTGAATATTTATTAATAAAATGAAAAACATCAATTTAAACTCAGTTATTATGCTATTCAAAACATTTTTGAGTCACTTGATTTTTATTTTATAGATTTTAAAAAGCTAATATTTAAAATAATTCAAATTCCATCCTGATCAGACAAGTATTTAAATGGTTAAAATAGTTAGATTATAAATTTTTTAATTTTCTTAATTTCAATTTTTATTTTTTAGAATTTTTATTTCATCAAAAACCACTACAGATAATTTGTAATAGAAATTATTAAGAAACTTGAATTAATAAGTGATTATTCAAATATTTTCAAGTTCAACGTGAGATATTAGTTTTAAAATACTTTACAAGTCAATTATGAAACAAAATTAAATAAATTTAAATTATAACAATCAAATTAATTTTTAAATTAAACATATGTTAAAGCTAATTCTATAGGATTGAGCTACAGATCGCTTGATTTTCGAGCATTTACAGGCTCCTATTAAATCACTAGTAGATGTTTTTTTCAAAAAAAATTGAATTAAAGAAATTGCAAATAATTTATTTAAAGCTACTTATTATGAAAAATATATCATATTTTAGTATTTTAGAAAAATCTATTTTAAAAATCTTTCTAATATGGACCAAATATTAATAAAAAAACATGTAACTGTTTTGGAAAATTCACACGTTTATAATTATGATTGAACAGTTGAAGATTTTAGATTATGCAACTCTGAAATACTTGTTTCAATTTTGCAGTCAAAAAGTGATTTATATTTTAAACGTTCCCTTTGTTTCAGATTTTAAATCATTTGAAAAACAAAATCACAGAATACTACATAAGGGTACTAACTATTAATCGTTTACAAAGCATTTATTTTAAATTTTTATTGAAACACATTTACAAATTTGGTTTTTAAAAGAGATCGAGTTCGTATAATTCTTATAAAGATTGAAATATTAAAAGATTTGTGCTCCACTCGTTGAGCTTTGAAGTATGTAGATGTATTTAAAATGATTTTAATTTTAAAATTTTTTTATAAATATATTTGAAGTTAATCAAAGCTTAAATTTTATGTTATTTTGATTTTTATAACATTTAAAAAATTTTTACCAATAAATGTTATTTGTATTTATCCAGCAAGACAAAGTAAAAACTATCCCGTAATCAACAAAAAGACGCTAGCTTGTATGTATGCTCGTAAGAGCTACTCGTCTAGCAATTAATACCTTTCTGAAATCTCACACAGACGATTTTTGAAATCGAATTTTTCAGGAAATTCCTCACTCGCACCCATTAAAAAAATATCCATAAACTTGATTCACAAATAAAAGCCTATGTAGTCGACATCAGCTATGTAGATGACAAAAGTCTATCGCCTTCCCATTTACACAATAGATTTTATCCTTTTTCTGAAGCAACAATCTCAATTTAATTTTTGAATATTTCCCTCCTTGAGCGATTACTGATCTCCACAATCCATTATTACGGTTTTAATAGATTTTGTATACATTTTTAAAAGGAAAGTAGTGTTTAAATTGCATAAAAATGGAATTTTACTTCTATGTACTCAATGTACTCTTTAAATGATCTTTTATGTGGTATTTGACCTTTAAATGAATATATAAGAAGAAAAATTACATAGTATTCCTTAAGTCTGAAAAAGAATTGTCAGTATAAAAATATAAGAGGTTTATATGTCAACCATTATACATGTAGAAACTAATAAAATGAAATAGATATATAAAAATGTTGAAAAACGACAGTTGTATATTCACCAAAGCATATATATTTTAGAATAGTTAAAAGGATGCCAAACTATTAATATTGAATATTTTTCGAAAAATACTTGAATTAAATCTTTAATTTGAATTTATTTTACATAAATTTCAGAAACTCGATATACTTACCTTCATTATCACTTTAATCACCAATACGATAATATGAAAACATAAAGATAAATTCAAAGTTTTCGAGAAAAAATTTATTGAATATAATTCTGGAAAAATATATCAACTGCAATTTTCTTTTGATTTTATCTAAAGGTTTCATAAATTTCGTTTTCAATTAAATTATATATACTTTTTCAAACAAAACATGTGTTGTAATCTTCACAGTAATCGGACACAGCTTTAACTCTATTTTAAATTAGTTTCATTTTTTCTACTGTTTTGATTTTTTATCTTAGTTCCTGGAATTTAAATAAACCAGCACACACAAAGACCGTTGTTTCTTTTTTCTCGAATCTCTCATACATAAGTGTCTTACATATCAATTTAAAGGTAATAAACATTTTTTAGCTCTTCATATCAATATCCTTAAATATTAAAGTGTGATTTTCATTATGCTTATTCATAAAAATTCTTTTAAATGGCAACCTGTTTTGTAATTTGTTAAAAATTATAAGATTTGAATGTAATAATTTTCCTAAGTCTTCATAAGTTTATCTAAACAAAAAATCCTACTATATATGAAAATATTTAAATGCTGTTTCTATAAAATTTTAAAATTCTCTATGGTGAAAGATTTAGGGAAAATACAGTTTAAATATTTTATCTTTATAATTTTATGTAGTTTGTCAAATTAAAAAAATACACAACAAATTAAACGTCTGGGTGACGTCAAACTATAAGAGTTAAATAGGTCATAGATTTGATTATATTTAAATTTTAACTGTTAAAATTATGTGGTTTGATCATTCATATTTTAGAAAATTTTTGTTGTTGTTGAGGTTTTCCAGGTATTTTCTATGGAAAAATTAGAGATAATTATAATTCAACTTTAAAAATTCAGTCTTCAGTTTACTTTTCAAGCTATTAAGATTATAAAATAAAGTGGAGTTTACCATTTAACACAAAAATATCAGCAATATAAGAAATGGGAATTTAGAAAGAGTTTTCTGAAAAATTTAAGAAGATATTTTAATCATTTTATGCTTTTACTGTGATGTAAAACGTTTTAAAACATTAAATCATTATAAAAGTCAGACAAAACCTCTGATTGGTAAAATAAATTGTTTAAACATAATGAAAGAAAACTATTTCGTAAAACCTCGATGAAAATTCCGAGCATTAAGTTTAAAAAATTATCAAGTGATATATTAAGCAATAAACGTGTACTAACAAACTAGTTATTCGTTAAACTGATTTAAGATGTATAAATACCATTTTTTTCTTCAAAAGTATAACATATCAGTATATTTATGATCAAAGTTTATATTGAAAGTATGAGACAGAAAAGAGAACGTCGATAAATTTATGGAATCATAAAAAAATTATCAACAAATCATGTGACAACATTGAAGTGATGCAAGTATAATATAAACTTGTTTATTGTATACTATAAACAAAGAATGCTCTTGAATTTTATAGTTTTCATGTTTTCTTTTTCTGAATATTTTAAAGAGGCAAATGTTTAAACCAAAACTAATAAAAGTTTTTAAACATCGAGTGTAAAATTTAGCTTCAAAAGATAATTATATTTATTTATTATGAGTTTATGCTTACGTCTCTAATTTTAACTGTATTTTATCTGTGATTCATCAAAATATTTAAAAGTATTATTTAGATACATTTTCAGATCAAAATGGAAAATGTACAATTTTTCTAATATTTTCTCGTATGATTTTCTCAAAATATAGAAGAGATTCGAGAACCTCTAGGATTATTTGAAACGATGATGTCTTCAAGAAATGAAATATATTCACTGACATATAAGGATAAATCGAGAAAACATGATAAACTGCAACAAATGAACGATGACTTGGCAGCAAAGCTTGAGGCAACAGTCTAAAATTTTTTATTTTGGTTTATAACTGATGATTCAAGCATTTCCTGTAATAAATTGTTTTTTTGTTAAAATTCAACACAATAATGCCAGTTTTTATATTTAAAAAGATGAAACGGGTATTTAAATTGAGACTAAAATTATCAAGATAAGAGATTTAATCGATGTGATACATTTTCACCATTAATAAATATCATATCTGTGTTAATTTCTTTGAAACACTTTTATTCAATATTATTGATAAATTTGCATTTTCTGATCCAATCGATTCCTGATTTTCAGAAAATACCTTTCAAGGTACCTAGTGAACCATAACAGGATATCAAGAAAGTTTTCTACGATGAATAATATTATCTAATTACGAGCTGATCAAATAGGGTAGAAAATCATATTGAGTATACACGCACCTGTCGATCATACTTGCTTAAAATAATAATACATGTTTCAATAGTGATATCCTTATGAGATCACCAGACTCTTATTTTCACACAGTATCTTTTGAATTTAAGATAATTTAAACATAAAATTTATACGTTCAATAAAGAACAAACTAGATTGAGTCGTAGTGATTTGAAGAGCTTACACTTTTATGTTAGTCTAATCTTCTTTCGGAATATTCATCAAGAGAAATTTTTCGTGTTATCTCAACAATGATATTCTATGTTATGAGCCAAATTATTACTTTATAGCCCCGTTTATGAAACAAATTTTTTGAAGTGTGTAACTGTTCAATAATCTTTTCATAGTTTAAATATCTTCTATTTAAACTATAAATTATAAACAAAATTTGCCCCTAGTAACAATATCATACATATTCAGTGACTAATTCTGTTTGATATATAAAATGTCTTTTGTTTAGTCATGAATTAATTTGTCAAATTCTGCTTTTGAAGTTTTCTTAACAATAGAACGATTCAGGTATTCAACAAAAGCTACCACAGATATTACTATTTCTTAAATTCTATAAATAACAGACTAATCTAAATAGATCGAAATTTAAAACATGTTTAACGCTTAATAAAGTTTTTAACTAAGATTTTATTGCTTTTAAGGTATATTTTTTGAATTTTTAAAACATGAATAATGAATTAAACGACATTTGGTTGAGTTTTGCATGATAATCTTTATAAAATCGTCAAACCTTTTGAAAAAATCGATTTAGCATATGCTCACGTGACTATTTGCTTATTTAAAACATCAAAACAATAATTTTATGATTCGAAAACACAAAATGTTTTCAACATTCAAACACTGTTGATCCATGTATAATTAAATCAGAAGAGAACAAATTCATGGGGCCAAAAACATTTCCCAAATGTTTTAGTATATTATCTTAGCCAAAATTAAAATAATATAGTTTTGCTAAATTACATCGAAATAGTTTTTAGCGACTTGATATAAGAATATTACAAAAAGACAGATAGATTTTAATAAATTTAAACTCGCACCCGCTTTGATAAATCTATCTTCAAATCCTTTAACACTGAAATTTGTTCATATCAATGGATTAGGATTTTTTATGTTCTTTTTCGTCGAATATGCAGAAATAACTTTATGTTATCTTGATATTTATTTATTTAAGTCACTATAAATTTTTGAAATTATGTTCTTATAACTTAAAGAGTTATAAAAATTCTTGCTACCGAAACTAGAATTTTAAGAGGCCTGGCGGATTCACAATACATTTTATACTTTATTTTAAAATGTTATAAATATAAAGAATGAGTGAGGAGCCAGTAGAGTAAAAGTCGACAAAATCACTTCATTCAAATTCTTTTCTATTCATTACTATTGATTTACTAAGATTTAATCCTGTTATATTTTTCGCCTTTTTAAATTTCGTTTTTCACTGATATGAAATTTAGATTAACTTTGTTATGGATTAAACACACGAGTAGTTAATTGTCGAGAGAAATATCGTCTGATCAAAAGATACAATTGGGTTGGTCAGACTTGTAACTATCCTATCTACCACTATTAGATGGAAGCAATTTCTGCAGCTGGATTAAGAGGTTCGAGGTGGCTTCTATCTTTGACTAAATTAAAAGGAAGGAGTAGGTAAACCAGTTTATGATGGGAGTGAAATGAACCATAGAAAACGAAATGTGTAAACCTTGGTGGGATGACTTACCCAACTACAAACTTGTTCAAAATCATAAAATATACAGTGGGAAACTGCCGACAAAAAGACAGATCTCACAATTTTTAAATTTAAAATAAAACTTTGCGGATTCGTATAGAGTATACGCTTTAAAATATATGAAACTGGCAACTGATTCATCTGCCTCTGGGGTTGATGATGATCTTTTAGTACCAGTGTTTGCTAATGGGTTAAATGATCCTTAATTGCGATAAAAATTAATTCACTAAGACATGCGAACTCATAGGAGGCCGACAAACTCTATGTAAACGAAATCGAAGCCACTGGCAGATTTTGGACTTGAGGTCTCACTAATCGCATTAGAGAGACGCAAAAAATGTACAAGAGATGTTTTCAATCTTTAAAAAAAGAATGGAGCCTTACGAGAAACCAACTTACATTTGTGTAAGGCTTTGATACATCGCAAGACACTTCAGGGATATCAAAGTGAGTTACCGAGAGGACCCCTAATGGAGAAGAGCAGAATCAGCAACTAGTGAGGATTATCAATTAAAATATATGATATCATGAAAGAGACACACTATCTGTTCAATCAAGGGTCAAAGGAATTGAATGGTATTATCTCCTGGTTACTGTTTCAGAAGTGTCTTTGTTAATGAATGTTTAAAATAAAAATTTTAAACTCTTCCAGAAATATAGTCTTCATTTATTGAAATTTACAGTGCTAATAATAATAGACAATGCAGTGGGAGAATAATGCGCCGAAGTAGCTTTCGACGACTTCTCTACCTTTCATATTTTTTTGACTGTTAAGGATTTATTTTGCAAATGAAAACTTGTCATTAATTTCCATGTTTATTAAAATAAAATTATTGATTTTTGAATATAAGCGCATAAATGCAAGGTTGTAGAGAATAGAGATGATCAAGGATCCGAGATATACAGTGAGTACATGTGCCACAGAAATCGAAAAAATTAAAGAACTAAAATTTAGTTTTAAAAATATATTTCAATGATAAATTTTTAATATCTTCTTTCGATGTATGATTCACAATTCAGCAATTATGAGTTCGTCATGGGCAAGTGTAACATTAATAATTACAAAATACGCCAGGGAATGAAAAACTAATCAAAAATTTACCCATAAAAGTTATCCTTCATTTGTAAAAGTTAAGAAAAAAAATTCTTGAAAATGGAATAATTTAACCAGGTAAATCTCAATGGTCATCCTCGTTAGTTGGTATTCCAAAAAAGAATGAAAACGCCAGACTGTGTTTTGATTATAGAAACAAAACAAGTTTACAACGCAATATGCTTAACTACTTGCAACGTATCGACGCCTCCCTTGAATTTCTAAGAGGTGCATAACTCTTTTTTGTTTTATATCAATCATCTAACTTTTGTTTAATACATCATGGTGAGTATGGCATTTAAAAAACCTGTGTTTTCAATCCCAATGAGTTTCAATGATTTTTCTGTAATTCCTTTAAACCTCAAAAGGAGTCCCGCTAAATGCCAAACAAAGATTAACAATAATTATGCAAACCTTGACAGATATCACGCTCTGGTTTATATTTACGGCCTTTTTGTTGTCAGAAATGATAATGAATTACCCTTGAAAATTAATATCTGTGTTTTTTGGATTTAATCCATGAATCAGATTGAAAGAAATAAAAGTGAAAATTATTCAGGCCTGTCATCACATTTTATTATTTTGTTTATCAACGATGAACGAATTTCCACACACTCTAAAAAAATATATTGAAGGGAAAAACTAGAAAATCCTTAAATTCAAGTAAAAAGCTCGAGTTTTTATTTTGTTTGTATCATACTGTCTCTCGTTTAAACTCAAGTTAGCCGATCAGAAAACTATATTAAGAAGATTTAGTAAACAAGGAACCCTATTCGAATGAAAGTATATTTACCAAAATGCATTCACCATTATCAAAGAAGTGACTATGAAGCACATCTTCTAAGTTTTTTGAAAACTCATTATTTGTTCTTTCTCGACTGCGAAGCTAGTTTTCACGCATTTGGGCAGTCTTAAGCCAACGAGACATGAATGGTTGCTTGCATGATATCAAAAATATATGTCAGAATTTGAGCAAATCTGAATCAAATTATTCAACTGTTGCGAACGAAGTGGAGGCTGTGGAAGAGCCATAAGAAATTTCACTCCTTCCTAATTGGAACATACTTTGAAATTCGATGATTATAAACCGTTATCTGGAATACAAAAGTCCCTGAATGACAATTAGAAAGATGGCTTGACCGTATAGGTGAGTTAGATTTTTCATTCTGCATATCAGCAAAGAAAAAATACATTGTCATGCTAACAGATGGTCACGATGTTGTGTTATGTTTGAGGAAAATATAATTAAAAAAACTTAAATTACGTTGGTGTTACTTAGGCGCAATTAGAAGATTACGATATCGGGTTGAAAATTTAAATTCTATAAACTAAAAACTTTCTAAACCTTCTGAGTGTAACTAGAACGAGGAGAGAAAAATACTTGTTCGCCATAAAGACTTTCTAAGAATCAAAACAATATCCTGTCCCTAAATTTAAGTAAAAAACGCTATATGATAATAATAGAATAGTGACACTCAAGAAATTGATTTAGATCATTCTTTAAACAACGCATAATGAAATAGGTCAAATGCTATGAGACAAAGATGAGAAATAACTGCTACACGAATCTCCCCTCAAAAGATGCGTGATGATGTTAAAAACAGCACACATTATTACAGAAAATGCTCTGCGTACAAAAAACCAACTGCTATACTCGATTTAACAAATCAACACGTTTAGAAGGAATTTAATTGTATAAATGGATATGTTAGGACCATAACCCATCGTACATGGGTAAAGATATATTTTTATCATTTGCAATCATTTTACAAAGGTGCTATCAGCGATTCCTCTCAAAGAAATTGATAGGTAAACCGTCACAAAGACCTTCGTCGATAATTATGCGAACATTTTATCTATTCCTGAGGGTAGGTAAACAGACCAGGGAACGGATTTAGAAGGATTAACGATATTATTAGTGTCAGAGAGTTTAGGTATAAAAATGAAAACGTTAGGCCTATCATCGACATGGAAATCGGATCAATGAGCGAGAAATCGAAATATTTTACAAATGCTATCAAAATGAAATGGTACAGATGAAGATTGGCAAAAACTCTCACAGCCTTCTGTTTTTAAAACAAGATCAGTAATAGTGATATAAATAATTTCTCTCAGTATGAGACCATATTTTAAAAGTCATCAACAATCACTCTTGATTTGATGTCTGGTTGGAAAAATACAAATGATAAATTGGTTAAAAGGGAGAGTTTGTCAAAAGTATTTTACAAAACAGTGAAGTATTTATGAATTTAATATAACATCAAAAATATAACAATGGTAAATTACACTTTTCTTAATTGTTTTGGGAGATAAGGTCTATGTTTAACACTCTAAACAAGAGTAGCGGGCTATAAGACAAAAATTCGCACCTTCTTTGATTAGAACATTCAAAGTAAAAGGATAACAGATAACTAAACATCAAGATTCGGATACAAAAAAGGGGAAGAGATATTAAAAAAATCGATGCAAACTGACCTATATTTTATTTATGCACCTCTTAACCACTTAAACCAATTATATAAAACATTTGAAGAAAGTGATCGAGTTCATAAAATGGGATCAGCTAACCCTATGATGTGATGAAATTGAAGGAAACATATAAATAATCTATCTTAGATCGAAAATGATCTTTTGATCAAACCTGTCGAAAATTTTGCCCGAGTACAGAAAGATGTTCTCTCGAGGGAAGAAATTTCACGGATAAGACATGATCATAGGTAGTTTTTATTGATAAATGTCGTTTGATCGGAAGTTGCACAATTAACCTTGATATAAAATTTCATCAATCTGAAATATTTAATTAATGAGATAATTTTTAAAAAATAAGAGTTAACATTTCGACAGTATTTATTCAAGATGAATAAAAGGGATCTTTTTTGAAATCTTAGAATGTCTATTCACTGCATAAATAATGTACAAGAACAAACTTAGGATGATATCCAAGTCATCGGTAGGGATTTTGTTGAATTTTGATTCTTTTAAATATCAATCACGAGCTCAATCTATTATGAAAAGATATATTTTCAAAAATTTGATTTTTTCAATGAAATATCTTTTGGAAATCAAAATGGTTCACTTTTCAGATCATCGTTTTGATCAAATAGATCAGATCATAAAATTTCCCTTTCTTACTTGAAAAAGTTTGTTTATTTTAATTTATTGTGCAATTGATATTTGATAGTTTATTTTAAATGTATGTTTGAATAATTAACTATAATTGTAATAATAATATATACTATGAATCTCTTGAAGATTTTTAAAATTAATTAATCTAAAAAATTGAGAAATTTTTCATAAATATTTTTTCAATGTTGAGATATTTTCATATATGTTAATTTTTTTTGTATGAAAAAAATTAAAATGAGTTTAATTCGTGAAAAAATACAAGCGTATAAATATCTTTAAATATTATTTGATGTAAAATTTTGAAAAAATTGAAATTATTTTCGAAGTAAATATTTGTAAAGTGTATTTATCCATGTATTATTGTGCTTTATTTAATTTATTAATGTAATCATCAGAAATTTTTGTCGTTGTGAAAGAATGTGAAGTCATTATTTTCAAAATATTTGAATACGAATTTATACATTTATCATAAAATTTTTTTTAATTACTTGTTTTTTTAAATCTTACCAAGTTATCGAGTCTTATAAGATTTATACGCAAAAATAAAAACATTTTAAATGACTTTAAATTAAAGCTAGTATATCTGGATCTTTTATGGATAATTTTAGTTTTGAATTAGGATATTTTCGTTAAAATTACCCATAGAACTGGGTTAACTACAGATAATTTATTTTTATCAGGTTATAAAATTCGTTTGAATTTTTGTGTTTTATATTTGTTATCTGAATCACATAGATTGTCCTTTTGAAAAATTGAATATGTTTTTGCAAAATAGCTATGATTGTTAATATAATGGGAAAATAGTATAATTGTTTATTAAGTAGTTAGTTCGATATACTTAAATGATAATTATTATTTTAATCGTCATTAATTCAACTGATAAAAAATCTATTTTAGAAATATTGAAGAAATCGAAATGAAATTGATTAGAAATGAATCATGATTGTTTAAAATATTGTCATTGTTTTTTGAAAACAAGATTGAGTCAAATCTATAAGTGCTACACTTTAAGAGTAATTTTGCATCTACTTAACTACCATAACTAAAGCTCTGCCTACACTTTTCGATCGTTTTGCACTTTACTCCCTTTGGGCACTTTTCCATCTGTAAACAGTAGCTGTCAGGTAGTTTCGTGATGTAAAAATGTAAAAATCTTTTACTCATTCTAACTATATGGGACCGTATTTCTTATTTATTTGTTTCCTACGTCAAATACTCACCTTAAAATGAAATTATCAACGTGTTCTGATTTTCTTCAGAAAATATTAAAAATATTAAATGAATTCTTTAGTAATCCTCAGATTCAACTCTCAAGATAGTTGATATTATATGAAAATTTATTTACATAATTAATATTTTTTTAATATTACTTAAATAAACAATATTTTAAAATTGAAAAAATCGTTACTTCTTTTAAAATATGCTCGATGAACGTATTTTGAAGGTTAACAAAGCTTGTATGATTCAAAAAAATTTTATTTCCCTTTTGATAAATTAATAAAATGGATTCACGCTAAAAAATATTTTTAGTGAAAATTACGATGAATATCTCTTCAAGAAGTTTATTAAATTATTGTGTGTTATATAATATTTTTTATAAAATTTATTCAATAAACCAAAAAAGGTTAAGTATCTTGATATGTGTTAATATCTTGAAAGAATGAATTTAATTTTTCTTGTCTATTTTATTCAACAATAAACTTATTAAATATTCTCAAATTTGCAAATAACAAAATTAAATAAAAATAAGTTTTATATTCAAATTATAATAAAAAATGATTATATCTCGAAATATACACTCAAATGGTTCGATATCATGAATTCTTACAAACTATAAAACAATCTTATTAATTGGATATTTTTTAAAATTCTATTAGCTTCATAAAATTTGAAGAGGTTATTTGAAAAGTTATTCTTTAATTTAGAGTTAATAACGTAGATTTATCTTGGGTTTTCAAGATGATAATTTCCAAATTTCGAAAAACAAATTTAGAGTAAAAAAGTACTTCAATAATAAACCAAGTCAACTGGTGAGGTCTATCATCATTGTTTACTTTGAGGAATAAAAGATACTTAAAACAAAAAAATTATCTTTTGATAACTTCTTGTTTATTTTTACTTAAAAATAAAAAATAGCCAAAAATTCATCTCTAAATATTTTAAAGATAATAAAAATTTGTTTTGTTGATATTCATATTTGAAATTGTTAAGGCAATTATTTACATTCTATAACGTTAATTTTGTTAATATCCTATTTTTTAATATGCCATATTTTCAAAGACATGTTATATAAAACTGATACGAACAAAAAATGTTTTTTTACATAATTTAGAAAATTTAGAACTTCGTTTATCAGATTTTTCAAAAATATTTTTGATAACGCTATTTAGTTTCTGAGCTTCTTTATTTAATTCCTGGTATTGATATTCACATTTGAAAATCAATTTTAATTTTTAAAATTCTAATTAATTTTTTTTATTTCCTGACAACTTTATATATTATTCATAAATAGCTTTTATAAATCACTGAAATTAAAATAGAGTGAAAGAAATATATTCTTTGTTAACAAACACTAATATCGTGAACAATTTAAAATATCTTATACTAGAGCGCATACTTCAAAACATAAAACAGTGTCATGTATCGTTTAGAGGCTACTCAGTATAATTTTATTAAATATTATAATAAATAAAACGAAACGTTTAAAATAATGTTTTTCTCATTAATTTTTGATTTACTTTAAAATTTACAAATTTCTCATTGAAATAACAACTATAGCTAAAGGGAATCCATTGTTGAATCAAGACGTTTTCTTTATTTTCAGATCTATCGATGAATAATCCTTAAGTTTATGGCAAATATTAACTGTTGTGTTTTTTTAATTCAAGCTGATTATGCATAGAGATTCTCCAGATAAAGCAACAGTGTATTTACAAATGTAAAATAGATTATTTTATCTGAAATTATTAATTTATATAAATTTCACATGGAATAAAACTTTATTTAAAATTCTATACGTGGTTATTATTAAACTTCTAACTACAACAGGAGTAAGAAAAGTTGTTGCATTTAAGTTATTCTGTATATGAAAAATAAATTTTTTGTTTTCCCATCTTATGAATATACGAAAAATGAGACGGTTTACTCCACCGTGAGAAGGCCATATAGATGTGTCTATCATAAAGAGTGGATTTTTCAACTAATGACAAAAAACCTTTCCTTAAGTGCAACCATTGAAAAAAGAAAAGTTTATCTTGGTGGGATAAGCAGAGAGATATTAAAAGAGTAAAACACACCTTTATACATTTTTATATATCTCCATTTTATTTTATGTCTTTTCGTTCTATACTTATGAAAAAATTTTTCAATCGAATTAGTCACTAGATTTTTTAAAATTTGTTCTTGTAAACAATTCGTTAAAACTTATTCAGAATTCTAGATTTTAATCAACATAGGTTTTAAGAATTTACAGAATGTTGATTTTGCTTGAATTATTTTTACGCCTACATTTATTATTGAGAGTATCAGAATAATAAATAAACTAAATATGTGATACCGAAAAACATAAAATTGTTCAAATACAAACATTATTTTTACCAAGAGAACTAAATATCATCTTAAGACTAATAGAATATATTTTCCATTAAATTTCTACCAACATTATCAAAAATATACTATGGATGAACAATTTTTCATTTTTAAAATAAACTGTAAAAAATTTAATATAACTAATATGAACAAATTTTTAGGATTTTCCTCAGTATAAGTAAAGTTCACAAAAATGATAGTAATAATGTGTAATGTTTTTATTATTTTTATTCTGTCTTTGTTAATATGGTTGAAGTTTTTAATATGTTAACTTGTAAAAACTAATTAGTATTCAAGATGTTCATTAACTCTATACTCTGTTTTGGTTATATTTGATGAAAGAAATACGATAATAACAATTTATATTTTGGGAAATTAGTCTTACAAATAATTTTATTATTTTTCATTTAAGCTTGATTTAACAAAATTAATTGAAAAAAATTAAATTCGTTGACATAATAATCGATATCCTAATTTATCATTAATTTTATATCCATTAATGAGGCTCCCAGGTAATTTACTAAGTGTTTTAACGCCTATCAATTTAACAGATTGTTATCATTAAGGCTGTTAACACATATCTAGTTTGGTAATAATTTTTATAAAAATAGTTTAATATAACTTTTTATCCTAAACAAGTATAGTGTTTTATCGAATTCCCATAATTAATATCTGTTATGATTAAATAAAGACGATATCAGAAGTAATATAAGATACCAAAACTTCTTTAGAATTCATCATTTCGATAATATGTTCACTATATAAATCAGGCTAACAACCCCAAACAGTCTATAATTAAAATAATTCTTATTATAAATTTAAATAAATTTATGAATCTTACGATTCTTTTATTTTTTATGAGAAATATCAAGAATATATTTAAAATCGAGTTCAATGTTAAAATCATAAACCATAAAGCTAATTCATCAAAATTTCTAATTTTATTTGCTAAAAATTCTTTCCAAGTTTCATTATATGATCAATTCAATATTATTTAATTTTTATATTTTATCCATGTATATAAATTAATTTGCTTATAATTTACTTCCCTAAGTGTTAAAACTAAATCCTGTGAGCTCCAAATGTCATTTTAATACAATTTGTAATCTAAATCGTTCGAAAAATTGCTTAACATATAAAACTAACTTAAAATGTATCTTTTAATCAATTAGATTTGATAATATTTTTGTGTAAAAAATTTGTTCATTATCGATGTTTGAAAAACAATAAAAATTTCGATGACTTCAAAAACATTAATTATATTAAAAGAAACCGACAAGTAAAGTAATGGTAACTCAAGATGTTTTTGAGATTACGAAATATTTCTGTCATCATTATTAATTGAAACTAATGCTTTAGGGTGTAGATGAGTGTAAAACCGCACTGGGTGGAATTTTGATAATTAAAGATGAGGAAGTTTATTTTGATTGTCTTTACCTTGTTCGAAAAAATTACAAATACTGAGTCTCCTACGTTTAAAGAAGTGTGCTACAAAGTGAGTTAATGAATAAAATTTTGAAGATATTAGAATCTAAAAATGAAAAAGTCCAACTCAGGTTAAATTCTAAACATAATTTCATTCCAAAGTATTTGGAACTTAAGCTACATTCAATCTCAGTGCCTGAATTTTCAACCACCTTTGTTGGGTATGAGATCTATTATCAACTGGAAATGATCGAAGAATCATGTTCTAATTTTTTAAGAGTTTCTCCGACGGCCGAACAAAAGAAATACGATCAAGTGAAATTAATTTAATTATAAAGTGGGTTTTCGTTCAAATTCTATATGGATACGAAAGATTTCTGGTTGATGAATTTTATACTACAATATGCTCAGAAGCCCAATCGAAGGAATTTGAATTACTAGGAAGTTCGAATGTTTGGCGAATCAGAATTGACTACAAAAAAGAAGGAGAGGTTTGCATTACCATTTATGTGTTCAGGTTCTTAGTATTTCCGAACGCGTCATTTCTCATTATTCAGAAACTCTTAGGTAGTTTCTCCACAAAGCACATATTGTTTAAGGTTGATGGTTTGAACTTAAATTAACAATAAAGCAATCAGAGAAAAAAATACTTTCTCGCATTATTTTTCCAGTGGGTGTAAAAATTCCAAGATTTTCTTGGATTCAAATTCTTTTGGAAGATACCTCAGATGAAAAAACTGACCCTATTACTTTTGAAGATATCGGTGAATTTTTCGTCTGTCCAATCAAAAGTTCTGAAAGAATTCAAACAATAGTGTGGATGGATTGGTCCTTTGAGGTAAAAAAATCAACATAAAATCATAGGGAAAAATTTAAAAATTAAAATAATCTCTGGAGCTTTAAGCATGACTACATTTGACTCCAGTATAATGCTTCATCTGGGCCCTGCCTCCGTAAACACAAATCCGTCAAGTGATGTCATCTTACTTGACATAGAAATTAATTTTGGTCAGCTGACTGCAGGTCTTTTGATTTTTTATTAAAAGATAATATTTGCAAACATCGAGAATGTATTTCTTTGTATAAAAAAACGAAAAATGTCTTTGGTTGTTTTATCGATGGAAAAGTATGTTGATTTAATTTAGCTAGTGGGCAAAAATAGAAGTTTATTCTGTCGGAGAGATAGAGGTGTCTCGGCTTCACTATGCACTAATCAGACACGAAGAGGATTCAGAAATATATATTAGACAGCCAATTCCATATGACCTTTTGGACACGTGCATGAAGGGTTCATTTGGAAATATAAAATAAATCACGCTTAAATGACATTTTAAAAGTTATCTTATATAACTATGCTTTGAAGAATGTTTATTAAATATTCAAATAATTTTAAAGACATTTCTTTCATCTTTTTTTTGTTAATTTAGTTGATCTTGGTGTTGGTTTGATATTAACTCGTCAGTTTTTTTGATAATATTTTATCAATATTTCTTGATATTTTTAAACAAGATAATTTCACTTTGATTATTCCTCATTTTAATTAATTTACTTCTAGAATTTATCTAATCTCATTCTCAAATAAAATAATTAACAATATGCTTATCTGATTGATAAAATTTATATATTTTCACTAAAATATGACACATATAAAAAGATGTACATTTTCTAAATATTTATAATTTATTTCAATCAAATCAGTCATTTCAAAAAAAGAAATCTAGGAGATTCAACATCTTTTATCAACAATTAATGTTTAATGTATAATTCTGTGTCTAATATAAAAAATTGTAAACAAATAATAAACCGAACATTAATAACTATAAGACCGTTCATCTTCCGGTTAAGATGTTTTTTTATATTCAATAGTTATCATAGTTGTATTAATAAGTTTCATTTAATTACTTAAGCTATATCCTGCCTTGATTTAATAATTATTAAAAATATTATTCATTAAATTTATTACTTTATTGTTTATTAAGCTATTTTATATTACTGTAGATTTTTATTTCTAACTTAATAAAATTGATAAAATAATTATTCAATTATTTCAATTAAGTTACTTAATAAAATTAACTCTTTAATTGAGTATCAAGTAATTCATATTAGATATGTTACAAACGCTAAATTAATCTTTGTTGATCAGGATGTAAATTATTGTGTTATTCCTCAAAAATGTTATGGGCATGCGTTCACAAACTTTTAATGTCAATTCAATATTTTTATTTTGTTGTCTGACACTTTTTTGTGTCGAAACGCTGATTGTAAAGAAAGTTCAATCGTTTTATAAATTCACGTTATTAATATTCTGATAACTTTTAACTCATCTTAGTATTGTAGGTGTGGTTTTAATGTCCATAACAAATTGTATAATAATTATAAAAATAAAATGCTAAGTTTGGCGATATTTTAAGAGTTCAAAAATTTTTGACATTTTTACAAAAAGATACGTCAAAAAGACTATTTATTTTACAACTTCAAATAAATTGTATAGTTTAGTATCAACTGAAAATTTTAATAGCTTTCAAATAAAAATGACCCAGCGCGTGAAGACATAACAAGAATAAATATTTTGAAAAATTTGCATAAGTATCTCATGAATCATATCTAACTTAATTTACAAAAACAAAAAAGAATATTTTTAACTCAGACAATGAGTATGATAAGAAAAAAAGAGAAAAATTTGCAAAAACATTAAAGCGATGTAAAAAACAAAAAATTTCAATTAGCTTTCTATGTTTGACGTTAATTTTGACGATTTCAATTCAAAAAGAAGACAATTTACAATTTTTATATTTAATTTAAGTTATATAGAAGTAAATAGAAATCATTTCAATGAAAAATTGAGAACGTGAATTTTGTTAATTTTTAACTAAATATATTTCTTAAATGTTTACAAATCTTCAAAAAACTAAAATTTTAAGTATTTCAAGTTTATCAAGATCCATTTTGATTTCAGAATTCATTATATGTTTTAATATAAATGCGTTTATATATTTTAGATATTAAATATTCATTATTAAATTCATTGTTGTTCTAAAAATAAAATTTTGAAATTTTTTTGCAATCCTCAGGAACAATATGGAGAAGGGATTCGAATATTTGTTTATTCATCAATATAAGCTTTTATTAATCGAATTAATAAACTGATAAAATAGTATAGGAAGAAATTTTAAAAATTTACAAAGGAAAATTATATGCGCTCAAACATTTTAACTCGTGTCATGAGTTCCACTATTAATAGCCGAAAATTTAACTGTATATATTTAAAATTAATTTTGATTACTTGTAAAATTTTTTTTTATAAAATTTATTAAATCACGATTTATATATTTTTTACATTAATATAATTCATTTATTATATATTCTGCCACACCCGAAATTGATAACTATTTCAAGTAATTTAATGAAAATATCCAGAACACAGCAGAATAAAATTTTTAATAAAAAAAGGTAAAAACTCAAATTTTTGAAGGATTTCAAAATTTATGAACATAGACTTTATAGTATTTGAAGGAACTCTAGATTTAGAGAACGGCGTTTAACAACATCTTCGAAAGTTAAAATGGCTTATTTATCGACCCAATCAGGCATAATTATACATAGGCATGCTTGGAAGAATATAATTTATCTTCTTAAATATTGACGAAATCATTAATGATTTACATGATAAAAATTTATTCATTCCTTGCATAACTATTATATGTTGAAAAAATTCTCTGGTCACTAAATTTTTGCAAGTGAAAAATTATTATATTCGAGAAAACTGCGGTTTCTCGTGTTTGTTATAATTCGAGATTTTGGATGATTTCGAGTTGATGAACTCTTAAATTACATTTTGCGTAAAATTAATATTTCTATCATGTTTTTCTAACTATCTATTATTATGAGGAGATCAATCACATGATTTAGCTGCTTTTATCATGTAATTTATGATTTATCTGAAAATTTTAAATAAATTATAATTATATCAATTTAATGCATTTACAAATTTCTTTTAAGATTGTAATTGACTCTAAAAATATTTTGTTTGTAAAAGTATATGGATTTTAAATAATACGACACAAATTATCTCTGTATTTCCTTAAGTTCTTCAGTTGTGTATAAATACTTATATAAATGCTCCTGCAATCATCGAATTTTAGAGAACTTTTTCACATTAGATTGTATGCACTTTTCTAGATTCATATTTCAAGAGCTATGTAATATAAATTTCTTTGCTTTTCTACCTAACAGATTTGTGATTTTTAAACTATTATATTTTGTACACCTTAATCCTATCAAAACACGATTCAAAATATATAATTCAAAGAATAACACGCTTTCGCATATATTGTTTAAAAATTATATTCAATGTTAAATTAATTAAATATTCGTCAATTAGATTCTATAAGACCTGTTTTGATATTGAAAAAATAAAAGTATTAAGATATCTATTTTTTTTCTTTTTGAGAATTATCGAAATTTATGATACATTTGCGGTAAACTCTCATTAATTTCATGTTTTTTTATTTTGATGCTTTTAGCTCTTATCTCCAATTTTTATTCCAAGCAAAAAATTTAAAATGTGAATTTATGAAACCTTTCTTTACAGTGTTATTCAAAAAAAATATCACTTAAGATTTAAAATATTTTAGTTTTTTCTTTTTAAATTGTGATTTAAATGCTCACAAAACTATTATTTTAAATCATTTTAAAGTGACGCTCCATAGAATGTATTTTTACAGATTGAAAAAAAATTTTTCTTCCTGACCTTTACCAAAGAACCCAAAAGTTGTATAGTTAAGAGAAATATGCTTAAATTATAAAATAAATTTTCAAATAATTATTATAAAAAAAGATAAAAAGTTTACTTTTTCCAAATTCTTGATTTTAAATTTAAATTATCATTCACTCATAGGTAGGAAAATCTGAAAAAGATTTTATCATGTTTCGTGAATCAAATTTTATCTATTTGTAAATGTTCATTTAAAAATCATGGATCTTTATCGAGAATCAAAAGTTTTATTCAAAAATATGAGATGTGTTTTTGATCTGGATGATCAAAACTTATCAGAAAATCAATCAAATAGTTAAAGTGCATATTTATACATTAAATTAAAATAATTAAAGTGTTACTTTTGATTTTTTGACTCTCCTAGTATGAACCAGAATATATTTTGATGATGATTTTCATGTAGAAAACACTGAAGAGTTAATGCTTTCCTAAGTGTCAGAGAACGGGGCCCACTTGTAGTTGAGTGAAATTCTCTGAGAAGAAATTAAATGAGAAACACATATATTCGTACCTACTTGGGTAAATCTTCTTTCATACATACCTCATATAAAGAATACATATAGATGTAACTCAATTTGAAAATTTAATGAAAAAAATTTTGATCATCTAGAAAAAATAACAGACCAAATTTTAATTCTTCTGTTCATTGATTTAGACTCAGCCAATGCCACTTAGTTTTAAATCTCTTGTTTCAAAAATTAAATGATTTACTGCCAATAATTGAGAGGAAATTAAGTGTTTTTATTGAGAAAAAATAAAAATATTTATATATCTCATCAATATATTCATAAAACCATAAAATATTATTATTTTGAATTTTATTAAAAATAAATTAAACACACAGCAATAACACTGATAGAAAGGTTAATTCTTCGAGCATCTTGTCTGTAAATTTAGCTTAATGTTTTTTATAAAATTCGTAGATTTTATAAAAATCTAAATTTTAAAAACTATTTTAATTTATCGCCTTTTTGGATTTTAAGAGGAATCTTTGTTGAATAAATTAGGTAATAAAATTTATCCAAAATTATCAGTCAAGATTTTTCATGATTTAAAAAGGAAATCATGTTCATTCATGGTTAAGGAACATACGTTTTTAAGTATTTCAATGTGAAATAATTTCAAAAAGGAATGTTTTTTTTTAAGATTTTATATTAAAACGAAAAAAGTAATTTCAAAAACACACTTTTGTGTATATTTTAACTCAAGAAAGATTCGAGGTTCATATTTTTAATACATATCAAGATGTGTTATAGGGTAGATTTTATATTTTAAATGTATATATATATTGTTATTTATAGTTTATTTGGATTTACATTTATTTTATTGATCGAATTATAAGATTATTGATTGCAATAATCTATCTCATTATTATTTTATCATTAAATTTATAAATGAATTAAAATCATTTGAAAATTATGAAGCTAAATTTAGGATAAATTAAAAATGATTCATAACTATGAAAAAATTAAAAATAAACTAAATATCATTTCTTACACTGCTTAGAAATATAAAATTTTATAAACATGATAATATTATTGAACAAATTCGACAACTTCTTTGATAAAAAGAATCTTTAAAACTTGATTATAGCGACATTTAATCTTTTTATAATTTTCAATCCCTTAACTAGAAAGTAGTTACTTTCTCTTTTTCTTATATGTTTCTAAAAACAGTTTGTTTAAAATGTTTGAAAAACGCTTTTGTCTTAAAAATTATCTTTTATTTTATCAAGGTATATTTTGTACAAGCTTTTTTAAATCAACCTTCACAATCAATAAAAATAAGAACCTAAAAGGAAAAACTCAAAAATATCATAAAATGTAATCTAACAAACTTACGAGTAAAAATTCAGTAAAACGATACTCTTTGGCAAATTTTATTTTGTAGTAATTGATCCTAATTCTGATTATTCAGTGATACATCAAAAGTAAAATAAAATTGAATAAGAAAACTCCCACTATGGTCAAATTAAATTTTCATAATTTTATTCTTAACTTTTTGTTTAAATACAAAATAAGCCATAATATTTTTACAAATATTTGAATTATCGTTTTTTTTATATAAAAGATAAAATCGCCTTTGATTGATTATAATAAAATAGGAATCTTTCAATAATTTGATATTTCTGTGATATACACATTTTTGATTTTTCGCAAAGGATAAGGGATAAAATTTTTTTTAATTTATAATGTCTTTCTCTTCTTAAACTGGATAAATTCAATTGATTACTACTTCAAGAAAAATTAAATCTTTTGATAAAATCTGAAAATTTATAAGAAAAATTTATTTATTATTTTTAGCCAAATTATTCTTTGTGATTGGCGAACTTTATTTTCTCATTATCTATAAGCAGCATACAACAGTCAATTGCTGCACGTCGTGCGAGCAGCGAGAAGTGTTAACGCATATTAATAAACTCATAAAAAGCAATATTGTAGCTAATAAATACGATGTGATGATATGCAAGTAATCTACTTATGGTTTGAAAATTCTTTCGCGATGGTTGTATTCTAGGTTAGTGTTCGTGGCTTCTCTCTAACTTATATGACCCAAACTTTCTATGCTTTTTGGAAAAAAGATTAACATTTGAGAATAAATATATTTGATAATATATTTATTTTTTCATAAATATGTTGGTGGACTTTTTGCCTGCCTGTGACGTAATTGAATTTTACAGTTGTGCAAAATAAATAAATATAAGAATAAAATTGATAAATATAATAATTGACCTTTATTATCATCAATATTTAAATTTATATGACCTATCATGTTTTATAATTTAAAAAATGTAATAAAAATCGTTTTAATTTTATTAAATTCAAATTTATAAAAATTCAAAGAAAATGTAAATTTTAAAAAATTTGTTAAGTAATTATATATTCATGCTAACCACATAAAGTTGACAATAAATAAATTTTTTTGAAAATTTTCTTGAAATGATAAATCCATATTTAATGAAAAATGCTCGTTGAATTTAAGCTTCAAGTTTTAATATTTAAATTTCATTTACATATTTATGGAAACAACTGCTGAATTTGAAAAATTTTTCAACGAATAAAAAGAGATTTTACATTTGATAGAAATATTTATATCAGTAAATCTATCTATTAATTATAATTTCAAATTTTACAATAATATGAATAAAAATATACAATTTTAATTATTGTTAACTCTTAAATATAAAAATAATCTTCTGTCTCTCCAAGATAAATTGTTTTCTATGAAGTCATTGTTCTTTATTGACGTGGATGTATATAGGAGTTTTATTCTTATTTACTTTATATAATGTTATTTTGTTTAAAAGCTAACACCATTTTAATTTCGCATCATAGACAGTAGATAAAAAATAAGAGGAGCATTGTAACTTTTAGAATTTGAATTATGTCATCGACCGCCTCAGTTCAAATCATTGGTAGAAATAAAAAAATAACATTGATATGTTTCCACGAGAGCTAAATTTCATATTAAACATTTTCGTTTCAGAAAACATATGAAATTAGAACATAAACTTATTATTATGTTGTGTGATAGAGTCTGATTCAGTTCGTTATTTCTTGTAATAAAACATGAACAAATTTTAACCTTTTCTATCTTTAAATATAAATAAGATAAAACATCAAATGAACGTTAAATATCAGTAAGATTTTAATAAAATTTTTCTCAATATTTATATCTTGAAACAATAAAAAAGTATAACAATGCATAATTTCTGAAAATGATTTTAATAAATGGAACAAATTTATCAAAAGTCAGATTTTCTCAACCATGATTGTGTTACCTTAAATTTAATAATCTAATAAATTGAATTTTTTCATTTTTTCGAAATTTTTTGATTAGTTTTTATCCAAAATAACAAATTTATCTCCTATGAAAGACTCAATGTTAAATATTAAAAATAGCTCTCCTTATAAAAGTTTAACCACATTGAATATAAAAATGTTTATCAATTCTTATATTGCGCACCCTCTGTTATAAATGAACGGGTTAATAATTGTAAAATAAATGAATTTTTTTCATTTATTTGAGATTATTTTATGTTTCATAAGATAAAAATATATCTTTAAGCGATTTCATGGAAATGAATTTATGATTATTTACAATTTAAAATTCATTTTATGATGCAATTATTTAACAAAAATTTCTTATTGGAAAATGTATATCTTTGTGTGTATACTCCTATAGCTATCGTTAAAAAATCATTTCAGCGAAAAATTATTTTGAAATGATTCCATTATAATAATAAAGTTATCCAGTATTTAATAAACACAATCTTTATAGTTTTAACATTTTATGAATAAATCGAAATTAAAAATTAGCTAAGTTAAAAATCTTATGTATATGAACTCTAAAGAGCCTAGCTTATTTTAATTTCAGTAAAATATATTTTAAAATACTTCAAAAATAGGTAAATAACCAGTTTACTTATTCCATACATAAAAATCTGAAAAATCTTTAAATTAAATATGCTTTAGATTTTATTTCCCCTTCGTAAAGCAACAAAAAACGTCGTTATTTTCGTTAAATTTAGCTTTTTATTAACAACGATATCATTTATTAAATGAAAGAAAATAAAGAATCGATTTTAACAGATTTTATACCATTCTAAGTACATACAAAAGTTTTATCACCACTTATATTTGAATATTTATAAAATACACTTGAATATATATTTAATATTATATTCTGTAACTAAATTTAGATTTGAAGGCAAGGCATAAGTTAAGATTTTTAATCTTTTATTATTAACTTCATTTTTCCAGATTTTATCGATTTAATGTTTATTTAAAAATGAGATCACTTTAAAAATATGAAATTATCCTCAATTAAAAATTTTTTCAAATATTAGTTGAATAATTTAGTATTTTATCTCTGTGATTTTTTTTAGTTTTGCTTGAGGTTTCGATTTATCATAATTCATACTATTCACCGAGTAGGAATTGAGTTCGCATGAGGAACGACTACCTTAAGAGTGGGATGTTTTCCTAATTTTTTTGAGAACGTATTTCGAGCTTTTATCTTCTGTCTTCTTGAAAAGAGAAAAGACTATTATAAATCCAAATGTGCCATTTCGGCAGAAGTAAAGCTGCCCTTTAAGATGAAGAGAAGGAGTTTTGCTGTCAAAGGTAAATCCTAAATATTACACCCTTTGTAAAACACTTTAAAATTCAAAAACCTTCGTTTGAAAACTTTTTAAATAGCTTTGATTCATCCTTGCAAAACAAAACTTAAATATAATATGATTCATAATCGCCACTCTCCTTTTTTGAATGATAAGAATGTCTAACCATGTGTGATAGATTTCAAACATTACTTTAAAAAGAAGATTTTTTAAAACGGATTTTGCTTTCAGCATTTAAAAAAAATAAAATGCATCACTTGATAGTCTTACATGATTTGATTTTTCATGAAGTATCATGAGAATATTTTGAATCAATGACAACATGATTGAGCTATTATGCTTTTAGTAAAATGCTACAAAACATTAAACTGTAAAGATAATTATTTTCTTGATTCATATCAATATTTAAGGTTTATTGAAAAGGTGTTGAGTCAAAAAATCTAGACATCCCTTGAGTTAAGTTTAATATGTTTAGCCTCAACCCACTCAAGGCGATATAAACCTGAACAATTTTGTTTTAATTTTGAATAAAATAAATATATATTTAATGTTTGATACAATTATTTCATTATGTATTCATCCGAATTTTTATGAATTTGGATCTCATGGATAAAACTCAATGTCGAAGTCACCAAAATATTGATAATATCAAATCAATATAAAGATATTTCTTTTGAAACATTAATTGCAAAATATTTGAAAATAAAATTCCTACTTTATCGTTTAAAAAAATTCTCGCTTGAAACTTTTGATGTTATAATCATCAAACATCTAAAAATAAATTGATTTGAGATATTTATTTTGTAAACATATTTGATAATTTTTAAAATAACACTCATATCATCATCAGCTTAATTTTTTGTGAAAATCATGGATAGGATAAACATTTAATAAATTCTTAACAACATAGTTGTCTTTGTAGGGACATAAGTAAATCATTTATAAAACGGTTCTTTTGTTCAGCTTTAACAGTTATTTCTACATATTTACAAAGTTTAAACACAAGTAGCTGATTAATGTTGGACTCTCATTGACTCTTCGGCCCATTTCAACCACAGTACCTCTCAAGCGTATTTTTATGCTCGCATGTACCTAAAAATGAAGAAATTAACCCATTTTTATCTAACCCAAAAATTTCATCCAAAATATATTCTGTACGTTAAATATAAGATAATTTTCGAGCTGAAAATATTCTTGATTTATAACCATGAAAAAAGGAACATAAAAATGAAAATTGTGAATTTAAAAGAATCAAATGTGATATAATGATTTATCTGTGATAAAGTTATACAGTTAATTCAGACAAAGTTTAAATTAAAAAAAATATTTTCATTTAAAAATTTCAAACCTGCCAAAGTAATTTTCAGACAACCATAATGGTCCAACATTTCTTTAATGGTTTTAGGTTGATAAATGTTGTTTTAAATTATCGAAATAAACAATTTACGATCTGAATCATTGATGTTTTTTCTTTTTGAGAGAATTTACTTTTCTGTGCACAATAGGTTGATATTTTAATTTTTAAAACACGAGTCAGGTAAATAACAACATATAAGTTTCAAAAACATAAAAAATATTACTTTAAATTTTATCGATTTTCTGTTAAAAATATATTAATTTATTTTTTTAACATTATGGAAAATAAAAATTATTTTCAGAGAGATCATATATCAAATATTAAGAAAATAGATGTTATTCTACTTATAAAAAAACAAAATTCTTGTTAAATATATTTTGGATTTGATTTGAACATACAACAATGAAATTTAGATATTTTTCAATGAATTTAAAATCAAACCAGACAATTTATTTTGTTTTCTGGAAAAGTTGAAAAAATATTTTTAAGATTACATTAAATATCACACGTATGATTGAAATATTAAAAAATTAATTTGACATGTTTTTATAAAAGTTGTACAAACCATCAAAAAGATTTTTTTTTTAACTGAAGAAAATATTTTCTTTAGAAACTGAAATGGCAGTAGC